>JARHVA010005207.1:135000-735000 GCA_037957365.1 Torreya grandis
AATTTATAAAGGTGAGAGCCATAAATCTTGAAATAATTTATGGTTATGATTTCTTTTGTTGGTGATTGGTAAAATCAATATTTTATTTTACTTAAAATGAGAGTGGAGATGGAAAGCGGGGTTTAGAAAAAAATTTACATGATGTTTGTGTAATTTTAATAGGTCAGTATGTATATACCAGATTTTAGGTATTTAGGTAGTTTTTTCATGTTGTTGTGGATTTGAAATGTCATGTAATTTTGATAGTTCAATGTTTATAGACTAATTATTTTTTATTATTATTTTTTAAATTAGGTTTTTTTTTTTTTTGCATTGTGGTTGTGACCAAGAAGTGAGGACCTTAAAAGTATTAATTAAAAAAATTGTTGTCATTTTTTAAAGTTTTAATAAATTCAAGGATTATCAATCCCAAGAAATGTATCGCAACATTTCTTTAACTTAGAATCTAAGCACATGTACCATTTTTGAAGATAATAATTGTTCTGTATTGATGAAATTATTTTCAAGATGAAACCTTATTAATATATCCCAATTTTGATGGTAGACTATGTTGAAACATTTTTATTAATGTTGCCTAACGAGAAGATCATACTTATAAAATTAAATTGTTAAATGCATTAATATAAAAAAATTAATTTTATTTGTTGAATACAAGAGATTAATTTAATTTCAAATTATTTTTTTACATATTTTGTTTATTTTTTATTTTTAAATAATTATTTTTCATATCTATAGTATTTTTCTAAATTTTAATTTAATAATATATTAGGTATTTGATTCTATCAAAAAAATTGAATAGTTTGTTTTAAATATTTTTATAATTAATTTTAATTTTGTTAAAAATAATATTATTTTATATATAATAATGAATTATTATTATTATTATTTTTAATCATAATTAGCTTATGATGGCAGAATTGATGTTTTTTATGTATTTGTTTTGGGATATAATATAATGTGAAATATTTTGGTTGTATATAATGCAATGAAGTTTAGACAAATTGTTATGTCATACATATTATGAGTTTTAATTAGTTATTGAGCTCAAAATTTTATCAAACATATATAACATCCACTAAATAAGATAATATAATATATAACATGTTTCAATTCATATAGATGCCTTACATTTACTTTAATTGGAAAATATCAAATATTTTAAGTATTCAGTTGAGTTTTTTTTGTTTGGAAGAATAAAAATTTTGATGAATATTTTCAATAATGAGGGAAAATTTCAACCAATGATTATTAATTAGGGGAAATCAGTTGTAATTATCTCAAAATATATTAAATCTTGCACTAATAAGGGTGAATTAGGACCAACAATGCCTAATTAAGGTTAATGAAGGATGTGATCAGTTTAAATCAACCAAGTAATTTTGACTAAATATCCCCAATTGTGTATGATTATCCCCAAATTAACCTATTAGGGCCAATTTGGATTGATTATCCCCAAATCAACCCATTAGGGCCAATTAGTTTTGAGTGTCATCAACTTAATCAACTATTATAATAAGAGGGGAAAATACTAGTAATGATTAATCTCAAAGAATAAGAACTAATTGTGATAATTAATTACCAATTAGTTTCAATTGTATGCATGTATCCCCTAATTGACCTTAATTTTTATGATAGTTTAGTCACTAGGATCTAATGATAGTTTAGTCAATGTGAGTTGATGGTGATAATATTTTATTATGAGTACGCATTTCATTAGGGAAATGATGAGGATGACCTCTTATCGAGTATCCTTGTGGAAGATTATCCTAGTTAGTAATTATAAATATATCCTATGAACTAATTAAATACCACATTATGAATATATTACATAACAAACTATGAATTTATTAAAAATAACACACCAAAAAAAATTCATCGTTCTTGACATATAAATTATTATATATCCCATATTATTATATATCTTAATGTGGTAACTTGCACTATAAAATTATATGGAAAACTGACTTACATTTTAAGAAGGGAAAATAGAAAAGAGGCAAGAGAAGAATAGAGGGGGACATGTCAAAATTTGACCAAACACATGGATAACTTGTTAAAATTCACATAAAACATAAGGGTAACATGTCAAAGCTGAATGACACAAAGAACATATACCAATAAAAACCTAATTCAAACCAATAATCAATCAATATAAAAATACACTAGTATTGTAGCAATTAACTACTCTCATAAAACAATTACTTTTCTATGCAAATATAATTAAAAGCATAATGGCACACCATAATTCACATTAGAAGGAAATAGATAATGAAGTGTCTTGGTTGAAATTTATAAATTATAATAAATTAGTATTTAAAATGTTAAAGATGTCATGGGGTATTAATAGGAATAACAATATAAAGGGTTATAGTTATAGGTGTCTATAATATTATTATTTTTTAAGATATAATGTTTGTGAAGGTTTGTGTTATCTAAAAATATAATACATTTGTGAATATCCATTTATTTTATTTAAATTACTTGTATGGTTGTCTTTAAGTTCCTTGTATAGTTCATGAACCTTACTAAGAAGACTATCATTATTCTCTATTATAAACTTCTTCATCATAATGAGCTCCCTATTAATAATTTTAAGGTGGAATGCTTACTTCCTCTCTTTCTCTTGTCCACAATAGGTTTGGAACACAATTTTTATTTGTTTGGTCTTTGATATTCCTAAAAATTGGGTACTCTCTTTAAAAATTTAAAGCACTCTTCTTGTCTACTCCTAACATAAAAGATACCCCACATAACAAATGGCACCATTACAAATATAGCCCTTAACATACAATTATGTTGATCCTTGAATTTTTTTGAAAATAGACTAATTGATTATTGCCTTCTTGTAGTGTCATGCTATTTTTAAACATTTTATTAGAGTAAACAATTTTTTCTCTATTAGATATTAGTTATTGGAATGAAATTGACTAAACAAAATTAGAGAATCAATGTTTCAAGCCTTAAATAAAAAAAATTAAGTGTTTTACCAAGCACCCAAGTTTGGTATTTTGGTGTTGTTGGTTCCCAACTGTACACCTCATACACTCAGCCTTGCACACTTGAGAGAAAATGGAAAACAATCATAGAAAACCCACTAGTATGTCATTTATAATTGAGGAAGAGTTTGGCATCAAGATTAGATTGAATGGATAAAATGACTAAGAGGCACCTACAAAGGTGTAATGTCCACAAAATTATGATAAAGTGATTTAATTAATTTGATTAATTTAAGTTGTCCAAAATTAATATTATTTCACAAGGATGACTTTAATTAATTATTTTAATTAAATTAAAATGGAAATAATAAAATATTAAAAATTTTGCTTTATTAAATAAGTTTCTTCTAGAAGTTGGAGTTAGTTGCAAGTTGGCTTCTTCTACAAGACTCCTTAGAGCCTTTAAAAGAAGTTGAGAGCAAAGCAATTGGGATCAGTTGTTGAGTAATATTTCTGATGCATTATGGCAAAGCTTGAATCTCTGATTCAGCTAAATCTCTGAGGATGAAAACCTTCAATAGATTGGAAAAGGGTTGGACAAAAACCTAGCTCTTTTCAGGAGTGGATTCACAATAGAGTTCACATTGAGCTTATTAATTCAGATTTGGGGCTTCAAAGGTCATTTGCTAAGGCGAGCTATTTTTGGGAAATTTTGTGTGTTTTCTTTGAATATAAAATTTCTAGGATTACTTTGATATATCAGGGGATATCTATTTTCATTCAGTGGCAATCATTATAATCTTTAATTTTAGGGTTCATGATAATTTTTAGAATCAAAGGATTTTTTAGACTGGGGTTTTATTATGGAATTAAATAATATAAGAGCAGCTGAGCATTTGAATGTTTGAATTCAAATTATTTAAATATCAATATTCTGCCAATTTTCCTCTATAATCGTGGCACTTATGCAAAGTGTGGGAAGCATATTATCATTCAAGAGGGATTGAATTCATATAGGTATCGGGCTTTTGGATAAAGCCAAACTAGCAGCCGGTCGATAAAGACAAAGGTTGAATATAATATCAAAAGGGAAGCTATTTTAGAACCATCGGGAGATAAGTCAAAGAAATAGCTGAAATATATGCCACAAATTCTCCAAGTCAGGACCTGCTTGTAAGGTGCTAATATTATTGAGAGGGACGCACTTCATTAAGGCTTGATAAATTCTTATCAATGCATTTTTGTGAGTCAGTAGAAGCATGGAATTAATTTATTGAGTGTTGCATTCAAATCAAAGGCAACCCACCCAAGTTTGATAGACAAGGAAGCAAACTGTCAAGGTAGCCTCTAAATCTTCACATGGGGCTTTCTTTAGGAGGTGTTAGATCTTAAGGAGATCACTGGAGGGCCTTAGAGTCATTGGGACTCTTCTTCAATGACAAGTAATGTCCAATTGCCATCTTATACTCAGAGCGATTCATATCTCTAGGTTTGAGATTTTGATTATGAATTCTAGTTACTTCTGTTGCAAATTAGAATATTGAATCTGCTATGTAAATGTTGTTGCAATAATTTTGAGTCTAAAATCTGTATCTATCCTATCTAGAAACAGAAGTTAGTTTATGTTTCTATGGTCTTCTATCACTCTGAGAATGTTGAAATCTGCCATTAAAGGTTATGCTAAGTTTAGAACTAGTCTGGTAATTATTTATAAGCAAGTATTAATCTGATATAAATTTTTGATAAGTTGTGATCTATTTCTAGGCACTGCCGTACTTGTTTCTTGCTCAAATCTATCCAATAACAGTGTTATTTATGCTCAGATCAACATAGCAAAGTCTAAAATACAAACCAGTATAAATCTCAGTCCAAATAAAGTGAAGTTAACCTCTGAGTATAGTGGTTTATTCATGCATAATTCCCATTTGAGTAGTTATTTATTGTTCATGTAATGTTATATATACAATTTACAAAAATAGAATTTCTACCAAATTGAAACTCAATCAAAAAACTTCATCTCGTCTAGAAAGGTATATTACAGTGGTATTAGAGCCATGCTTCTTGCCAGCCTGTAGGGGTGAATATATTTTATTTCTATGCATCCAGGAAGAATTGATATAACCCATAGGTATTATACATGTAGAAGAGCTCAGTACGAGCATGAGGTTGGAATAGAATAGGGACATATTATGGTAGAAGAATAGGGGGATGCTCAAAGAGATCAAGATGAGGAAGAGAGAGAGATGGTGAGGACTCTCATCACTACTCAGCCCAAGATCACTTAGGCTTTAGATAGATTACAGGATACTTTAGAACATTTGGAGGTGGATAGACACAGAGATAGGTAGAGTAGATCAATTTTAGTGGTAGGCAGTCATCATAGCCATTAGTCTAGTCAGCATAGCCATCAGTCCCATTCTTTAATTGGGAGCTCCCTTCATTCCTCTAGGCAGAATCATCGTCGTACACCTACTATGAATAGACCATTGCTTCCTCAGTTTGTACCAGGTGAATAACCAGCACAGGTGGAACCACCAGAGGTTGGGTTCCAAGAGTCCATTTTGGTAGCCACAACTAAGTGGAGAGCTCTACCCCTAGAGGTTAGGGATGTTTTCCCTCTTCCCCAGTATTGTGCACAGCATAGAGATACAGCTAGATTCAAGGGAGATTGTGGTTATAGACCACCCTAGTAGCAGAACTTTGACCTAAATAAAGCTATTGTGAAGATCACATTGGCTACATATGATGGCTTAGGTGATACGAGTGCATGATCTTGGGTGCACAAGTTGGACATATATCTATCCTTACATCCCATGCCTGAGTGTGAGGCTATTCAGTTTGTTGTGTTGCATTTAGAGGGAATTGCATATGATTGGTGGCACCATGGATTGGTCACCCAGGATCACGCCTTGGTACGTTCTTATGCTGAGTTCACGAAGTGACTCATTACATGATTTGATCATAAGGACATAGGGCTCTACTATAGAGAGTTGGTCCATCTTAAACAGACTGGTCATGTAGAAGCTTATATTAATGAGTTCCAGCGTATTGCAGTTATGGTACCTGATATGCCCCAAAGTTGGAGTGTGATGTTATTCATTGAGGGATTACAGGATAGACTTAAGGGTCTGGTACATGCTTTCCAACCAGCCACTCTTACGGAGGCCATTGATGTGACATTGAGACTGGATACTATTCCCACTTCTTATTAGGTAGATAAGAAACCATTCAGGGACTCTTGCCTACATAGAAGGCTAACATGCCACAAAATAAAGAAGGGTCATCTTCTAGAACCCCTTGGATGAATCAGGAGATGAAGAATGAATTGAGAAGGAAAAAGTTATGATTTTCCTACAAAGAACCTTGGGAACCTGGACACCACTGTATGGGTAAAGGAAAGGTTAATTTGATTGAGGTGACATCTGAGTTAGGGGATGAAGAGGTACCCAAAACTGATATTGAAGATAGCATGGAGGATGTTGAGCAGGTACAAACACAGTTGGAGTTGGATACCCTTGAGCCCATGGTGTCAGCCAAAGTAACTATGGTTACCCTCTCCAGTTATCCTAACTTTCATGCCTTTCAATTGAAAGGTACACTTAAGGGCAAGCAGGTTGTGAGCTTAGTAGACACAGGTGCTACACATAACTTTATTGACTAGAATTTAGTGGAGAGGCATGGATTACAGTATGAGGAGTTTGGTGGTTTTGGAGTAAAGGTGGCAGATGGTATAGTTTTGGGTTATACCAAATGGATTTCACATATTAGTATTTAGATGGGGGATTATACTCTAACTAATGATTTTTATGTGATTCCCTTAGAGGATTATGATGTGGTCTTGGGCATGCAGTGGTTATAGGGTATTGGGCATTACATTATTGGTCACCACCATATGCAGTTAGAGTTACTTTCTAGGGGAAAGAAGACTATCTTGAGGGCAGCGTTAGATGGTGGACCTAAGGAGGTGTCATCTCGTAAGATGGAGACTATTATTAGACATAATGATGTGATTTGGGCTACATATTATTTGGTTAAGTCCAAAACACCCACACCTTAGGATAACTAGGTATTTCATGTTGATATTTAGTCAGTGATGGACCGTCACGGGAGAGTATTTGGTGACATACCTTTAGGGGTACCTCCAAATAGAGGTTTTGAGCATGGTATAGAGATGGAGCTAGATTTCACATCAGATGGTGCTCCAAATGTTACGACAACAAAGAGGATGGAGGCTCATTTTATGAATGATGAGGTAAATGATTCATGACATTTTCACTTCCAATTATGAGTCATCATCCTTATGGGGATTTGGAGAGCATGATAATTAGAGTAGTGCAATGGTCTTCTACGAAGACTAAGGTATGTGATGGTGAGTTTGTTAATTACATATTGAGAATTATCGCACTACTATCTAGGAGAGAGAAGGAGAAATTATTCATAGATATATTGTAGCATAGTGTTTTAGATAGTAGAGTTTGTAAATTTTTGAGAATGATATGGGATCTTGGAAGTTGGTGTTGGGTATCAAGTGTGAATTACTTGAGGACAAGCAATCTCTAGGAAGGGAGGACTGTAATGTCCCCAAAATTATGATAAAGTGATTTAATTAATTTAAGTTGTCCAAAACTTAATATTATTTCAAAAGGATGACTTTAATTAATTATTTTAATTAAATTAAAATGGAAATAACAAAATATTAAAAATGTTGCTTTATTAAATAAATTTCTTCTAGAAGTTGGAGTTAGTTGCAAGTTGGCTTCTTCTACAAGATTCCTTAGATCCTTTAAAAGAAGTTGAGGGCAAAGCAATTGGGATCAGTTGTTGAGTAATATTTCTAATGCATTATGGCAAAGCTTGAATCTCTGATTCAGCTAAATCTCTGAGGATGAAAACCTTCATTAGATTGGAAAAGGGTTGGACAAAAACCTAGCTCTTTTCAGGAGTGGATTCACAACGGAGTTCACATTGAGCTTATTAATTCAGATTTGGGGCTTCAAAGGTCATTCGCTAAGGAGAGCTATTTTTGGGAAATTTTGTGTGTCTTCTTCGAATACAAAATTTCTAGGATTAATTTGATATATCAGGGGATATCTATTTTCATTCTGTGGCAGTCATTAAAATATTTAATTTTAGGGTCCCTGATAATTTTTAGAATCAAAGGATTTTTTAGACTGGGGTTTTATTATGGAATTAAATAATATAAGAGCAGTTGAGTGTTTGAATGTTTGAATTCAAATTCTTTAAATATCAATATTTTGCCAATTTCCTCTATAATCATGGCACTTATGCAAAGTGTGGGAAACATATTATCATTCAAGAGGGATCGAATTCATAGAGGTATCGGGCTTTTGGATAAAGCCAAACTGGTAGCTGGTCGATAAAGACAAATGTTGAATATAATATCAAAAGGGAAGCCATTTTAGAACCATCGGGAGACAAGTCAAAGAAATAGATGAAATATATGCCACGAATTCTCCAAGTTTGGACCTGCTTGTAAGGCACTAATATTATTGAGAGGGATGCACTTCATTAAGGCTTAATAAATTATTATCAATGCAATTTTATGAGTCATTGAAAGTGTGGAATTAATTTATTGAGTACTGCATTCAAATCAAAGGTGACCTGCCCAGGTTTGATAGACAAAGAAGCGGACTATCAAGGTAGCCTCTAAATCTTCACATGGGGCTTTTTGTAGGAAGCATTACATCTTAAAGATATCACTACAGGGCCTTAGAGTCATTGGGACTCTTCTTCAATGACAAGTAATGTCTAGTTGCCATATTATACTCAGAGCGATTCATATCTCTAGGTTTGAGAATTTGATTATGAATTCTGGTTACTTTTGTTTTAAATCAAAATAATGAGTTTGCTATGTAAATGTTGTTGTAATAATTTTGAGTCTAAAATATGTATCTATCTTATCTGGAAACAAAAGTCAGTTTATGTTTCTATGGTCTTCTATTACTCTGAGGATGTTGAAATCTACCATTGAAGGTTATGCTGAGTTTAGAACTAGTCTGGTAATTATTTATGAGCAAGTATTAATCTAATATAAATTTTTGATAAGTTGTGATCTATTTCTAGGCACTACCACACTTGTTTCTTACTCAAATTTATCCAATAACAGTCCTATTTACGCTCAGATCAACATAGCAAAGTTTGAAATACAAACTAGTATAAATCTCAGTCCAAATAAAGTGAAGTTAACCTCTGAGTATAGTGGTTTGTTCATGCATAATTCCCATTTGAGTAGTTATTTATTGTACATGCAATGTTATATATACAATTTGCAAAAATAGAATTTCTACCAAATTGAAACTCAATCAAAAAACTTCATCTCATCTAGAAAGGGATATTACAAAAGGGTATGGTTAGTTCCCTACTACTTTTAGCTCTGCATGAACCAAGGTGAGAGGACCTATGGGGTAGCTTTCTCACATGGAGAGATTCTACAATTCAACCTCCTGTAGACACCGAAATCGTGTCTACTCCCTTGGTCATCCTCCTCATCCTCTCCCCCCTTGGTCCCCTTCGTCCACTTCGACACTCCTAACCCATGTCTTATTAATTTGAAATAATTATCTTATTTTAAGTTAATAATTCTCTCTCCCTTGCCACCTCACCACCCTAGGATGCCCTTCCTTAGATTCCCTTCATCCCCCCCATGCCATGCCTATACCCCCATTTCATCCTCTCACGTCCATTTAGCCACCTTCGATCGTTTCTTCCTCAGACTCACTGACCCGACAGTTGGGAAAATGGATGAAAGGCTATTTTTAGCCTTTTTCCTTTTTTCCTACCTTCCAGCCATCGACATTGATCAATTGTTGATTGATGTCAGTGATATTGCCGACATCAGTTTCCTTCATAATAGTTTTCCACATTCATTATCCTCTCTTCACCCCTGCTCTTCATCCAACTCTTGAATCTTGCAATCTAATCAATCAATCAGCTAATCTTTTCGCCAGACCTCTCACTCCCTCTCTTAGGTACACACAGCAGGCTTCTACACCAGCAAGCACAACAAGAACTCTGCCTCAGCGACTCCACCAGCAACAGGGCCTTCACACTAATAGCACCAACAATAGGGACAAGCAATCTGCAACATTCCTTCTCCAGCAGATATGAGGTAAGTATTTGCTACCATTTTCATTTCAGTATTTCTTTTAATTCATCTGTCATTTAGCCTTCTGCCCATTTACAACCTCTATTAGCCCAGACCCAACCTGCTCTTCCTAAATACGTTGAAAGGCCTCCTCTGTCCCTCTATCCCTTCTCAACACTCTGTCCATTATACCAGACTCTCAGACCCAGACCCTTAGACCATTCAACCAGACCCATAGCCTTTCTTAGACCCATCCACAAACCAAAAACTCGTCCAAACCTCATCCACAAACTACTGCCCCGACCGACGCCGGTCACAAAGACCACTACCCCAACCGACGTCGGTAGACTAACTGACGTCGGTAGACCTTGACAACCGATGCTGGTAGGACCACCAACGTCGGCTACTGTGACCAAGCCGACAGTAGCATTCAGGTAAGCATTTGCTTCCATTTCCTTTTCATTCTTTAATCATTTCAGTATCTTATCATTTTGCCTTTTATCAGACATTACTTTTTATCAATCAGTGGGTTGACTTCCCTCTAGGAAGTCTTTGTACTTCTGGGATCAAGCTTTTGCTTGGCAACCCACCATTTCCTCATCTAATGCCTTCTTTGTCTTAGTCTCTTTCTTTTGTAGGTGTCATCCTCCACAACTAAAGAGGAGTTCTCACGACGTCTGGATAACGGTGCACATGACTTCATCCAGGTACATACAAGCCTTAGACCATTCTTCTTAGTTTCTTAATTCTCCTTTGAATGTAGAAAGCGAATATAGCATAGAAACATTCTGGCACGCCCGATGGGACCTTAGGGTCTTCCTTGGGTTCTTTTCTTTCTGTTCATATAGGTGCATTATGTTTCTCCCTTTTCACCTCTTTCTTATCTTCTAAATGACATCATAAGCAGGATTAAAAAGAACCTTTCTTTCTTTTCTTGCATTGCAAACTAGTCAAAAATCATATCCTTCAACCCTTTCTCAACTTGTTTTCATTCAAACTCACATTTCGACTTGGGCTTAAAACTCATTGCATGTCATTTCTACTTGCTTGCATTTCTTAGTCCACACCTAGTAATTAATAACCGCATCATGAATTAATTGTAGTCCACTTTATGTTACACAACTGAACCACTTGCACCAAATCAAACATCAAAACTCACCTGAGACAAGGCCCGACTGGGATTTCATTACCCAGCAAATACCTTACCCGTCCCGACAATCCTACTTGGATTTCATCACCAAGGGGAAAGCCCACTCTATTCTCTGGTAGAGGATAATCTCTACGGAAAGTATATTTTGGCTAAGCGAGACCAGCTTATCACTGGGCTCGTGAAGTGAGGGGTGCTTGCTCCTTAGCACCAGGCCATGTACGGAACCTAACCCAAACTCTTGAGTGCCTAAACAAACCTGAAACCATCCATAGACTACCTCTTCTAGGACCCATTCTAACAGCTAACCTCCCCAAACACCACTTTAAGGCATAAGCCAACAGGATTCTAAAAGTTGATTCTTAAGATTTAATGCTTAGGGTCTACCTATCTCCATCTCTGTTTTTATGTTCCTATCTAGTTTTTTTGAGCTAGTGAGGACGTTTCTTCTCTCTTTTTCCAAGAATCTTCAAATTTTTTGAGTTTCTAGAAACCACAGTAATCAGCATCAATTTTACCACTGACGTCGGCAACCTTTCTTCACCGTCCTCAGTTATCTGATCAACGTCAGCCATCTGTTATCACCGACATTAGTTTTTCAACCAACATCGGTCACTGTCACTGTCCTTTTTTTTCAAAATAACAGCCTAAAACCTGACCCCTTTTTTTGCCAAAACCACATTTTGAGTTTTTGAAACTAAAAAAACATAATTTTTGAAACCTGACCCTTCTTGCCTTGAATAGTTTTGACATGCAGTCAAACCAAGGCTCTTCTTGACCACACTAGCCATCAACCACTTCTGCCTTCCCCGTCCATAACCAGTCCCATAATGGAGTTCCACTCGGAGACTGAAAGAACTCCTACTCGACCAACCCTGACTCAGACCCCCATTTTCCCTGAAGGGGACCAAGATTTTGAGAGGTTCTTGGACCTCAATGTCAAAGCCCTCCAAAACTATCTCACAAGAAACCCAACGCAAGACCTCTCGGGTGAAGCAGCGATGACATCAACACCATTCGCTACCCAGCCTTTTATGACTCAGCCTATTGCCTCAACCATTAACCTAACCATGGCCAATACACAAAGTTTGGCCTCCCCATCTATTTTTAGACCAACCTCCATCAGGGTTCCATTACCCCCTCAACCACACGCAATTCAACCAAGTTCTACATCATACCAGAACTTGATTGTCTCGACCCCTCACACTCTTGCGCCCATAAATATAGGAGTGTCTATCTCCCCTTTTGCTAATGCCATCATGCAACCACCTTTTGTGGTGTCTAGTCAACTTATGCCCTCTACTTCCATGACTCAACCACCTTTGGCCTCCACTTCTATCCCTGCGACTAGTTACACATATGTTGTGCCCCTACAAGCACAACCGACTACGTCGTATGCTCCTTCTAGCACTTTTCAAGCACCCTAAAACCTAGGGGCACCCCATTCACCAATCCATCAGTTGATCTCATCAAAATTCTGATGGACAAAATGTCCAGTCTTGAGACCTCTATTTTTGGTTCACGCAATGCCCTCTCATATGAGCAAATTTGTAATGAACCCATTCATCCTTCTGTCTCGATCTGACCATACCCCAACCAGTGGGATATTTCTAAATTTACTCACTTTTAGAGTAAGGAAGACCCACAACAACATCTACGGGCATTCAGACATGCCTGCTATCTCATAGCCCATGACGATGCGTTACTTCTATGCACATTCCCCATGTCACTTTATGGCCCCGCCCTTGACTGGTATAGCTCTCTTGCCAGACATTCTATCTTTTCATTCATCTAACTTGCCCAATTATTTCTCAACCATTTTTCTATCAACATCACCAAATACGTCTCGATCACAGACCTCTACTCCATCAGGCAATTTGACAATGAATCAATAGTCGATTTTGTCACCCGTTGGAGAGGCTTGATTAACCAACTCTCTTTCTCTTTGCCTCAACCTGAGCTCATCAAGCTCTTTTCTCAAGCATGTGCTAGGCACATCTCTTTTACCTTGCAGATTCAAACATTTTGCACTTTCGATGAAGCTTTCACCATGGCCCGAAAGCTTGAACTCTGTGTCATTAAAGAAGACAAGGTCAAATTGCGTAATACCAATGCAAAAGCCAATGACCATTCTTCTTCCAGACCTTCTTCTTCTACCAACTCCAATTCCAAAGGAGTGGCCAACATTGTGGTCATTAGATCACCATCCTCGACAACAACTAACCAACCTCAACCTTCTACATCTTTAAGCATCACCAAACAATTCCAACAATGGTACTCCAGCGTTCATACACTCCACTTGGAGAATCATACGCTTCCATTTTGGAAAAACTTGTCAAGCAGGGGGTCTTCAATCTCCCTCCAATCTGACCACCCCAATTCGACCCTTCAAAATCCCTCCCTACATGGTATAGGGAGGCTGACTTTTGTCACTATCATTGCGTCCATGGCCATGACATCGACAATTGCCGAACTTTCAAAAATATAGTCCAAGACATGATCGATAAGGGGGATCTTGTTTTGGATAACCCGAATGCCCCACCCAACCAACACATTGACATCTTCAAACAACCATTCCCAAATCATCTGCCTACTCAAAACAATGTCTAGACCATGGCCGATAGCTCCCACGAGCATGACATACGCACGGTCAACACGGTCTCGCCTCTTGTCCCTGACCAACCTCCTTCACAAGTGGAAGACCCTTCTTCCCCTATTTTTCTTCCACAAGATGAAGAACTGTCTTCTCCTATTAGTCTTCCATCGACCTCTCTTATATTGGAGGACGCCTTGACCATACCTATGCCATTAGCCACACCTTTGTCTTTCCTCCTACCAATGGAGGACCCTACCTTGCCTACTCCTCAACCACAAATAAAAGGCACCATCATCCCTGCCCTCTACCCTCTTGAGGAGCCGCACTCCCCTATTTCTTCTCCACCAAGAGAAAAACTAGTCTCATCACCCATTTCGATTGAGGAAGACCCAGTCACGGTTCCCTCTTGCCTTTTGCCTAAGATTGCTACATCTCACTCACCTTCATCCACATCCGAACCCAAACCCGTATCTAACCTCACCTCGTACAATGGTGGCCCTCATCCCAAACCAAAGAAGGCCACTAAACCACATCAGAGGACTCCTCCCCCACCTTCATCGTTACCTTCAATTTTGGGCCCGCATCCATCCACTTTAATAGGGGTGCTTCCTACTCCCATATCTCACAAAGGCAAGTCACCTCCATTACTCTCTCAACCCATTAGACATATATCTCTTCCAATCCATCGACCAACACCTCCTAAACCAAAGTCATCAACCCCCACTACAACAAAACATCCAGACCCATTAGTAGGTTCGTATGCCTTGCTGTTACGGCAATTATTGTAGTCCTCTCGCATCAATCTCCCACCTCTTAAACCATACCTATCTCTCAGACCAAAACTACCCTAGTTTGACGACACTCAGATTTGTGCATATCATCACACACCTGGGCACGACACTGAGCATTGTTGTGCCCTCAAGGTTGTCATTCACCAATGTCTAGACAAAGACACCCTTCTTCTCGACCACATTATCAATAAGCCTTCAACACCATCCCACTCATCAACTCTCAGATCAAGACCATCTTGGTTTGACAACTCTAAATTTTGCCACTATCATCACACTCTGGGACATGACACTGAGCATTGTTGCACTCTTAACGCTGTTATTCATCAACACTAGAAAAAGGATACCCTTCTCATCAAGGATCCTCTTGACCACCCCTTTGACAAATCATCAACACCGACCCATGCTTCTCAAACCTCATTACCTAAATTAGGATCTCCACTCCAGACTATGGTCCCTTTGCCACCTTTAACCCCCTTATTCAACATCAACATAGTCAATCTGACCACCAAGCCTCAACTGACCTTGACCAATTTGTCAAACATTCTCCTTAGCCTCTAGGGAAATTCAACGTTCATCCAAGCCTCAACCAACCTTTCAACCCAGTCTCGACCAAATATCAATCACTCTTTTAATCCTAAACCTCGACTAAACCTCAACCAAGTCTCGACCATGTTTCGACCAAAAAATAATCAACCCAACCTTGACAAAACATCAACCAACCTTTTAATCATGACCTCGACCACGCATCAACCAATCTCGACCAATCATCGACCTAATACCAATTTCAACCCAACCATTGACCAAATATCAACAAACATCAACCAGACATCAACCAATCATCAATCCAGACCTCAACTAGACCTCGATCATGACATTGACCAAGACCTCAACCAAATCTCAACCAAGACATTGACCAGACATTCACCCAGACATTGACCATGACAAGACATTGACCAGACCATCGACTAGACACTAACCAATCATCAATCATGACCTCGACCAAACATTCAACCAATTTTTTTATCAAAACATTCAACCAATCTTGACAAATCAGCGACCATATCAACCAGCTTCACATCCAACATCAACACGTGACCAATCTTGAAGAGGCAAATGGGGCAAGTCCGCTCCTAATTGACTCGGACCTTATCATAACACACAAGCATGGCCCAGGGACTTATCAAAACCTGAGCCCTTTTATGCCTTGCATCTTTGACCATTCTACTGTTAGTCGAGTACTTGATCACTTGATGTTTTACTTTAGCTCATCCCTTGAGCAACCCCCTGTCATTGTCATTCCTATTCCTTTCGACCCTTTTTCCCAACACTAGTCAACCCTTTTTGTCAAGCATGAATGCTTTGTCCTAATAAATGGGAACCCTTAAACTTTTAGAGGCTTGTCCATGGCTAAAAACTTTAGTCAACAAACCATATCAAAAATGGGATACCTATCATATCAAAGGTCATAAAACTCTAAATGTAGACTGCTCCCTCAAAGGATAGCTACATAATTGTTGTATTACTAGACTGCTCCCTTGAAGGACAGCTAGGCCAAGTCATATCAAACATATAAAGCAAAAAGTGTAGACCACTCCCTCGAAGGATGGCTATGACTAAATATTGCTACAGATAGCACTCTTTTTGAAGCTTCCCGCATCGATCAACTTCACATATATGACCACCAAGCAAAACAACATCCCTATGTGGACTTCCCGCATCGATCAGTCCACCAAAAAAAAAAGACTGACAAGCTATCAAGCCATGGACATGCCTATAGTCGTTCTGGGGTCACCTATAAGAGGGGCAAGGTGCTTCCTGCCACAAAAAGGGTTACCCCATCCTCTCATATCACATATCCAGCTTATCACCCCAACATACTCAAGGGACTTCGAGCTCACTTAACATCAAGTGATTCGATTACCACTCTAACACAACCCACTGGTCAATGACGTGATGCATAAACGGGGCTATTGTTCTAACAACCCCTATCTATGCTCTCATTCTTGTCTTTGTCAATGAAAGAGCAATTTGCCTTTCACTTTCTTTCACACTTTGGTCACATTCAACCAAACCTTTTTCTACCCAACCAATTCCAAACCAAACCAACCTCAACATTTTCAGACCACCAACATCATCATAGTCCATTTCACATAGTTTCTATGGACACCAATACACATGGAAACTATCGACCAGACATAATTTATGTTAAGCATAAACCAATACTTGTTGAAGCATAAATAGACCTCAATTCATTTTTAGCATACATCCGTCATGAATATGGAAAATTGATAGGGATGAAAGACCCCTCAACCAATGTTACAGAATACACCATTTGGAAAAGGCTGTAACATCTTTTTCTCCTCATCATTTTGACACATGACCAAACCAATCATCGACCAATTTTGCCTCTTTGTCTGAACTACATTGGTCTGAGGCCCTAAGACCGGGGCTATGTAGGCAGCACTTAGATGACACAACGTCTCCTGGGGTTAGCTCGACCACCTTCATTTGTTCATCTCTCTGATGGATAAACCTTCTCCTTCTTTTGACCATGACCTTGACCTCACCAAGACCATCAACCACTTTGACCCTTCTTCCCTTTTAGGGAGAACTACATTGGCCTGAGGCCCTTCACACAAGGGCTATATAGGCAACACTTAGTGTTCTGAGGTTAGCTTGGCCACATTCTTTCATCCATCCATCCACTTCAACCAACCACTTTGGAGATCATGCCTATCTCCTCCGACCTTGACCACTTCCAAGACCACTTTGCCTTGGTTGTTTTTTCATGTATGCTACCTCACAACTGGTTAGCAAAATTATGCATAGACCATTTTGACCCTCACAAGTATAGGATCACAAGCCGATTGATCCACACTACTTGTGACTTTTTCATGTTTCTGGGAGCACTTCCTGAGCCCAGGATACCTGGAACACGATGACCATTGGAGCTTCAGCTTAGATTGAATAACTTGATCAGCTATGACCAAATGTTGGGGCCCAGTTATTTCAATTTTGGCACTCTTTGACCCTTGACCTACGACAATTTGACCTGACCATCTCATGAAGTGGTATACGTGCAATCACAACTTTTGCAGCGTTCACACTCCACCTTCACCATCTTCATCCACTCTCTGTCAAATCAGCACCTGATTCCAAGTTCCCTTCCCTTGACTCCTGCTTTGAGGGGGAATACCTCATCCATAATCGGGGCAACCAACCCTCCTATTTTTGTCTTACAGTTCACTTGAACAACCAACAAGACAAAATCAACCTTATCCCACACCTGGGGCAATCAACTCCTATTTTTGTCTTGCAGTTCATCCAAAACAACCAACAAGACAAAAAGGGGCAAATGTAGACACCGAAATCGTGTCTACTCCCTTGGTCATCCTCCTCGTCCTCTCCCCCCTTGGTCCCCTTCGTCCACTTCGACACTCCTAACCCATGTCTTATTAATTTGAAATAATTATCTTATTTTAAGTTAATAATTCTCTCTCCCTTGCCACCTCACCACC
This sequence comes from Torreya grandis, assembly GCA_037957365.1. Lineage (NCBI taxonomy): Eukaryota > Viridiplantae > Streptophyta > Pinopsida > Cupressales > Taxaceae > Torreya > Torreya grandis. The sequence continues at coordinate 153,094 of JARHVA010005207.1, forward strand.
CTAGGATTCCCTTCATCCACCCCATGCCATGCCTATACCCCCATTTCATCCTCTCGCATCCATTTAGCCACCTTCGACCATTTCTTCCTTGGACTCGCTGACCCGACAGTTGGGAAAACGAATGAAAAGCTATTTTTAGCCTTTTTCCTACCTTCCAGCCACTGACATCGGTCAACTATCGACTGACATCGATGATATTGCCAGCGTCAGTTTCCTTCATAATGATTTTTCACGTTTGTTATCCTCTCTTCACCCCTGCTCTTCATCCAACTCTTGAATCTTGTAATTTGATCAATCAATCGGCCAATCTTTCCACTAGACCTCTCACTCCCTCTCGCAGGTACACATAGCAGGCTTCTACACCAGCAAGCACAACAGGAACTCTACCTCAGTGACTCCACCAGCAACAAGGCCTTCACACCAGCAGCACCAACAATAGGGACAGGTAGTTTGCAACATTCCTTCTCCAGCAGATATGAGGTAAGTATTTGTTACCATTTTCATTTTAGTATTTATTTTAATTCATCTGTCATTTAGCCTTCTGCCCATTTGCAACCTTTGTTAGCCCAGACCCAACTTGATCTTCCCAAATATGTTGAAAGGCCTCCTCTGCCCCTCTGTCCCTTTTCAACACTCTGTCCATTATACCAGACTCTCAGACCCAAACCCCTAGACCATTCAACCAAACCCATAGCCTTTCTCAGACCCGTCCATAGACCAAAAACTCATCCAAACCTCGTCCACAGACTACTGCCCCGATCAACACCGGCCATAGAGACCACTACCCCAATCGACGTCGATAGACTAATCAACATCGATAGACCTTGACAACTGATGCCAGTAGGACCACTGACGTCAGCTACTGTGACCAGGCCAACAACAACATTCAAGTAAGCATTTGCTTCCATTTCCTTTTCAGTCTTTAATCATTTTAGTATCTTATCATTCTACCTTTTATCAGACATTACTTTTTATCAATCAGTGGGTTGACTTCCCTCTAGGAAGTCTTTGTACTTTTGGGATCAAGCTTTTGCTTGGCAACCCACCATCTCCTCATCTAACACCTTCTTTGTCTTAGTCTCTTTCTTTTTTAGGTGTCATCCTCCACAACCAAAGATGAGTTCTCACGATGTCTGGATAACGGTGCGCATGACTTCATCCAGGTACATACAAGCCTTAGACCATTTTTCTTAGTTTCTTAATTCTCCTTTGAATGTAGAAAGTGAATATAGCATAGAAACACCTCCATGGGGATTACTGGCATAAATGAACATAAATATGATAATAACATAACCAAACTCACTCACTCCACCTGAGAAGGGTTGTCACACAAAATGAGCAAATGTTCTAAGTCAAATACAAGCTACTAAAAATAGATATCAAAATGATTTCAAAATACATTCGAAAGAATATTCAATAGCATAGGGGCTGAATAAAAGATTGTAATGTTAGGTTTTAAAGCACAAAACATAGACACATGCTAAGTATGCAATATATTATGCATCTTCAGGTAAATAACACTTATAATATGTGGCTAGGTGTATTATTTATAGGGTAGGATAGTTAGATAATTATATAAAGGAGGATGGTATGTTGGCGGTTTTCAATCAGCAGGGATTCTTTAAACATTCATGACATCACTTATATCAAAGATGTAGAAAACTTAAATGCAAGCTAATGAAACTACCAGGAGTGATTTACACTTATTGGTGCCAATGAAATGCAAATACCTAAATGATCCTTCAAATCTTAGAACATACACTAAAACTAGAATATTACCTACTTTTTCTTGTCAAATCCATAAAACTAGGGTGCCCTAGCATGTTATTCAGCAACATATACCCAAACATAATGTAGAACGGGATTTATATTCTAGATCTAAGCCCAAGATGACAACCAGTAATTAGCATAGAAAAAGATATCTAATTAATAGTATTTTCAAAACATATTATTGTACTTCATTAATATAAAATAGCATATAACCACAAACATTTTCATTAACTTGCAAGCAAATATTATACACATCAGTGTTTCAAAATGCTACCATGGGGACAAATATGGTGGATTTACTCTATGTTGGGTAGGGGACACATATGAACATGCTCTCAAATCTTGCTAATGGTTGTACAAATACAACCACCTTAGTAAGAGAGGCAAAATGCACACAGCAATGATCCCAAAATGTGGAATAGACTATATTAAAGAAGACATAGACCAACACAATGGCCAACCAACCTCTTGAATAAAAGAGATGCCCTCTCTTTATACATTTTCAAATCTATAACTATGGGTCATAACTTTAAAAATTACAAAGAAAAAATTTAGGTCCACCAATATGCTTCCAAATGGAATATGCCCTTTGCCATGCCTAAGATATTCATCTATTTAAAAGAAAAACCATTGTTCTAACTACCTCTATAATTAATGATGAAGACTTGGAGTATATCCTTTGATCTTTTGGCTAAAAATGCTTTTCACATGAGCTAGAAGGAGGATATTTTTTTGAGGAGCCAAACTAATTTTTTTATTTTGTACAACTACATAGAGATTCTTTTTTTGTTAATCAATGACAAATCTAGAATCTTCTAGATAGTTTCCCTTCCTTTATATAGTCATGGAACAAACTACTCTTATAATGATGACTGGAAAATATTCTTGATTCATGGCTTCTTGAATATCTTCCTAGGAGTGGTCCATATTGATCTCACAAACTTGTAATATCTTTCCCATGAAGGAGCTCAGACAAACAAAGAAGATGAAAAATTCCAAACTTAGGTTAAAATAACTTTTTTACCCTTTTGGATCCAATCTACTTTTTCACATATTTTCCCCTTTTGCACTTTTATCCCTTTAGCAAATTTTTCTTTTTCAATGCATCTATCCTTTTGTGTAAATTTTTTTTTTAATGCATAAATGCATTATTCCCACCATTGATCTACTAGGGAAATTTGGCCCCACTTGCACATCTACAAATTGCCAAGTTGTAACTGACACTTATAGTCCCCTTGGGAAGCTTTCCCAAGGAAGTCTTAAAATGAGCACATGAGGGGTTAGTAAAGCCACATTGGATTATAATGTATTGAACACATAATTTTCACCGTTTTAAAAATCCTCATCATATAGGCTTTACCCGAGATTTGCATATAGGTCATTAATTATATAAACATAAACCCTTTTGTATTTTATACATGCTATAAGAATGTAATATATTTGTCCTGTGGTCACAAATGATATTTATGCATTATCCAATCATTAGGGTCACACTTTAGAACCAATATTTGACGTATCTAGAAACCTGCTCTCTGCCCTAACTTTATACTTTAGCAAAAGTGCCTTTATCTCCTTATCATGGAAAGCTAGTGACATCATAAACATTTGACCTATATGTTATTCACAAAATCCCTATAGAGTACATTATGATCATATATATATGGGACCCATGACTTCCCAATCAACCTATGCCTTGTGGTTGAAAAAGTTCCTTTAAACTTCCTATAGATCTCTCATGGTTCATTTGAAACTTACTTGGTCAATCCGCTTATCACTGATGAAAGCTCCCTAAACTACTCTACATAAGACCTTTGAATATGATGTGTATGCCCATGTGGCATTTACCATGTCATGTTTTTCTTTATCTTAAAATGTGACCTTTATCTCTCATTAGACATGTGTCATTCTATTACAAGTTTTGATCCCTTTGATGAGTCAACTCTCACTCACACCATCAATTTGTGAAGCCTAATAAAACATGGACTGTCAATCTAGATATGAATGCTCAAATGTCATTGTCTATCCACTACGGCTTAAATTTGATGTTCACATGAACATCTTTGACAGGGGCATGACCATCAAATTTAATCCCCAATTGATATTTTTCATGGCTTAAATTTGGTGTTTGTGCACTCAACATTTGATGTTCATATGATAATCAATTATGTCTATGTGACCATCATTTAACCCCTAATGGGTGATCATTGAACCTAATTTTAAAGTCTACATGATAGTCAATGACATCGGTGTGGCCATCACAATGCTTGGATGAATTTCTTTAGGATTTTTATCTTCAGCTTTTATTTTCATTTGGCTTTTTTATTCTTCGAGACTTTTATTCTGCATAATTTGTCCATAGTATTGATCACCTTTAGGCTTTTTTCTATGGGAAATTTTCATACAATAAATTTGGACTTAGTCATTTTTGTCTTCATCGAGGACAATTGTTTCAGACATTTTATCCTAAATAATTTCCCTATAGAAATTGAACTTGGCATTTTTGCTGAAACAAAGGACTTTTATTGGGATTTCTATGTAGGCAAAATGCCTAAAGGAAAAGGACCTATAGAATTTTATGCTAAGTGTAAAACAAAGGGATCAAGCTTTATTCAGGCCATGCTAAAAAATGAAGTGGACCACGGGCATTAGCCAGACCATGTAAATAAAATAAAAGGGACCAAACATGAACTTTTTTACTAAGGTTTGGTCATGTTAATAAATAGACCAAGCCTTAGTATAAAAAATAAAACTAAAGACCATAGCATATTAAAAAAATCCTACTTAAGATTGATTTTAAATCAATGGGTCTAGGCTAGGGCAATCAGAATGATGGTTTCTTAAAGTGCACAGACATGAATTCACTTAGCTTTTTTGACAGACCAAAAGCACTTGAAAACTAGAACTGGGAAAGAAACTCAGCATTCATACTTGATAAGGTCCCAATTTCTTCAGTGTAATTTTGGCAACTAACACTGGCTCTTTCTCGGGTATACATACCCCCTATGAGTGTGTAAAGAACCCCAAAATGTAAGACTAGGTGCCAATCCATTGGGTCATGGAGTCAAGACTTAACATCTTACCAAAAACACTTATGAAGGCTCAAAAAAACATGGCATACTTTAAAAAATAGATTAGGAAGATCTAAAAACAAACACATGATATAAACATGAAAGAGAATTCTACAAATAAGGCCCAAAGTAGAGGGTCAACATAGCAACAAAAATACAAAGCAACAAAAACACTATGTACATAGTTGTAGGCCCAATTGATGAAATATTTTAGATGCTTGTCATTAACTAGTAGCTCTGTAATTCTACCATCCCTTAGTCTCTTTAACTTTTTCAGTAGCTTGGTGGCCAAGATGAAGTAAACCAATCTTTGCACCTACCTGAAAGGTCTATTGCTAGGTTGTGATAGGATGACAAGTTGAAACAAATCCTTCCTATATGGTCTCAAATCTAGATATGACCATGCCAAAATATTTTGGTACTCTTTTAGCAATTGTAAATAAGTTTTCTTCTCAACTACAGTCAAATGAGTACCAAGCAAGAGTGCATCAAGATCAATAATGTCATTTATGTACTCAAAGTATCACTTGAACTAAAATTGAAGGAATTCATCCTTAGGGGCATAAAGGATAACCCCATCTTCACTAAATGTCATTTTCCAAATAGCACCTTTGTTGTCAAACCCATCACCAAGAACAACTAGTTAGTCAACAACATCCACATTCCCAATAAAGTTACCCAATTCTACAATCATGTACAACACTTCAACTAGAGCACACTCTGGATCTTTAATCACATCATGATTGGGTAAATCATTTACTTGTGTTATATTATCGTCATAATCAAATTCATATGTTGGGACACATACCTTATTAACTTCATTCCAGAACTAGTTGATAGTAGTATCATTCATCATTTCCATGGAGGCAAAAAACTTACATTAAGAATCTTGATAATTAAACATCAAAATTTCACCATCATCAGATGTAGACTCAAGATCATCTTCATCACTTGGTTCAGCAGTATCACATGGTGTATGTGGATGAAAACACTTGTCACACCAATCAATGTAAATGTCAAAATTTATAACATTTACCTTAGCGTGTAATGGATCAGGCATTTCTTTTACATCCCCTCTATTATAGTTTTCATTCATGCCTATTTATTAGCCCCTTCTTAGCTCTAGCCAGCATGTAGGACATCTCTTTGATAATGGAGGCCAAATTCTTAATAGTATCTTTGAGCTTGGTTGTCTTGGATTGTGTCTTTTCTGGACCAACCAACTTTACATCAACCTACCTTTTAAAGGGTTTGCCCATATATTTTATGTTTCTTTCAATTTAGATGGCCATATTGAATGCCAAACATAGGTTCATGTGAGCCTTGTCCCTCAAGCAGTTGTAACCTTCTTGTCAAAGGCATCATAATACTTAATCAATCATGTTGTATCACTAGGCCTGATGTTCTCAGGTAGTTGCATCATAGATTTTTTGAACCTTTTATTGAACTCATGCACTCACTCATTAGGATTATTTTTGATGTTTTCAAACTTAGCCAAAAGAAACCTTGGATCAATTCTTGCAACATACTAAATTCTAGAAACATTCAACATCTCTTCCTATGAATCAATGCATCCATGGGGAAGGGAATTAAATCATTCACAAGCATCTTCCTCTAGCATGTGCATAAAAAACATAATTCACACATCCTCATGCTCAACCTTATAATCTTCAATGATATTGTGAAAATCTCTCAAGTGTTGATCACCACTCACTGCATTATTCCCTTGGAACTTTGGAAGGCATTTCCTCACTTCATTTGGGACTTCATTAAGATAGCCTATCATTTCATCAAAATTGATAGGCCTAAATTTGGGAACATGGAATGCAAGATGCTCATTCTCATATTGCTCCCTATGGCTCATGATTAGTTCAATGGAAGGTTCAAGAAAAACTAGCAAAGGGATCTGAGGGGTTGAATGAGGTGAACTTGCAAGATCAAACTTAGGAGGGGGTTCAGTTGGTTGAGAAAAAGATGATAACAAATTGGATTATATAATTTTGAATAATCAGAATAAAAATGATAATATCATCAATAGGAAGTTCAACAAATAAAATTTTAGACTCACTAGAATATTGATAGCCCAAGCAGTCCTTTGTAGCTACACTATGTCCTTCAATAGGCCTCCAAACTTGTCTACTTTTTTGATGAAAATTTAAGGGTGAGACTAGTTTCATAGATGAGTCACCTTTGAAATATGTCCTCAATCCTTCTATATTTGTAAGCAAAATAACTCTTGAATCTAAAGATATTTGAAGTAGGCACTAATCTTTCTTTGAAACCAAATTATTTTTTGGAGTCACCACTAGCAGTAAATTTCTAGAATATAACCATTTACAGACTTGTAGTGATACATACTAAAACCATATCTTGTTGAAATTAATGATGATGTATGAAAGCAAAGACAATGAAACTTTTAAATTCATGTTCGTCAAGGGGTGACCAACTCAAAACATGACAAATTTCCATCTCTTTGCAATAAATTTAGCAGATGTCAAATTATCAAATCTCCAAGGTTCCTAGAAAGTCCTCAATGGAGTGTTGTTGCATTGATGGCCAAGATAGTCAAAATAACATAAAGAGGTAGAAAACATTTTTCAAACCTGATTTTAACAACCAACTCTCTGTAAGAATCCCCAATAACATAGGTGATAAGAATTATCCCCAGCAATAGCACCAGAAGAGTGTTGGTTCCCAATTGTACACCTCGTACACTTAGCCTTGCACACTTGAGATAAAATGGAAAACAATGATGGAAAACTTGCTAGTTTGTCATTATAGCTAGGGAAGGGTTTGGCATCAAGATTATACTGAATGCAAAAAATGACTGAGAGGCACCTACAAAGGGTATGGTTAGCACCCTGCTACTTTTGGCTCTGCCTAAACCAAGGTGAGAGGACCTATGGGTAGCTTGCTCACATGCAGAGATTCTACAATTCAACCTCCATGGGGATTATTGGCATAAAATAACACAAATCTGATAAGAACACAACCAAACTTTCTCACTCCACTCGAGAAGGGTTGTCACATAGAATGAGCAAATGTTCTAAGTCAAATACAAGCTACTAAAGACAAATATCAAAATTATTGCAAACTTTATTTGAAATAATATATTACAAAATAGTGGCTGAATAAAAGATTGTAGTGGTGGGTTTTAAAGCACAAAACATAGACACATTCTAATTATGCAATATATTATGAATCTATAGGAAAATAACACTTATAATATGTGGTTGGGTGTATTATTTGTAGGGTAGGATAGTTAGATAATTATATAAAGGGTGATGGTGTGCCGGTGGTTTTTAGTCAATAGGGATTCTTTCAACATTCATGACATCACTTATAGTAAATGCACAAAAAACTTAAATGCAAGCTAATGAAACTACTAGGAATGGTTTTCACTTATTAGTTCCAATGAAACGTAAATACCCAAATGATCCTTCAAATCCTAGAACATACACTGAAACTATAATTTCACCTAATTTTTCCTATCAAATCCATAAACCTATGGTGCCCTAATAAGTTATTTAGTAACATATTCCCAAATATAATGTAAAAAGGGATTTATAATCTAGATCTAAGCCCAAGATGACAACCAATAATGATCATAGAATAAGATATCCAGTCAAAAATATTTTCAAAATATATTACTACACTTCATCAATAGAAAATAGCAAATAACCACAAACATTTTCATTAACTTGCAAGAAAATATTATACACATCAGTGTTTCAAAATGTTGCCATGGGGACAAACATGGTGGATTTTCTCCTTGTGGGGTAAAGGAGACATTGAACATGCATTTAGAGCTTGTTAATGGTTGTACAATTGAAACCACCTTAACAAAAGAGTTAAAATGCACACAACAATGATCCCAAAATGTGGAAGAGCATATACTAAGGAAGACATGAACCAACATAATGGCCAACCAAGCTCTTGAATAGAGGAAAATCCCTCTATTTATACTTTTTTAGATCTACAACTATGGGTCATAACTTTCAAAATTGCAAAGTAAAATTTTAGGTCCACCAATATGATTCCATCTAGAATATGCCCTTTGTCATGCCTGAGATCTTCATCCATTTTTAAGAAAAATAATTATTCTAACTACCTCTACAAGGAATGATGAAAACTTAGAGCATATCATTTCATCTTTTGGATGAAAATTCCTTTCACATGAGTTGGAAGGAGGATATTTGTTTGAGGATCTAAACCAATTTTGTTATTTTGTGCAACTACCTAGAGATGCTTTTTTATTAATCGATGGCAAATCTAGAATCTTTTGGATAGCTACCCTTCCTTTATGCATGCAATGGAAAACCTGCTCTTACAATGATGATTGGAAAATATTCTTGATTTGTCTAAAGATCTTCCTGGGAGTGGTCCATTTTGACCTTGTAAACTTGTAATATCTTTCCCATGGAGGATCTCAAACAAATAAAGCAGATGAAAAATGCCAAACTTAGGTTAAAATAACTTTTTTACACTTTTGGTTCCAATCTACTTTTTCACATATTTTCCCCTTTTTGCACTTTTATCCCTTTAAAAAATTTGTCTTTTTCAATACATCTATCCTTTTGTGCAAATTTTATTTTTTAATACATAAATGCATTATTCCCACCATTGATCTACTGGGGAAATTTGGCCCCACTTACACATCTGTGAATTGCCAAGTTATAACTAACACTTATAGTCCCCCTGGGAAGCTTCCCCAGGGAAGTCTTCAAATGAGAACATGATGGGTTAGTAAAGCCACATTGGATTATTATGTACTAAACACATATTTGTCACCCTTTTAAAACTCCCCATCATATAGGCTTTATCCAAGATCTGTACAGAGGTCATTAATTATATGAACATAAACCTCTTTGTATTCTATACATGCTAAAAGCATGTAATTTATTTGTCATGAAGTCACAAATGGGATTTCTATATTGTCCAATAATAAGGGTCACACTTTAGAACCAATTTTTGACATATTTGGAAACCCACTCTTTACCTTGAATTTATACTTTAGCAAAAGTACCTTTATCTCCTTACCATAGAAAGCCAGTGACATCATAAACATTTGACCTTTATGTTATTCACAACATCCCTAGGGACTACATTATGAGCCTTTGGATATGGGACCTGTGGCTGCCCAATCAACATGTTCCTTGTGGCACAAAAGTGGCTTTAAACTTCCTATGGATCTCCCATGGTTCATTTGAAACTTGCCTAGTCAATCCACTTATCATTGGTGAAAACTCCATGAACTGCTCTACATAGGACCTTTGAATATGATGTGTATTCCCATGTGGCATTATCCATGTCATGTTTTTCCTTATCTTTAAATGTGACCTTTGTCACCCATTAGACACATGTCAATTTTTTATAGGTTCTAAGCCCTTTAACGAGTCAGCTCTCACTCGTATCATCAATCTATGAAGCCCAATAGAGTGCAAACTATCAATCCAGATATGAATGCTCAAATGCCATTATCTATCCACTATGGCTTAAATTTAATGTTTGTATACCCATCATTTGATGTATGTATGAATTTATTTGGCAGGTGTGTGACTATAAAATTTAAGCCCCAATTGATAGTTGTTGTGGCTTAAATTTGATGTCCACATGCCTATCATTTGATGTTCACATGATCATCAATGACATCCATGTAACCATCAAATTTAAACCCCAATAGGTAATCACTGAGCCTAATTTTGATGTTTGCATGATTTTTAATGACATTCACATAGCCATCACATTACTTTGACAAAGTTCTTTGGGACTTTTGTCTTTAGCTTTTATTTTCATTTAACCTTTCTATTCTTTGGGACTTTTGTTCTACATAATTTGTTTATAGTATTGAGCACCTTTAAGATTTTTTCCATGGGTAATTTTCCTGAAACAAATTTGGACTTAGTAATTTTTGTCTTCATTAAGATAATTATTTCAGACATTTTGTCTGAAATAATTTCCCCATAGAAATTAAACTTGGCATTTTCACCAAAACAAAGGACTTTTGTTGGGGTTTTTGTGTGGGAAAAATGCCCAAAGGAAAAAGACCTACAGACTTTTATGATAAGTGTAAAATAAAGAGACCAAGATTTATTCAGACCATGCTAATAAATGAAGTGTACCATGGGCATTAGCCAGACCATGTAAACAAAAGAAAAGGGACCAGGCTACGAGAAGTAAAAGGAACCAAACATGAACTTTTTTTACTAAGGTTTGGTCATGTTAATAAACATGACCAAGCCTTAGTATAAAAAATATAACTGAGTCCAAAACATATTTAAAAATTCTCACTTAATATTGCTTTTAAACTATGGGGTCTAGGCTAGGGAAATTAAAATGATGGTTTCTCAAAGTGCACAGACATGAACTTACTTGGATTTTTTGACAGACCAAAGGCACTTGAAAACTACAATTGGGCAAGTAACTCAGCATTCATACTTGACAAGGTCCCAATTGCTTCAGTGTAATTTTAGGCACTAATAAGAGTGATTTAAATTTAAAAGATAATTAATCTAAGTTCAAATTCCATAAATGGGGAAAAGACATGTTTCTCCATTTTTTTACTCTATTTTGGTGTGCCTTGTATCATGAACCTTAAAAACATGCCATCTCTATTTCCATCCAAACTTAAACCCTAAGACTAAAATTAAATTATAAATGTTTGAGTGTATTTAAATTTACTAATTAATTGATCCTAGTTCTATTTTAGTGCATCTAATTAATGTTCATTTAAATTTAAAATGTATAAAAATAGGGCTTCATATGTAACTCATGATCTCAACTTTCAATACCATATATGTAAGTATATATTACATCAAAAATAGTTTAAATTTACATCCAAATAAGTATTTATTAATATGAATCTTTCCCATTCATCCTTCAAAACAATAAAAATATTTAACTCCTACACTAAGAGAATATTTTAGTGTCAGTATTGCTAAACAATTATCTTTGAAACAATAGATGATTTTGCTTTATTCTAATTGAATATAAACCTAACATTGGAAACTTATATTTCAAATAATAGAACAATGTGGAATTAGAACCTCCATTCATGATAGCATAAGTGGGGGTGAAGAAGACATGAATATTTTAAATGAGGAATTTAAACCCTATTTTTAAAGAGTGCATGAAATTTTTTCAAACCTAATTCCCACAAGTGAATGAAGCTAGATAATATATTTTTTTTATTATACGCTAAAATTTCCTCTCTTGATTTATGGTCCCAAATAATTTTCCCATCATAGATGACAAATTTTCTTGCATCTTAGTAGACCTAAAATACAAAAACCTAAATTCAGAAAGAGAATGATTATGCACCAAATTAAGAATGGAAATGAATTTACACATTTAATTAAAATAGATAATATGGAACCCAAATTATAAAATAGTAACTATGGAATGGGAGTACACAAGCCAACATTTTGAGGAAGGGCTCTCCACCAACCAAGGTTATGCTTTTGAATGTAGGAAATGAGTTTTAGAAAAATGGTAAAATCAAATCAAATGAAGAATTTATGGAATCCAAACCCAATCCATCCTTCTTTTTGTGCTCTACATGCCCATATCTATCATTTCCTCCTATTCATCATAATGGTTGGTCAAAGTAGGGGTACACTAAGAGAGCCAAAAACCACATAGAGAATGCTAAATAAGGTTAAATGTGCATTTTGAATTTCAAATCATTTTACATAGGGAGTGAAAGTGGGATTTTCCAACCAATTTAAATTTTTAAATTTTTTACCCTTATGGCTAACATGGTAGTTAACAAAGTCCTATAAGGATGTCAATAGGAATGGAATGGAGGAAATGGGGAACAAGAGATAGTGGTGGGGCCAAGACCAGCCATACAAGTTTGTGCATGTTGGCTATAGTCAGCCCACTTAGCACCCTATTTTATTCAATGATATCTAAAAATGAGACTTTATTTTAGGGACTTTTTCTAGTGTTTATAACTTTTGTTTAGCTTGTGTATGCAAATCTCCTTAGAAAAAACAATGTGAATTAAAGTTAAGGAGATTGTTAATTTTAAATAAATATCTTGGAGATTCATGAATAAGAGTTATGTCAAAAGGGTATACAAAGTATTTTGAGTCTTTAGTTTTTATCTATTTACGTTGTTTTATATCCATCTTGATTCCACCTATAACCGTCTCTTGTAAAGTACTTGAAACTAAGGGGAAGATTAATGTGTGTACAAGTCAACTTGAGGTGAATATCCCTAACCCTGCCTATTTAATTTATGCATGGTGATATCATAATTTTGGTATGTGTTAGGATAATTATTTTTCTTCTTAATTTATTCTATGCCACTATGCATTCTAGAAAATTCATAACTTCATACATTGGCATTTAACTTAACCATAATGTTTCAATACTCGCCCAAAGTGAAAAAAGAGGATATCATGCCCTTATTGTATTCGACCAAAGAAGATATATTAAATATAAAAGTGTTTATTACAATTACATTATCAAACATGAACATATAACAAGGGAACAAACATAGATCTGTAACCTAACTCATGGTGTATTAATAATCACATGGAATAACTAATCACAAGCCCACTATTCATATCTTCCATTAATAAGACATTTTATTCATAGAGAAATAATGCATCATAATGTTATAATGGATAACATGGAATTTAATTAAATTATCATGCATAAAAAATATCTAAAACCTTTCATGCAAAGTTTCTAAATATTACAATGATAATCATCCCTCTCAATACTAGTTAGCTACACACATTATTCTCTTAATTAATAACCAATACCTATTACAATCGCAAGGGTGAATTTAAGTAAATACTCTACCATATTATCTAAAATAAATGTGTATTTCCCATTTCCAAATATGTGTTTATCTTTATCTACATGTTGTTCGATCACCTTGATTTTCTTTCATGATTCTTGGATCTCTAACCGCTTCATTGTAAATAAGTGTCTGCAGTAAGGCATAAGGTTGCATACAACTCTTCTCTATTACTCTTCCAAATTTATTTCAAGTTTTTTTATATTTACTTATATTTATCTTAAGCTTTATGCCTTATGTGTTAATATGCATAACCTTTTTCTTGCACATGCCCCTTCTACTATGTCTTCACTTTAATTCGATGAGCACCACTTAATCATACTTAGACACAACTTTAGAGATTAAGACCCTAAGAGCAAAACCTAGGGCCAACATCTCCCCTCACTAACTATATTAAATTTTCTCAAAAAAAATTATGCTACTATTAATTCCCACATGGTCATTAGGGGGTTCCTTAAAAACTTTAGGTGCATATTTCTATAGTTCCCATTAAAAATTCATGTGGGTTATCTTCCTAAGTGTTTTTTGTACCAAAGTAACTTAATAAAATAAATACAAGTTACAATAAGGCCTTATATATTCATGAATAAGAGTTATGCCAATACACCAATATTTTAAAGTCCCCCGTACTATGGGCTAGTTAGTGTTTTTAATCTATTTTGACTTTACCTAAAACCATCTCTCATGAAGTACTCAAAGACAAGGGGGAGATTAATGTGCCAACATGTTGACTTGATGTGAGTATCCTTAGCCCTACGCCTCTATTTTTTATGTTGTTGGATTATTATTTTAGTATGTGTTGGACTAATTATTGTGTTTCCTAAGTCAATATATGCCACTGAACATGCTAATAAATACACCATTACCTATGTCAACCTATCACTTAAGTAGAATGCTTAAGCACTCATTGCGGCATTAAGAGAGAATACCAAACCCTTTTTATAGTTGGATAAGGAATATATTTTCAATCAAGGTGTCCATTATAATTATGTAATCAAGTAAGGATATATATCAAGGAAACAAGCATAAATATATAATTAAATTCATGATAAATTAGTAACCACATGCAAAATCTAATCACATGCAAATTATTCATATTTTTCATTAACTATACATTTTATTCATAGTATGAGTGATAATACATCATAAAATTGAGAAATAATTGCTACCATAACTTGTAACTAAACTCTCATGCATAAAATCTCACTAAACCCTTTCATGTAAAGTGTATTTGTTAAAATGATAATCATCCATCTCAATATTATCTAACTACACACATAAATATCTCAATTAATAACCTATTTTATATACCAAAATATCACATTATGTAGTTGAAAATGAAAAATTTGACATACATTTACCATATATAACTTGCGTGCACAAATATGGTCCTAACCTATAATTCTCTCACACCTACATTCTACCTTATGAGTTAGATCCTTCTATTTTGTTGTTACACACATATATAAACCTTTTTGTTTATTTAAAACCCACTTACTATCCTACACATAAAGATCTAGATCTTTAGTTCAATCCTCTTGATCATGGGTTAGTAACATCAAACTATGTCAATTCGCCAGTTGATACTGACCTAATCATGAGGGTATCATAATAGATACTTTTTATAGAAAATATATCCATAGAGTTAACACATCTACCTAATATGTCCATGACATGATAAATTACCTAATTAGACTCATATATATACAAATAAAATCTTCATTTTGTAATGGACTTGTCACTTATCTGATACACTTTTATACAATACTACACATTGAGCAAAATTACCATATTCTTCAAAAATTATAAAGTGGTCACTAAGAGTAGTCACAAGCCAAGTCTGAAGCATACCAAATCCAAGTCAACATAAGCATTATCAAGTATCAAATCTAATCATTAGTTACATTCATATAGTGAATGATAAAAATTACACAATCACACATGTTAGAAGAACTAAGTGTAGATTTATTCCCATTATTAAAGTATTGGATACATAGATAGTGGTCAAACATCAAACAGGGGTGATTTAGGTCATCTCAACCCATTACACTTTCCTAATTTTTGAAATTTTATAGCCCTCACAAGTATCTTTAGGATTTTAAGGTGAATGAGATTTATTTTTTTACTTGTGTGTATCATACAGATTTAAAATTATACATACATAGTTTTAGAGAAAGGTGAAGGTGACCATATGATCACAAGCCCATTTTTTAGCCATGTCACTATTAACTACTACATTTAAATTCAATATTAACCCAAATATGATGAAACTAAACCTCCACAAATAGAAACATAATTCTTGAATTAGACAAATCATATACTTCAATTTATTTTCCACCATCAAAAACTAGTCAAAAAAGTTAAGTATTAGTACCTTTATCATACTTACTATATTTAGCATATGCCACTTTTCAAATCATTACAATTTATTTCAATATTTTACATTTAAATTCATGCTCAAATGTCATATTTATAAATATAAATTCATATATTAATTTCTATCCTATTAAGGTTTCCAAAACCAAATAAGCGTAAAACATATTAGTCAACCCATACACTGATTGAACCATGTCAAATAGTAGGTCTCCCTTAGGGTTTCATCCTTCTAGGGTTTCATATTTCAGCATTTTGGGTTTTATCCTCAAACTTGATTTATGATTATTCCCTAATAATACATGGTGTATACTTATATTTCACCCTGGCTGAGAAGGGGGATTGTTTATGTCTTCTTTCTCAAACCTAGTCCAACATGGGACTGACCTTAGATTGTGGGTCACCTAAACTTGGGTTAGACCTATGGATAAGGTCAGATTCCTTTTGGATATATCACCTAAACTAGCTTCTTACTTGGAAAAGAGAGATATTGACAATAATTCATAAAAGCATATAAAAGAAGAGGTAATGCACTAAATGTTTTAATCCTTATACTTGCACAAGACACACTATAAGATACATCCAAGACTACAGAAGATCACTTCACTTACTCTTTGATTAGCCCTCACATAAGTGTTTCATAATAAGGTATGGACTAGCTATCAACTTACCATGGGAGGGCAATTGTCTACTTCTACACTAAGCAATAGACTATATGTGTACTTGGAATGACCTATGAGCACTAACAAAACACTGCATGAAGGTGAGAAAACTCAGACCAAGGAAAGTAAAATATACATTCACTTGACCACATTAATGAATTTAAGAGACACACTTCACTTAGCTTACAAATAGAGGAAATCAATCTTTTATTACATCAATTAGGTGTTACAATGTAAATCTCGATAGAGTCTACTCATGCCAAAGAGAGGGATGTATTTTAAGGCTTAGAAGCCTATATATAGCAAAAGGGATGAAAGAGATGGGGATAAATGCATAGAATGATAGATAATGGGTCATTATGATCAAGATGTCTAATTATCTGGTGTTAATTCTGTTAGAAAGGATCATCATGCTAAAACTACTTTTAAAAAATGGCCATGACAATTGTATTAGTCCATTTCAATCTATTTCTTATCTACATGATGCTCTTTGGGGTTACAATGGTGGAATCAAGTCATTTTCAACCATAATTCTAGTGTTAAAGCCATTACAATAGCTGGGTCAATCTTTTTCAATCTCCTTTGGGCATTAGTGTAGTTATAATAGATCAAATGATTCATTTTGATATTGGCAACATCGATTACTCCCTACTAGTTCATCTTTGGCATGTAAGAATGGAGGAAAGGGGTCATAATCATGCTAATAGATTTAGTGATGAACCCATCAAAATGATGTGTATGCCTCCATCGAATCTCTTTGTAATATTATATTTGGTTTGACCTTAACTAAATTGGCTTTGAATTTTAATTTCAACCATCAATCTTGATCTGAGCTTCTCATATTATGTCAACTAGCAGCTCTTTATTTGTTCTACAAGATCTTGGTGTCAATCCTTTGACTCCTTGACCTCATGCATACCATATATCTTTCTTGGTATGATTACATTATTTCCATTGATCTGATAGTTATCATGGTTATGACACTTATCACCTTCATATTTTCTCTTAAGATTCATTGACCTTTTAACTCACTACTCGCTATCAATCTGCTTTGTATAATCAAACATGGTTCATTGATCTGTCTAGACCCACTCACACCATACTTACTCTCACTTCATTATATCTTGAATTATGATGGAATGATGATAGTTTATATTTGGATTATTTAAATCCAAATGGCCATCTACCATGGCTTAAATTTGATGTTTGTGCACCCATCATTTGATGTCCACATGACTATCATTGATGTCTACATGACCGTCAATCTTTGAACCCTAATGGATAATTTCCAAGATTTATTTTGATATCTATGTGATTTTTAATGACGTCTATGTGACCATCAATGACATCTATGTGACCGTCAATGACATCTACATAACCATCACACTTTAAACACCAAATGGTTAATTGTTGAGCCTTACTTTGACATCCACATGACCATCAATGACATCTACACAATCATCACACTTTTTGTTCAAATTTAAAGGCTTGCATCTTGAGATATAAAAATCATGAAGGCACCAAATTTATAGGATATGTTCATGGCATCTAGAATATTTATTCTATGTGATCCTTCAACCATAAGATGCTTTGTAGGCAAACTTATAAAATGCACAAACAAACTGACTTGTCCATTTTTGCATGATGTCCTAATGATTGTCTAGTCCTTAAAAACTTGTGATTGAGATTATAATTGATATTTGAAATATCCAATTATTTTTTGAGGCCCATGTGAACTCATTCCATGATCCTGACTACTCAGACACCATAAAGACCTAATTTCAAACCTGTTCCCCAAATATCAACAAATTGTACCTTAAGCTAACTTAAAGTGTTTCAAAAGATTTGTGAGCAATATGAGTTATTTGGACCATTCATTCCATCCAGAACACTTCTCAGCTTCTTACTCCATACTTGACCTCCAAAACATGACATTGTACTACATCTAGGGAATCTTTTATATGTAGGCTAAAATTGGCCAATGTTTCTAGTGACTCATTTGGGAAGCATGTTTGCTATGCTTGAGAACCTAGACCATGTTGTCTTATCTAATCCATTGGGCATATATTATCCTCTCTAGTTCAACATATTGATTTGAAGCTAAAAGTTGGTTGTCAACCTCTAGATAACTCCTCTTGAAGCAACAAGGACAACAAGAACCAAAAAAATAAAGTGCCCAAGGCACTTATTAAAGGGAAACACATAAAACAGAAGGGAAAATAACCTAAACAAAGCAAGGACCACCTGGATCAAAAGAGAAATTCATAAAATCACTCACTCTGAGATATGGTATAATTTTCAAAGCAAGATGTTTATTGAACATAACCTTTGATGAGGCACTCTTCTTGCCTATTGACTCTCTTAGCATCTTCTCAAGTGAGTTATCAACATCAAACTAGTCACCAACAAAGATGAACTCATCTTACACTTCAGGATCTTTTTCATACTGCTTGTCAACTACAACCTTGTCAAGTGATGCCTTATTTATGAATTGATCTAGAGTGACCTCTTCCTTCTTTCTATCTACTGCAAGTTCATCCAACGCTTTAAGGAGCTTTGAATAGTCAACCCAATCTGTATCATGATCTTGAATGAGTTACTCTTGATCAAATTTCTCCTAAACATGCTCCTTAATGGGAAACATATCCCTACAAAGTTCTTTAATATCTTGTAGAGATTCAAGGTACAACTACCAATCATCCTCTTTTTTCTAATTTTGATTGATTTGAATAAAATTAGCTTGAATGACACCTTCATATTTCTCAAGTGGAGATATCTCAAATTCATTTATGACTTCAATTTGTACCTACTCCTCATGGATTTTTTCCACATCAAGATGATCCTTCTCATTCTCAACTATAATCTCATTCCCAACTACAATCTCAAGTGAAGAATCAATGATAAAATCTTCCTCATACACACTTGAAGCATTCTATTCACACTCTCCAAGAACTTGGCTTACAGCAACAACCTCTTTCTCTATCCTCCATAGAACAGGCTCCTCCTGAAGAAGGGACATGGTGGGAGGGTGATGAAATTCATTCATTTGAGAGGGAATATGAATCATGGTAATTTGATCATGATTATATTTTGGGATATTGAGGGTAATGTAATCATTTAGGGAATCTTGAAGAGGAAGGAAAGAGAAAATTTTGAATACCTCTACATTTTCTTCCTTCCACTTGGCCATTACCTCATCAAAATTTTAAACCTCTTTATCCTCATGGATAGCTTAAGCTTGAGGGATGAGTAAGGAAGAAGGGGAACTCTAATAAGGTTTAGTCTCTTTAATAGGCTCTTGAATAGGCATATGATTTTGCTCGACTCCAACTAGGAAGCTCCATTGGCACATACTGAGCTTAGTTAAGAACTTCATTAGAGTAAGGAACACAAGAATCCTCTTGAGACAACTAGTTAAACTCAATTTACTACCTCTCCCAAACCTTGATCTTCTCTAATACAAGATTTCACAACTCATTCCTCTCTTCTGGATCATTGGACACATTTTTAAATAAACCATTCGCTTCCTCATATTGAGAGTTTGAACAAACTTTTATTGCATATGATATAATTTTTAGCTCTATCTCATCCACTATTTCTTAGAAACCATGATGCTCATGTATTATATCATAGCCATATGGGAAAGGTGAAATCTGGTCATGAGACTAATATGGTCCAAAAGGAAGGTAAGAGTCATGCTCTTGATAATAAGGATCATGAGAAACTTGATAAGGCTCATCATAGCTTTGATAAAACTCCTAGCTAGGTTTATTAGGCTCAAAATGAGGCTCATATATATTATGCTAGGGATAGTATGATTCATCATAGGTATAATAAGGAAATATAGCATAGTTTTCCTCATACATAGCCATGAAAAGAACATCAAGATAGTGCAATAAAAATAGACTTACTTGGAAACTATTCCTAGAATATTAAAAGCAATTGCTTGAGCTTATAATCACTAGATTCTTCATGAAGAACACTACTGCAAGTGCAATTTCACCCAGACCAGCTCTAATGTATCCCACTAGGCATGTTAGAACTATTTTAGACTTATATTTCACCCTAACTAAGAAGTGGGATTGTTCAAGTCCTCTTTCTCAAACCTAGTCCAACATGGGACTGACATTAGGCTATGGGTCACCTAAACTTGGGTCAGACCTCTAGATAAGATTAGCTTATTTTTGGATCTATCACCTAAACTACCTTCTTGCTTGGAAAAGAGAGAGATTGATAATAATTCATAAAAGCATATAAAAGAAGAGGTGATGCACCAAATGTTTTGATCCTTGTACTTTCACAAGACACACTATAAGACACATCCAAGAATAAATAAGATAACTTCACTTACTCTTTGATTAGACCTCACATAAGTATTTCATAACAAGGCATAGACTAGCTATCAACCTAGCATGGGAGGGCAATTGTCCACTTCTAAACTAACCAACAGATTATATGTGCACTTGGAATGACCTGTGAGAACTAAAAAAACACTACATGAAGGTGAGAAAACTCAGACAGAGGCAAGGAAAACATACACTCACTTAACCACATCAATGAATTCAAGAAACACACTTCACTTATCTTGTAAATGGAGGAATTTAGTCTTTTATTACATCAAATAGGTGTTATAGTACAAATCTTGGTAGAGTCTAATCATGCCAAAGAGAGGGATCCATTTTAAGGCTTATAAACCTATATATATATATATATATATATATATATATATATATATATATATATATATATATATATATATATAGTAGAAGGGATAAAAGAGATAAGGACCAATGTGTATAATGATGGAGAAGGGATCATTATGATCAATATTTTTAATTATTTGACGTTGATTCTACTAGAAAGGATCATCTTGCTAAGACTAATTCTAGAAAATGGCCATGAAAACCATATTAGTCCCTTTCAATCCATTTTTGGTCTGCATGATGCTTCTTATGGTTACAATAGTGGAATCAAGTCATTTTCAAGTAGAATTTTGCCATCAAAGTCATTACAACATCTGGGTTGATCTTTTAGAATCTCTTTTCAATGTTGATGTAGTTATAATAGCTCAAATAATCCATTTTAATATCAGTAGCATTGATTTCTCCCTACTGGTTCATCTTTGGCATGTAAGAATGGAGGAAAGGGGTTGTAATCATGCTACTAGATTTGGTGATGAACCCATCAAAATAACATGTTTTGCTTTATAGCATCTCTTTACAATATTGGTTTTAGTTTGACCTTGACCAAATTAGCTTTGACTTTTAATTTTGATCGTTAATCTCAATCTGAGCTTCTCATATTGTGCGAATTAGCAACTCTTTATTTATTATATAGGATCTTACTATCATTCCTTTGACACCTTGACCTCATGCACACCATGGATATTTATTGGTATGATTGCATGCTTTCATTTGATCTATCTGATAGTTACCATGGTTGTGATATTTGTCACCTTCCCATTTGCTCTTAAGATCCATTTACCTTTTGACTCACTACTCATTATCACTCTACTTTCTACATTCAAATATAGTTCATTGATCTACCTAGACCCACTGACACCATCCTTGCTCTCACTCTGTTAGATCTTGAATTATGATGGAATGTTGACCATTGATCTTTGGATTATTTTAATCCAAATGGCTATCTACCATGGCTTAAATTTGACATTTTCATGCCCATCATTTGATGTCCACATGACTATCATTGACATCCACACAACCATCAATCTTTAAACCCCAATGGATAATTACCAAGTTTTATTTTGACATCTACATGACCATCAAAGATGTCCATTTGACTATCAATGATGTCCACATGACCATTACACTTTGAACATCAAAATATTAATTTTTGAGTTTTACTTTGACATCTGCATGATCGTAAATGACATCCACATGACCATCACACTGCTTATTCAACTTTAAAGGCTTACATCTTGAGATAGAAAAATCATGAAGGCACCAAATTTTTAGGAGATGTCCATGGCATTCAAAATATTGATTCTATGTGATCCTTCAACCATGAGATGATTTCTATGAAAACTTATAAAATACATAAATAAATTGACTTGTCTATTTCTACATGACGTCTTGATGATAGTGTAGTCCTTCAAAACTTATGCTTGATCTTTGAAAGCTCCAATGATGTATTGGGGCCTATGTGAACTCGTTTCATGATCCTAATTTCTCTTACACCATGAAGACATAATTTTAGACCTATTCCTCAAAGATCAACTAATTACACCTTAAGTTATCTTAAAGTGTTTCAAAATCTTTGTGAGCAATATAAGATCTGTGGACCACTCATTCCATCCAGAACACTACTTAGCTTCCTACTCCATACTTGACCTCCATAACATGACATTGTACTGCATCTAGGAAATCTTTTGTACGTAAGCCAAAATTGACCAACAATCCACATTACCCATAGATATAATGAATTAATGTGGTCTTTATTTGTTAACACAAGTCATGAAGATAATATTTTCATATTATTTTATTTGGATATTTTATTTCATTAGATCAAGCATATAAATAAATGGATCACATCTAAGAAAACTAATAAGGCTAAAATTAAGAATGAATAATCCAAAGATAGCCTCAAATCATATTCTTACAATATCCAATCCCAATTGCATTTTTTTACCACCAAACGATAAATGGAATGCATGACCTCTTTATTCTTCATATTCCCTTTATGACTTATACAATACACACTATACACCTATAGATTATTATTATTATTATTATTATTATTATTATTATTATTATTATTATTATTATTATTATTATTATTATTATTATTAAGTACTTTAAAATGAAAATTTTTACATACATTTACCATGCATGACTTAAGCACACAAACACGATCATAATCTATAATTACATGATATCTTATGATTTTGACCCTTTTGTTCTAATATTACACACCTACATGAACCTCATTGTCTATTTCAAACATGTTTAATATTTTACACAGACATCTCTAGACCTTTATTTTAGTTTGTATGTACACAAATTAGTATTTTCAATTTTGATCAACACCGCTAGTTGATATTAACCTCTAGTCGATACCAAACTTCTAGAAAAAACTAGTTTTTAAAATCAAACATTTCCTTAGGGTTAGATCATATACCCATAATGTTGGTGGTTTGATAAATTAACCAATTAGACTCATATATATATAAATCAAGGCTTCACTTAATATGAGACTAGACACTTATCTGGTACACATCCATACACTATTTCACATTGATAAAATATGCCCTATTCTTCCTAGGTTGTGAATCTATCACTAGGATTAGTCACAATCCAAGCTTGAAACATACCAAATCTAAGTAAAATCAAACTTTTTCAAATAATAAATCCAAATCATTAATTTCATACATATAGTGAAGCAACATAGTTTTAAAAACACACTAGGTAGGAGAACTAAATATAGCTTTATTTTCCTCCTTAGAGTATTAGAAACATAAGCAATATTCAATCATCAAATAGGGATGATTTAGGTTAGCTCAACCCATTACACTTTCCCAATTTTTGTATGTTTTTATCCCTCATAAGCACACCTAAGGTTTTAAGGTGAAGGAAGTTGATTCTTAGAGTTATGTGTATCATAGGGGTTCAAAATCACATATACATAGATTTTAGAGATAGATGAAGTTGATTATATGGTCTCAACCCCTAATTTACACAATTTAGTTTCAATAGCATAGGTAAATATCGATAGTCTTTATTGACCCAAATCTAGTGGAACTAACCCTACACAGACAAATAATATAGATCTTGAGCCAAAAGAATCGCATGACAACATCAGTCTAAATTCTACTTCCATAATATAATCAAAGTCATAAAATCAACCAAAAAATTTAAATACCCATCAGTTTTTTATACCTACTATATTTTTCATATGTCATTTATCAAATCATTATAATCAATTTTAGTAGTTTACATTTAGATGTATACTTGAATTTCATATCTTAATATATAAATTATTCTACTAGTATTTATCTGTTTAGGGTTGTAAAACCAAATTAGGGTAAACCTTCAATGAACCCATACACTAATTGAATCATTTCAAACCTTAAGTCTTCCTTAGGGTTTAATTCTTATAGGGTTTTATATTTTATCCTCAGGGTTATATTTTCAAACCTGATTTCTTATTATTCCCTAATAATACACATTATACATGGATATAATGAATGAAAATTATTAGTTAATGCAAGTCATGAAGGTAATCTTTTGATGTTTTTCTACGTTGATAGTGTATCATATTTGGATCAATTATGTAAGTAAAAGGATCAAATGGTATAAATCTAAGAACACTAATAAGGCTAAAATTAATGATGAACAATCTTAAACCTTCCTTTAATCACATTATTTCAACATCTAATATAATATGCCTTTTGTTACTAGTAGACATCAAAGGGCATGCATGACTTCTTTTTTTCCTCCTCCCCTAGACCTCAAGGTTGTACTATCTACCATCCTATTCCCATTATTTACCTTGGGCTTATATTAGATTTTATGGTTTATGTTGTCAACACTAGACGAGGTAGGGTGCACCATCATGTGTGGTAGAACAAAGGTATTCAACATGTTCCTCATAAAATGCCTCTACCTCCCATGAAGCAAACTAATCAACCCAAAATTGATGACGCCATATATTAGCCAAGGAACACACATCCTAAAATTTATGTCTTGAAATTACTTAAGATATTGATGGTCTCCAAATTAATATTATATAAATCATTTCAAGAAAAAAATCTCCCTAGTGATACACATATTGCATCACTTTCCTCTATTATGAATGCATTCAAGGATAAACACAAATTTATCACCTTTGACAAATAATACTTACCTATATAACATAAAACAGAGAAAAACTTGTCATTATTTACTCAAGTTCAAGTAAAAATCAACTTTATAAAAAATTTATTGGTATATTATGGTTTTAAATTGAGTATATGTAACATTAATTTCTTATAACTATTAGGGATTGACATGGCTACCATTAAAACATAAAATTATTTTCTAACACTTTGTGTCATATATATATATATATATATATATATATATATATATATATATATATATATATATATATATATATATATATATATATATATATATCATTAGATGTAAAAATAGGTCTTAGGATGGTACATGCTACCTTTCATGTTATGACTAAGAAGTTACATTACAGCCTAATTTTGTGGTGACCTTGGATACATAATATGGAAGTAGTACCATCAACAATACATAGATGTATCAAATTCATGCATGAAGGTTGTTCTTACACACAACCAACAAATGATGACCCTTTCAAATATTTTAAGATGACTCAATTTATTAATGTGGACTAATCAAAATCATATATGGAAAATTATAACATTAATCTTCTATCACAACCAATTCCAATAGCATAGATGCATACATATGAGATGGGTAAATCAAGTACAAAAATAGATAAGGAAACAATCATAACATATAAAGTAGTTATACAACATAATCGACAAGTTAATATGTAATAGTTGAAACCTATCCTAATCTTCCTTTACTGGTGAATTCAAAATATAAAGATGGCATAGTCATTAATTATTATTAAATGATGATGATGAAGATACTAATAAGGAAAAAATTACATAAGATCAACTACTCAAATTAAACTTCTATCCTTCAAGGGAATTTTTATTTCATATTTTATCCACACCTATTGGAGTTGGATAATATCAAGATGGTTCATATACAATGAAAAGGGAAAAATCATAAAGATTTATTTAGGCACAATCTTCTAGGGGCAAAGGAAATGTCAATAATGATAGATCATGAGTACATTGTAAATTCAAACAATAGTTGTAATAGTATTTCACATCAAACATAGATGATACTAAAACAAACATGACTTGTACAAATAAGAAATCATACATTTTGGTAAATAATGTGGAAATGGTATAAACTAAGGCTCCAACATCATTGAAAGTAACATGTTTTCAAGATTAAAAAAACCAATATTTCAAATATTACTTGATCATAATCTCATTACATGACCATCTACTCAACATCGAGCCATGGGGAATATTTCACATCAATAATGAAAATTATTTTGTGGTTATCATATAATCATAAGACATGACACAAATGATTGAGATGAATTACAAAATCATATTTAAATATACAAGAATAAAAGCATTATTGGGGTAATAAGGATTCAACAAAAACCACTTACATCAATCTATGCAAAGACACCATATATAACTAGTGATGAGCAAAATTTTAACCACCAATTAAACCTGAAAACTGTGTACAATCTCACCTATGCTCATAGGATGAATTGGCCACTTAGTGCATAAAATCCACTGCCTTCCTTAATTATCAACTTAAGGTGCATTTAGATTTGACAAGATGTCAACATTGTATGTACGACACTAGTTCTCTATAGAATGTTGGGTCCTAATCATTGCATAAATAGAAACACACTTGCATAAAATAAATTCTATGAATTTAAATGCTAGAAAGAAATCTAATTTATCCTATAATTAAATTATGGATAACACAAAATATTAAATATGCTTATACAATAAATCACACATAAAACCAAATTGCACATATTATAATAAATCAACATCAAATAATAAATACATCCAAGCAATTCATAAATAAAACTAAGCTAGCAAACAAGGAATTAGTCTGCCAAATCGTGTGAGTAGGCCCTACCTCATTTAGGTTGGATCTTGACTCCTCTCCTTCTTGAGATAGATAAACTAATGCAAGTTAATTTTATTTTATAAACATAATAATTTTTCTCATAATAGAGTTAAAAATTACAACTCTATATATAGTGACTAATTACTTGACTAACTCTTGATTATTTTATGCAACCTAAACTCTTCCTATTATATAAGATAGATAGGTTCCTTATTTGGATGATAAAAAATGTAGGAGGTTTAAACCACAAATCTAAATTTGCACCTAATAATAATATATAAGAATACTAATTATGCATAAGACAAAATAATGCATATGAAAAATAATCCATGTGTTGAAGATATAAAGATTTAGTTTTGAGATAATCACTCCTCCCTATATTCATGGTAATATTCTTGCTCCTATAATCATGGAAGGAATATTTAACCATCAACAAGTTGTCATAGTTGTTTAAGGTTATGTTGTGAAGATGTTACAATAAATCTAGGCAGATGATATAAGATGTCACTACCTAGATTGCTATAGAAAGTCTAGGTAGATGTTATAGTATGCCCCTACATTGATTTCTATAGGAAATCTAGGTAGATTCTATAGGATGCCATTGCATAGATTTATACAATAAATCTAGGTAGATGTTATAGGATGTCATTACACAATTGTTGTAGGTTGTCACAGCTTATGAGAAACACGATAACCATTAAATAACTTACATTTTTCCTTCACCATTAGTAGACCAAATATATATAACAATAAATCATACTATTTTATCTATAAATAATTATTCCTTAAACCATAATAATGAATATGTACATTATGAGTAGGAAGGCATGTAGTATAATGATTGAAATCACAAAGCTTTGTTTCTCCATAATATGATATGTAATATAACTAATGTGCCACTCATCTATTGTTCTTGACCTATAAATTATAGTGCCTTAATTGGGTGAATGAGTTTATTTGTCCTCATAGCAACCTAAAATCATTGAAAACATATGTCATTGAAACAAATTTATTTTACAAGACATTCTTGGTCTAATATGATGCAAAACTTTGTGGGAGTTGAAGTATGTAGTATTTTATTTATATTTCTTCTTTCTTTTTAATTTTTTATTTTTTTTCTTTCTTTTTTTTTAATGTCATACTTCATAATTATTGAACCTCCCAAAAATAGGAATGAACAATATTACAACTCACCCCCTACCAAATTTATGTTTGATTCCATATAAGCCTAGGGACATAAGTAAAAATATATGGATCATTCTCCCCCAAACTTAAGGTAGAAACTTGTCCTCAAGTGGAATAACCTTCCCCCCAACTAAATGTAGAATAGGGTACTATGTAGATTGTGTGATTCAGTCCAAGGAAAAAGTAGGTGATGGGATGGTGAGGAAGATGACAGCATGACATGGAGGAATGAAGTGGGATAAGGAGTATGCCATGTATTAAGATTGATGATTAAGTGATGCAAGATCATCATCTTCCACTTTATACATAAGTTCATTATGTGATTTTAGGGGAGTGTTTGAAAATAAAGAAGCCTTCTTAGGCTTCATCCTATTTGGTATTAGTTTGTAATCCAAAATGCATAGTTTGTAAATTAAAATTTAAAAAGGGAACATTTCCCTCCAAATTGTATTTAAAAGTTATATCATGAGTCAAGTGTTTTAGAGTAATAATTAAGAGGCATTGTAAAGTACTCATGAAGTTATAATAAGCTTTATTGGCCATGGATAGGTCCATTAAAGGACTATGTCATGATTGGTAAAGTCAAAATTGTTGTAAAAACGTAAATTCTCATTCAAAGAGAAAATATGGATGTGGAAGATAAAGTCAAATGACGATTGCTTATGTAGATAAAGGAGAAAACAAGATTGTAGGAGGAAACAACTAATAAGATAAATCATATTGAGGATTCATACATGAAAAAGGGAACAAATCAACTTTATAGT
Organism: Torreya grandis; assembly: GCA_037957365.1. Taxonomy (NCBI): domain Eukaryota; kingdom Viridiplantae; phylum Streptophyta; class Pinopsida; order Cupressales; family Taxaceae; genus Torreya; species Torreya grandis. The sequence goes on from JARHVA010005207.1 coordinate 182,437, forward strand.
TGAGATATTATTTCATAAACCAAAGTTGGAATGAAGCTCAATCTCATATCACATAGGAGACAAGCATAAAAACCTTCATTTATGTAAGGAGGATGAGGAGTCTTTAATAAATAGGTCTCTTAGACCTAAAAGATGTACATAGACTATTATTTTTAGGAGAGATCAATTGTACTAAGAATAAGAGATATTGATATTCTATAGAAAGATTGGTGTAAAATTAGAATGGATGTGGAAGAGGGCATTAAAGATCATTATATAGACATAAAGACAAGGAGAAAAATATTCCATAACTACATTCAAGAGATACTTGATGAGTTTTAAGGTTATTTATGTTCTTTACTTATCATATTCAAGTGAAGTAGAGTGTATTTATTTACCTAAGATCTTTACTATAAGAAGATCATTTATGTTTTTTTGTTTATTAATTAGGATTATAATCATTGAGTTTGTCTTGATATATAAAGATATCACATTGCACTTGTAATCAGGCTCTTCCTTTCCAATATTGGTTGAGGCAAGTGTTAATTGATTCTGGCATTTATGTAAATATCTACCAGATTTGTATTGTGATTGAAAAGTGATTCTAAAACAAAAGATGTTTTTTTGGATAAAGTCACAATTCGTGGATCTAAAGTATAAGCAAGGTATGATAAACTTATATATATAGTTCTAGGATAGGATATGGAATAGAATGAGTTATTTATTGGGTGTTAATGGTGTTGTGTGGAGCCTTATGTGAGTTCTAAATATTATAGTGGATTTATAGAAGTTTATATTTAACTTTCAAAAATATGAAAGAAAGAATGTCTTCTATGTAAATGTAGAAGGATGAATTATAAATGGACAAAACCTCTATTTAAATACTTTCATTCTTTTTATTGAATATTTGGACGGTCATGTGAAACATTTTTTTAGTAATAACATCAATTTTATTGAGTGGGTTGAAGGACCGTTTATTTATTTCTATTGCTATTCAGCCTTAAAATATAATTTGAGACACCTGCAATGGTAATTCACCATTCAAGCTCGTATAGGTTGCATCTTTGATCATACATATATATTAAAGGGTTAGTTTGGTATTTGGTAAAGAATTTTTAAAACTTGCACATAATCTTTAAATAATACAATATTAAATTGGTTTTGTAAGACCAAGCACAACAAGTCTGATTCAAAGTATCTCATTTAATTCCATATTTAGTATTATTAAAGAAGATCAAAATAATGAAATTAAAAAAATTTGAGGCCATAAAATATTAGAAGGTAGCGTCAGCATAATTAACCTTCCAAAGGTAAAAACAAAAGGATTAAGTAACTTGTTTAAAATATTCTAAAGAAACCAATAGGAAGGATTGGTTTCTCATTAGTAGAATGTGTAAACAAAAGTTAATAGGCAATCATAAGATTGTAAAAAGAATCATTATGAATATTATCTTTAATTACAAAGGGTTCAATTATAAGGACTAATCAAGATTGTATCTTGAGTAATAGAATTGAGGAAGATTGCTTGGGAAACTAGAAAAGGTATGTTGTTGTTTTGTTCAAAGTAAAGGAGTTGGTAAGGAAAGAGTATTAAAAAAATTAGAAAAATATTGAAAAAAATACTATTAACACAATTTTAAGAGATATACTCTAGAGATTACAAACATTTATTGTAGATTGAAGAAGGCAAAATTAGTTATTCAAGTGACACATCTAAAATGAGTAGATGAATGAATGGATAGGACAAGTCTACCTCAAATGGACACATGATTAGAATTTTATCACTGGAAAAGTGTGTCAATATAGATAAAGAGGCAAGGCATCATTAGATAAGATAAATTGAATTAGTTCAAACCTATTGTGCACTGAATGTTTCTTGTACAAGTGTAAATCCTGAGATAATATTTCTAAAGAGTAAAGGCTACCATCATTGAGGGAATATCAGTGTGAGGTGTAGTATAAATAGCACAAAAATATATAATTGCATAAAATATTTATAGTAAGTAAATACATGAGTAATCTAGAGAAAAAATAATAACTTGAACTTAGAATGGTTTACCAATCATATAATATGGTGTATAATATGCATATAGCAAGTGTTATAGAGCATGTAATCATCCAATCATTATAGTTGAAGCAATAAATTCAAAAACCAATATCTCAAATGATGTAGCAAACTAAAAGTTTGAAACCAAAGCATGTATAAAATGTGGTGATGGAATAGTAGGATGTCCTCTAGGTAGTGTGAGTGAGTATAGATAGCAACAATTCAAAATGGTAGAAAGAATATGTAGGAAGGTTAAATGCTGAAAAAAATATTTCAAAATAAATGGAACTTGTGAAGTTTGATAGTAGATTGGATGTTCAGTTAGATGAACATGATTTATAAACATCTCATCTTGTATAAAATTAGTTCTATGAAGCACAAAGAGGCTTTTTGGATTGTCATAATAATGTGACAAAGAGTAAACACATAAACAAAGCAAACAAGGCAAAGCTTCAAAAAAGGGTTATAAACTAATGGTAGTGTTTGAAAGACAAATGGTGGTAGTGGATTGTATAAACTAGATGGGTAATAGTGGTTATAAGTTCAAACTACAACATGTAGACATTAGGCCAATTAAATGCAAGAACACATAAATAAGGATAGAACATCAATCTACAACCAAATAAAGAATGGGAGCAATCTGTGATAGGGTAAGTAGCAATATGAAAGATGAGAAACAAAGACATAGAGCCTACCACCTCTCTAAAACTAGTAATCCTTATCATTTACAACAAGGATGTTATTAATAAAAGCACTAAATAATAGAGACTTCATAAGAAAGATGCAAAGACAATATAGGTTATAAGTGTAAGCAAAAAAATAAAAATGGCTACAAAATGAAATAGATGACAAAATACTTTTTTGCTTGATTTTATTTTTATTTATTTATTACTTTTTTGAAATTTTTCCATTGATCATCCAACAAGTTGGTTATCTAATCAAGGATCTTTATTCAACACTTGGTCAACCAGCAATCTAGTTTTCTAAGCTAAATGTGTCAACAACACCTAAAAATTTTCATTGTTGATTTTTTATTATATTTTTGAATTTTATAGAAATGATAATATGGTGGAGAGGTTAAAATTTTATACCATAGCCTTAAAAGTAACCCAATTATCTTTATAAAATTATCCATAGTGATGTAATAAGAAGTGATGTTTACTAATGAGGAAGAGATCCTAATAAAATTAACAATGTATATTTTTGTGTGTAATTGTCCAATATGCAATCACTATTTTAACCAATGCATCAATGTGTAATTTTGTAATATTTTTAAGTGAAAAAATATCCAATATATATGTAGAAAACTCATTATTGTGTGTACCCATTAGGCTACATGAGTCTTTTTGGGGTGGACTTCAAGTGATATAAAGCCACTTGAAATGTGCATCAAAAAATGTGGTTTCCCCACACACCAGCATGGATTACACTGAAGGGTGTACTTTGATATGTAGTATAGATATTCCTACAATCAAGTTGTGATAAATCCAAGAGCTTTCATAGAAAGCATCATTATCCACATGTAGACTATTGTAGTAATCGTTAATTCTAAAAAATTAAGAATGAAAGTATCTATTCAAGTTATGTTTAGAATGGATAAATTGAAATCTTAAAATGATAAAAGATTTTCAATAGTGAAACCATTAATATTCAGTCTATGCATTTAGAAACCAAATCAAAATACACAAAACATGACATCTATTTAATGGAAAAAATTAATGAATAACTTGAAGAATCATAAGAAATACATTAAAAATTACCATATAGTTGATTATTGTGCCAAAAATATGTTTTCTAATAGACCGTAAGGCATAGTTCAATTGTACATCCATTCATCAAAGGAAATTCTCATTGAGGAGTCAAGGATATAAAAATAAATGTCAATTTAATCCTTAAAGAATATTTAAGAGAAGGACCTTCAAAACTTGATAAGATTCATAACAAGTATTGTTCTACAAAATTATCATCTTTAAAAACCTCATAATAATGTTGAAATGTTGGTAAATTTCATCCTTGGATACAAGCATGTTCTGTTAAAGAAGACCTACAATTGTGATGAATGATTAAAAGTACAAATAAGTTGTAGATAATGATACAGATGGATTGGTGTTACCATGCATATACTTTTTACATAACTGATGATGAATGTGTCTATATATGATGCTCCTATCCTTTGGAAAATAGTGAAAAATAGTGTTTTATTACTTAAAAATCAAACTTTTTGAGAAAAATAGAAAACCACATATCTCATAAATGCTTGGAGCTATGTAAAAATTAAAAGAGGTTTTTAATTAAGAGTTCAACAAAAACAAAAATTTCTCTCATAATTTAATTATGAGCATTTTAGATATTTTCACTTTTCTAGTTGTTATAGGATATTTGTCTTAGTTGCTACATGATAGAAGAAAACTTGATATCTAACAAAATTTTGGTGCTGGAAACATTTGAAAGAGGTGAAACAAGGATTTTGAGAATTTTAAAATATTATTCTTTGATTTCATGTTTTCTCCTTAAGCGATAGCATTAAAGGAAGATATCTGACAAATTCTTAATGAATTACAAAAATTGAAAGAGGAATTTTTAAAACACACTATTATACACAAAAACCTCTCTCAAAATTTTAATTTGAGTAAAATTTTTTTTCTTGTTTTTTGATGACTCGCAACATGTAGATTGCTCTAATGAAGAATATTGACCACATTTCACCATAAGGGCCAAAAATTTACAAAATTTTTGATATAAACATTCAAATTTTATATTTAAAAATCAGTTATACATAGGCTAGTCATAAATTGGTATGATATAGTCTTCTTATGAATGAGGTGAAACAAGGATTGGATCATTATTGATGAGGAAAATTCTATTATGGTTGTGAAGACATCCAAAGATGTGTTTTTTATTATTATGGGTGGTGGGTATGGTTTGGAATCCTTGAATGGAATTTCATGAATTTCATGGGGTTTGTTACCATTTTTTTATTATAAACTAGGTAATATAATGTTATGTGAAAAGTGAGCATGAGAGTATATTATGCAAGATTAAACCATAACTCTTAGTTGTACAACTGAACTAGTAGATTCAGATACTAAACAAGTTTAGGTATAATTTAATAATATTTTCTTATCCTAGAGATTGGACTAGTTTTTTGGGTATTTTAGACTAACAAACCTATGATTGTTTGATGAAACCTAGCCTTTGTTGTAATTTGTCAATTTTTGGGTGTTGGTTGCCATGAGTGACCTTGATACCAAGACAAACAAAAAGGTGGTTGTTAATTCATTGGCCGATATGGTGGTGGGATGTAATTAAAATTATGTAATGTATTGTAATAATGGAAAACATAATAAAAATTAAATACTAAAGATTTAAGAGGCATACCAGGATTTACATGTATTAGCAACCAATATCCCATTTGAGCTAGAAGCTTTTCCTCACAACCCAACATAATAAAAATTATTGAAAGTAATTTTTATAGGCATGTGCATATAAATTATACCATTTCATGTTGATCTTATTTGGGATCAAAAGCTATGGTTTCTAATTACATATCTCTTTCAACATGTGCAATTCTAGTCGTTGCATATTTTCCTCCTCTAACAATATGTGTCGAGATTTTAATAGGTATAAGATCCATTGCTATAGGTAGTTTAGTCTCAATAAAACATGCAATATAAATTAATACATGTTGATATTTATCCACAATTGCATGTATTTTTGTCATAAAAATTCCCACATGATGGTTTCCTTTACCACTACATGTAATATAATTTTTTGTAGACCGATCTTCTTCATCAAGAATTAGAGAATTTATTGAAATATGGTGTTATTTACCAATAGATTCAAAGAAGGTTATTATAGGTTGGTTTTATTCAATAACTTCATCCATTTATGTCATTAGAAATTGATTTCCTTTAGCTATCATGAGTGTCTCAGCTAAGAAAATTAATGATGGTAGCCATTCCTCATCAACATATCCATTCATTTCTACAATGAGAATTTATGCAAGAAACCTTCCTTGATTACCAAATGTAGTAATTAATGCAGTTTGATCTATACAAATAGGTTTAGGGAAAAAATTTGTAGTTTCACCAACAAATGCAAGATCAATTGTAGATCACTCTTGTTCATCAGTAGATGTAGATATCTCTATTATTTTATGTGCAGAGATTAATAAATGAATGATTTTGACACATGTTCTTTCCTCATTAGTATGTCTAGTATTTTTTGCATGCACCAATATAGATGGTCCTTACTCTTCAATGGATTCAAACCATTCAATATGGTAAATAGGCACAAGAGTATGATTTATCTTCTTAGTACATCTTAATGTCATTTCTATTATGTTGAATAGAGCTTGCAACGTGGTTTTTTTCCTACAATTATTTAAGTGTAGCCTCTAGAGTTGCCATCTCTTGATATACATCAATCATTCTTTCATTATCTACTTTATTTCCAATTGAAACTCCCCCAAATTCATTTTTTTCAGCCATAACAAAATTATTCTTACTTGCACAAAGTTAGTATTTTTGGGGAAAAAAATTTAATATTCCTAATTAGTGTTATATCATGTAGAGACAAGCCTTATGATATGAGCTTACATAGTTTATCCCTAGAAAAAAATGTGAGAATTTGTGATATTTTAACCTCTAATTATAGAAAATAAATTTACTTATAAGAAAGCAATAAATTTAATCTAGGGAAGTGGTAAAGTTTAATCTAGCAAGTAGAAAATTAAACTGACATTCTTAAAACACTATTACTCTATGCCTTCCCCAAAAACAATACCAAAATTATGAGCATAATTTTAACCATCAATTAAACCTAACAACCTTGTACAACCTCACATATGCTCATAGGATGAAGTAGCCACTTGGTGCATAAATTCACTACCTTCGTTAATTATCAATCCAAGATGTGTTTAGCTTTGACAAGATGTTGGTACTATATATATGGCACTAGTTATATATATAATGTTGGGTCCTATTCATTATGTAAATATAAGCACACTTATATAAAATAAATTTCATGAATTTAAATGATAGAAAGGAATCTAATTTATTCTAAAATTGAATTATGAACAATACAAAAGATTAAATATGCTTATACAATAAGTCACACATATTATAATAATTCAAAATCAAACAATATATACCTAAACAATGCATAAATAATACTAAGTTAAAAGATAAGGAATCAATCTACCAAACTATATGAGTGGGCCCTGACTCATTTGGGTTAGATCTTGACTCCTCTCCTTCTTAAGATAGATAAATTACTACAAGCTAAATTTATTCCATAAACATGATAATTGTACTCATAGCATAGTTACAAAATTACAAATTTGTATCTATTGACTAATTATTTGATTAACTCTCAGTTATTTTAAGAAGCCTAAACTATTCCTATTATATAGGAGAGATATGTTCTTATTTGGATGATAACAAATCTAGGAGATTATAACATAAATATATGTTTGCACCTAATAGCAATGTATAAAAATACTAGCCATACATAAGACAAAATAATACATATGAATAATAATTTGTGTGTTGAGTATAGAATAATTTAGTTTTGAGAGAACAACTCCTCCCTATATTCATGGCACTATTCTTGATCCTATAATAAAAGAAGGAATCTTTAACCATAAACAAGTTATCATAGTTTTTTAAGGTTCTACTGTGTAGATGTAGAAAATATGGATTGATGTTACATGATGTTGTAGAGGCTTTGGATTCCATTGTGTAGATTTCTATAGAAAATCTGGGTAGATGTTATAGGATGCCACTGTGCAGATTGTTATAGGAAATCTAGGTAGATGTTGTAGGATGCAATTGTACAGTTGTTACAGTTTGTCATATCTTTTGAAAAACATGATAACCATTGAAAAACCTATATTTTTCCTTCACCATAAGTATAAAAAATCCATATAACAAGAAATCATTCTATTTTATATAGAAATAATCATTCTTTAAACCATAATAATGAATATGTGCATCATAAACATATTTTTTGTTAATATGGACAATTATGGATATAATGTTATTATGGGTATATAAAATTATGGATTATAGAGTTGTTGAAGGCTGAATATATAATAATATGAGGTACATTTATTATACTCATCGACTACAACAAGTAAAAATTCTTCCACATGAGGCATTGATCATTACACTATACATGGAAGATGACTATTATTAAAAATTGAAATTGATGGAAACAAATAGGAAGTCATATACAATGTTAGAGGTTCACAATAGTTAGTACAATGAATTACAACATAACACACATTAGCAATAACCCATCAAATATATAATTTACCAATAGGTTGTCGGCCAAAAGTGGTCAATACACATATATAAATAATGCCTTATACTTATCAGGTGCCTTTCACATTGGGACAACAATTTTTTTTTAAATATAGGCTACTATAAATATAATTAATAAATAACTTAGTATCTTGGTTAAATTAACATAGTTGTGATGACACTCAATGATGATAGCCTAGAAGTTAGTGAGTTGAGTGTTAGAAGTGGGAGGTATTGGGGGCCATTCCCTAGGATGAACACTAACTAACATCAATTCCACACTAAGCTATTATGGGTTATTCATGAAAAGTGTCCATAATGCAATGGGATACTAGATCAGCATTTAATGTGATGGGGGTCAACATGTGGCTTGAAACCAGTGTTCAATGTGATGAGGCAAGTCCATATTCCATGGCTAGGGATACCATTTACCATCGGTTTGGGCATTCTAGTTACAAAATGTCTACACCCAACATTTTATATCTAGTGATGATAACCTATCAGTGAATGAGCTAAGTGTTAGAAATGGGAGGTCTCAGGGTCCATTCCTAGGATGACCACTCTCTAGCATCATTCTCATACTAATTTATGTGGGTTATTCATGAAAATAATCCACAATACAATAGGGTACCAACTCAGCGTTCAATGTGATGGGGTTCAACATGTGTCTTTAAACTTGTGTTCAATACGATGAGGTAAGTCCACAATACATCATTAGGGATACTATTCACTATTGGTTTAGATATTTTATTTACAAAAATATTTGTACCCAACATTTTTTACCAAGGAGATGTGGGTGAGTTGGTAAAGTGACTTGGTTGCTTTAAGCACCACCCAAGTTTAAACCTTAGTATGGTATCATAGGTCAATTATGCCTAATAGTTGGTATTTTTGGGCTAGTTGTGGCTAATCATTGGTATTCCTAGGCCAGTTATGGTCGATCATTGGTATTTTTGGGTCAATTATGGATATTGATGGTATTTTCAAACTAGTTATGGCCATTATTTGGTATTCTCAGGTTGATTTTGGATGTTATTGGTAAATTTGGTACTTGTGATAGATGATCACTTGGGGATATGGGCCCCCAATTATGTCCCATACTGGTTGGAGCTTTGGTCAAAAGCAAAGTACCTATCTAAAAAAACATAGTTGTGATGCCATATTATAAATGAGGAGGGGGGCATAAAAATTCTATAATTCAATCATTAACATAGAATTACTTATAACATAGAAATATATTCATAAAAAAAAGGGAGATAATGTATTAATTAATAAAATAATATACAATGATGATGTACAACCAATAATGGTTTCACTAGAACATGACTCTCTAAAATATTAAATCTACACCAACTCAAGAGATGACTTTAAGCTCTAATATAACTTTACAAAAGGACACAAAGGTTCCTTAAATAGGAAAATGAAGAGTTGAGAGATATTTTTATTGGTGGAGTAAAATGTGATATCATTTTCCAAGTTACACCTAACCTTCTCACATGTGAGGATAGAAACCAATAGTAAATGTGCATTAAATAAAATTGTGCATATATTTAATCACACCTTGGTAACAACACTACCTAAGGTGGAATATAAAAAAAAGTTAACATGACACACACTTATACGCCCCCCTAAATATCAACTCAGGTGATATGTAAAAGAAAATAATTCTTATGCTCATAACTATGGGTCCTTTAAACTAGACCTAATGAGGTACTCATGTATAATGATGGATCATAAATAATAATGAATCAAGATGCTTATTGATGACTAATAAATCTAATGAAGCCTCCAAATTAATGAATCAAAATTAGTTTACATTAATTTTTCTATGTAAAAAAGAGTATGTCTCTATTTGACTACAATGCATGGGTAAAATAAAATACACCAAATAAGGTTGGCTTAGAAATTATTCTAAATTTTGATACCACCAAAAAAATTTGGCTCAAATATGATGTTTTGAATTTTAACACCACAAATATGGATTAGAGACAATATTTTTGATTTTTGATACTAGAAAATACAAATCAAAAAAATATATAAATTTTGATACTAGCCTCTACATATGCATAGTATATAGGAACAAACTCAAGATGCTTAACATACTTAAAAAACCAAGAAGAATTAGTAGTACACAACACCCCCATAATAATTCTAACTATGTAATGAAGATAAATCAACTAAATATCTCTAAAAGTGTCAATGTGGTGGTGTGAAAAAAAACACAACATAAATCTTCTAGTGAGAGTGCCAAAATAACCACATGAAGTACTTAACAACTAATATGAAAAGGGAGTAGAACAAAGCACACACATGCATAAAGGTAGACAAGGGAGTGAAATAAATCACAAACTCACAAATCTAAATTAACAAACCCACACATATAACTTTATAAATTAGTTCAAGAGTAAATTATATTTGAAAAAATAGGCAAGAGAAAAAAACATGCTCTGAATGGACCCAAATCCAATCTATATCCAATTATAAAAGTTAATAGCTCATCACAGGTTACTTAAAAAATGAAGAATGTGATCTTGAAAACATGTTAGATGAATTGAAAAGTTTGTTTTTATTTCCATTAATCATTCTTACCTTATGAATTATCCATATCTATGTGGAACATGATTTACATGGCTTAGAAAATGAGTTCACAGTGCCTAATCCAAGTGAAACAAAATTTGAAAGTAATGTTATCTATAATGTTGAATGTAGTGGAATTGTCTGATATGCACCAAAAAAACTCATAAATTAAAGATGGAATAAATTAATTCAACATAACTCCATATTTAGATCTAAAAATAATGAGAATCTAACCAAAGAAAGAGCCAGATATGAAACAATACAAGATGGAGATTGTAGATCCAACTTTGATACCATTTTAAATTAATATAATTGTGATGTCATATTAAAAATAATGAGGGAGTTCTAGGAAGACTCCACAATTAAATCATCCATACATATGTATTCAAAATAGATAAAGAGATTCACCAATAAAAAATATAATGTAATGCTTAATAAATTAATATATAATGCTTATGTGCAACCAGCAAAGGTTGCACTAGAATGGGATTCTCTAAAAGAATACATCTCCATTAGCTCAGTAGATGACCCTAAGATCCAATATAAACTTTTAAATTGACACAAAGGTTACTTATATATGAAAATTAAGAGGTGAGTGAGATATTTTTATTGGTGGAATGAAAGGTGGGATCATTCCCCAAGTTACACCTAACCTTCTCACACATGTGAGGATAGCTACCAACATTAAATGTGAATTAAACATATTTTTTCACAAATTAAATCACACTTGGTAACATCACTACCTAAGGTAAATTCACAACTATGGTGAATATGACACACACTAACAACATGCAATAAGATCCATCACAATTTGACATGACGGTGATGTTTACCATCAAAAGGCACAATCTTCTCATATGGTAGAAAGTAAAAAATCTCAAAAATCAAAAATAAAAGAGGAATAAAATGCAATGCAATTACATCATCTTAAATACAAGCCAATTTATATCAAATTTAATCCTAACGAGGATGACCTACTAATATATCAATGCACACAAATTTCAAATATTTTCAAAAATACAAATATATATATATATATATATATATATTAAAAAAATCAAAAATCAAGACTTAAGCATGACATGATTATTACATTACACTATTTACATACGTTATTTATCACATGTTTCCTAGATGGAATATTATTTTCATGCACACATGCATTTCATGATATATGAGTGTGATTTAGGATATATAGGTTACACATGGACTTATAGATGTTATAATTTCCTCTACCCATGGCCATGCCAATATTAGGGGCATATTATTCCATAGGTTTCACTATTATAATTTGTATCTTTATATGACCTCTCTACCATGTTAAGCTACCTAAATTGCTTATGCATGTCTTTTTAGTTACTCATATTTTACAAATGATATATGGACATGCTATTATACTATGATATGATATTAATACATATGGATAGTAGAGGCTAATATTCACTTGTTATATGATCCATTGATGTTACTATTTTATTACATGATAGGCCAACATTTACTTGTATATTATGTGTGGCCCTTACCTTATTCGATACAACATTTTTATGACCCTTATTTATGACATCTTTATGTCCCTTGCATGTGTCTCTTGGCCTTATTTGATGGAACATGTTAATGTCTCTTATATGTGACTTATTTTTTTCCATTATGTGTGGCATGTGGCCTTATGTGTCACCATCTTCATGTCTCTTGTATGCATCCTTAGGCATTACGTATGACACTAACACTTGAGATTTTTGTATATGTTGAGATTATTGACATTGAAGGTTGTCATGATTCATATCATGAACCTTTACTATGTAGTCTTATTTAGTGACACTTATTAATGCATGTTTCATTAATACATCTATCTAAACATGACACTTATATACCATTTATTACATATGTTACGTATATGTCTTGATTTACATATACATTATTATGATTACATAATCTCCACATGTTAACATTATTATACATGATGTTATCTTTATACATGACATGATATAGTTAACCCTTATTTTGAGATAAGTGAATACATGACACATCCCCATCTTAAAAGGGGGGATTATGGTGAGCCTATCATAGAGACATAAACCTATATGAGCATAAAATCATATCAGAATACACATTTCAAAGATTTAAAATGGTAAAAATATCAAATATTTCAATCACATGACATATATTATCACATCAATACTCAATTTATAAATACTTGAGTACAAATTCATACACACTAGAGTGCATATGCATGGACATATGTACACAAACTATATGAATAATAATTACAGGTTTCCACATAAACATAAATTTGAGATAAAGGATCTCATATTTTTCATATAAATGCATAGCATTCTATATCAATTATCATAGATTATTAAGTCATTATGTTGGTTAATGCACATATAAACACTATCAAGTTCATGAGACATGATACTGGTTAATTCACATATACACAACAATACATTTTACAAGTTTAATGGGAAATGGTAGTCATTCCACTTCACACTTGTCAAATATGTGATCGTGATGGAGGCATGAATATTATTCACTCTAATTTTATCTTGATTTTTTTAAATGGATCTAACTTGAGTGAAATGGAGTGAAACTAAATAATTGAATCTATAAGCCACCTATAGTAGCTGATTTAGTTTATTTTAATGAACCCATCATATGGTTCCCTGTTTATTTCCTATGTATTTATTTAGGTTAGGACATTGATTACTTCTCGCCACATTCATGAGGTTTGGAGCATGTTGTGTTCCCAACCCAAATGCTTTCATATTTAAACAAATTTTGGTCATAGTCACCGTAATTCTCCATGTGCTTCACTAAATAATCACAAGTTATTAAATTTTTCAAGAAGGAAATATCATCTCTACAAAGATTCAAAGGCAACATGGTTTTCACCAACACATAGGTATCTCTATCATTTCTTTTTAAATTTTCAAAAAAATTCAATTTCAAATTAAAATTGTCAATCTATGAACATTGACTACACATATTGGTTATAAATTTTGTTATTGAGTGATCTACACAATTGGATCTTCATATCAAATACAAAGTGTGATGCACACACTTAGGTACATTATTTAATTTTATTCTATCAAATTCCATTACTAGAATAAAATGGGGGAATTTTTAGATATTAAAATTTGGTATTAAGTAATTTACAATAAAAATCTTAACATAAATTTACCATGCATGACTTTAACGCACAAACATTGTCCAAATATACCATTCTCTCACACCTACATGTTACCTTATGAGTTTGAACCTTCCATTAAATTTTTACACACCTATAGCAACCTCACTATATATTTCAAACCTACTTAATATCTTATAAAATCATCTCCAAACCTTTAGCTCAGTCTGCATATACATAGATCAGTTTCATTAGGTTCAAGGAGTATCGCTAGTCAATAATGCCTCGATTATGTTATAACCATCACTCTACCAAAAATGGATATTTTAAAATAAAATATTTCCTTATGATTTTCCCATCTACCTTTCATGGTGTGAAAAAGTACCCAATTTGACTCATATATGTACAAACAAAGGTCTCACTTAATAATATATTAGGCACTTATCTGGTACACATCTATACATAATTGAACATTAAGAAAATCTACCATGTTATTCCATAATTGTGAATATATCACTAGGGGAAATCACAATCCCAGTCTAAATCATACTATATCCAAGTAAATACTATATCCAAGTAAAAGTAATTAATTTTAAGTATCAACTCCAAATCATTAGTTATATACATACATCGAAGGAGTGAAATTATAAAATCACACTAGGTGAGAGTACTACATATGGCTTAACATCCATCTGTGGAGTATTGGAGATGAAGGAAATGGTAAATCATTAAATTGGGGATTGGGGTTAGTTCATCCCATTAAATTATTTCTAGTTATTATATGTTTATATCTCTCAAAATCACACTCAGGGTTATAATGTGAATGAGGTTTACTTATGGAGTTGTGCACATCATCAAAATTCAACATCACACATACAAAGATTTAATAGATAGGAAAATGTGTCTTTATGATCATAGTCCCTCATTTTTGTATAAGTTATTATTAATAGTTGATACTAACCCAAATTTGATAAAACTAACCCTACACAAATAGAAACAAGTTCCTGAACTAGACAAATCATATGCCTACTTTAGTCTAATTTCCACTTCTAATGCAGTCATAATCAGAAAATCAACTTGAAAATTTAAGTAATGGTCACTTTATTATACTTATTATAATTATCATATGTCACTTACCAAGTCATTACATTCATTATTAGTATTTTTACATTCAAAAATATGCTTGAATGCATATCTTTATAGTTGAATTATTCTACTAGTTTTTATCATATTAGGGTTGTAAAACCAAATTAGGGTAAAATAACACCTTATTGATGGAATTATCATGAATTTTGAAACTATTAATACTCCTAAAATAACTAATACAAATCAACATGATGCCATTTATGATTGATAATTCACTAAATATCCTAACTTGAATCCACATTAGATTGATGATATGTTATATATCATAAGAGATGAATAGAAAAATCTGGCACAAATTACTACATTTTAGGGGAAATATGACACCTTATATAATATTAACCCATCCATTAAAGTTATTACTTCCTCTTTAGGTGTTCAAACCTCTACTATTGGTATTATCCCTACATCTACATTGTATGCACAAGCTAGGATTAGCCTACAACTATCTTATCTCTAAAAACCTAGACTTGGATAAGGTTAATCAAAAATCTCATGAAACTTAATGTTAGGTTAGTGACAAATGGATTTTCATACCTATCAATAGGAGACCATCCATCACCAATGTTAAAGAAAAAATTTCCAAACCTTTAGGCCTAAGACACATGAGATATTTCTAGCTAAACATATAATGTAAGTAATCTATATTATAAACAATAAATGTAATTAGTTGTGAAAGTAAAATAAACTAAAGGGGAATGGTTAGAAAACTAAAAATGGATAAGGTGCCATTGTCTAAAAATGGGAGTCTAGGCAACCTAAAATGGATAAGTGGCAAGTCCAAGCAATCTTATAGCCACACTAAGTATACGTGTAGAGAAAACTTAGATAAGAACACACATACAAATTTATTTACTACACAACAAGCAACATCTATCTACCAAATAAAATAAAATAAAATAAAAATCATAAGATTATTAATATTGATCTTGATATGGACCTATCGAGCCTCAATTCCCCCCTCGATCAATGGTTATTTTCAAGAGATTGTTGTACTTGTGAAGACCTCAAAGGATTTACAAATAGGCTTTAAACCAACAAAGGACCTCCTTTAAAATCTCTAAGACTTCTACAAGACAAGATCCCTTTAAGATAATATTATACATATATCTCCTCCAAATGTGATTAGGGTATATTTTCAAGCAAAATCAAAGCAGGTAAGTGTGAAATAATATATGTATATCTTTAGAATGAAATGTGATTTATATAAATAGTGATCAAATACCCAAACATAAGCTAAGCTAACGACATCGATTAGATCAATGTAGATAATAAATTTAAGCTGACATTGAACTATGTCAACTAGGTTGAATCAGTAAAAATGCAAAAAATACAAACTTAGAACTACATCAGCCAATTCAATATAGTATAATGAGGGAACATGCAGTATTGGCCTAGGTAATATTGTAAGAAATGATAAAATTAGTGAAACTACATGGAATAAGATGGAAGGAGGTAGGTAGGAAGGAAAATACAAGGAATTTAAACTATAAATAACAATGATATGATCATGGCATAGATAGAAATATATCTCATAAAGCACTTAAGTGATACCCACTCATTTCTCAGTGTACCCTTTAAGGCATGCACTCAAGGAGATTTAAGCCAACAGGTTGTTGTAAGAGAAGACATTATTTAATGATAGAATAAAAAATATTATATATATAAATGTGCCCCACTTAAAGATCATTATGTGTCAAATAGTGTATCATGGGATGGTGTTTTGGTAAATAACAAAGTAACACCATAACTGAGCTAACTAAAATTAAATACTATAATGAATGCTAAAAGTAAATGTTGATAAATTAATAATTTAAATTATCATATATATACATTGACTTACCTTTATAATTGAATGGTTGCATGCATAAATCATAGTCTTTATTTTGAAGGGCACAATAACAACATTGGAGGGCCAAAATAAATGGAATTCTCTCTAGACTAATTAAATCACTTGGAAAATTGGCAAGTTGGGATGAAAAAGTCTAGATTAGGACCAAAATACTAATAAAAATGAATTATGGCTAAGGTAAAAATTGGTAAGCTAAAAATCCTAGGTTATTTATGACCAAAAAACCAAAAAATGCATCCAAGGTAAGATAAGTAACAATACAATTCAAACAAGGCACACATGGAACTGATTAATGGTATCAACATAAATGCAAGATAAGTAACAATACATAGTCATAAAAAGATGTAAAAACATGAAATGATGAATGCTAACAACATTTATGTAAGATAAGTAACAAGCCAAATTCAAATAAAGATATAAAAATTATATTAAAAATGTATTAAAATGAGAAAACTAGACTAAATGACCTATAAAAAGGTAAATAAAAGACTTGAGGTCTCAATATATAATGAAAATAAATTTGATAAATATAATTCAATGAAAAAGAGAGTATCTCTAACCCTTTTAACCTTAGATTCCCCAATCTATATTTTAGGGTTATACATTTGGTGAACCCTATTTATATGAATTCAAAAAAAATTGATTCCTAGGGTTTTTAGTCAACTAGGTTTTTTAATTATTGTACTTTTTCATTTCTTAATTATATTATTTTACATGAAATGAGACATAGCCTAATATTGGGGGATGATCCTACTGAACACATTAAGTTCCCCCTCTTACTATTCAACCCTAAAATCTAGATTAAGGTTCTAAAGTTAAAGGGATAGAGATAGCCTAGGCACAAGTATGGTAGACTATCTCTAAAGCAAACCAATTAATTTTAAAATTCAAAAAATAAATATTGAATTCACTATGCTGAGATATGATTAAAATAGAAAGTATAGCTATGTTAGATATTGAAATGATAATGACAATAATATACTTAATTGGTTCTGATGTTAATATAGATCTAGATATGGAATAGGAAGGGAATAGACCAGATCTAGATTCTAGATCAATTGCCTAATTCTATAAATTATACTTTTGTAGTTTTAGATACTTGTGTCGACCTAGGATGGTTGCATCAATAGTTCTATCTAACTCAAATGTAGGTTTCCAATATGGAATGCCTTTTAAAATTAGATCTAACCACTTGTATGCCTATGGGTTACGTGTTGCCCTTCACTTTAGTGCATTCAAATTTGGGTCATGAACTATCACTCCTTATTAAATAGTAAAACCCTATTTTTTCATCTTCATAGTGGTTGTGAAATAAATGGGTTAGTGGGCTTATAGTGTCAATTTTTTCTAAAGACCCCTCTATTAATGAGCACTTCCTACATAACTAATACTCTAAAGAGTGCCTTAAACTTATGTAGTTTTCCCCTACATGTTGGCTTGTATGTGTATCATTAAATGTGTGATAATTAAATACATAGAGTGACCTAGCTTGTAAAATGGAAAGTGTGGCTCATGGGATGCTCCTTCAATATATTTTTAGATGTGTTGTCACTATGAGTGATATGGAAATAGGAGAAAATAGGGAAGCTTTGCTCACTTGAGTGCTTGATTGAATGCCTATAGTAAATTACCTTGTGAGATGTTTGGCATGTGCTAGGTATTTTCCAAGTGAGGAATGAATGAGGATCAACCTTGTATTTATACCAATGCCTATGGAGAATATCTCATAGTAAATAACTTAGGCTAACCATAAGAATATGTTTTATTTGTAAATTAAATGACTTTAGGGCACTATACAGTTGTGTCAGCTTAAGACACTTATGTCAAGTCAAGATACTTATGTTGGGTCAAGACACTTATGTCAGGTCAAGATATTTGTGTTGATATAGGTGTCTAATTGGGATAGAAGTGTCTAGAAAGCAAAAAATTAGGTACAAGTCTAGAACTTGTAGAGATGGAAGATAATCAGGTTTACAACATTCTAGGAAAGATCAAAGGAATGCATCATCAAAATTGCATTGGTCAAACTAAGATATAATCAATGAGCACAAAGAGATAGCAGATATGAGCCTTTTGGTAGTGGGAAATGTCTAAAATTGAGAGAAATAACTAAGGTCTATATTTTCCAAGTGTACAATATTGATGTTCTATATAATTTATAAATAGTGTTTGAATCCCCCACTTAATCTAGTAATTAAATTACTACTTTAATGGAAAAGGAATGCATACCCAGATGTGTATAACACACCTTGCCTTTATTTGATCCCAACTTGAGTGTTTTTTTGGTGACTAACATGAAACTAAGATCATGTTATAGTACATAATTAGTGAATATAATTTGAAATTTAAAGTATGTAAATGTTTTAAATTGAAAGAGATAAAAGTTTAGGAGTACCCCTGTGTATCAATGTAGCCACCTTGCCTTCTAGTAATCTGATTTGAAAATATGTATCATTATGAATCATTAGAGATGTGATTAGGAAAAATATAAAATCTTTAAAGTACATATATCTAGAGAGATATCGGAGGACTCGTGCCCCCAACTTTGAATAAAAGGTGAGTTTCCACCTAGCAGTTGGGATTAGCTCAAATATGAAACCCATTCATACTTATAACCTAGTGAGTCAACTCATCTAATAAATTTGGTAAGGTTGAATTATGTAATAAAGTCTAACCTATAAACTTGATAATATTGAGAGTGATTTAATCACCTCAAACATACTAAATTTGAACCAACTACTATAGTAGATTGTATTGATACAGTCTATAAAAAACCAACCTAGTGGGTGATGACAATCCATAAAAGTGTTTTGAAATATGAAACTGATTTGATTTTATAATTTTTGGTGCACATTACATAGAATATGAACCTTAGATATGTCTCATGTTGAAACCTATGCATAAAAATGGTACCAATATATATAATTATATGACAAATGTGTATTTGAATCATATAACTATGTAATTTGGCCAATTTGAAAATTGTGCAAGTGTGGAGAACATGGTTTCAAAACATGCCCCCACTATAATTTGAAATTTAAAACTAGTGTAAGTGTGAATAAAAATGTTTTCATAACATTTTCCCATTGTATATCTAAAAAATTGGTGAAAGTATGGAGAACATGTTTCCAAAGCATTCCCTCATTGTATATCTAAAACTGATAAATGGTTTAAGTTTGGAGAACATGTTTTCAAAACATGTCTCCACTATATAATCTAAAATTGCAAAGAATTTGAAAATTATGCCTCTATAGCATTACCCCACTAATATGCCCCCCATCTTTTGAGGTGAGGGGAAGTAGAAATTGGAAGTCGCCTTACCTCAAAAGGATAAGATAACTATGTAATTTGTGTATGAATGAAGTAGAATATAGAAGGAATATGTCTAGGTAGATATGTCATTGAATCATAAAGAATGTGATCACATCAAGTCCTATGATGCATGATGTGAATCATGAAAACATATAGATAGTAATAGTAAAATATCATGAAGCAATCATGCACACACACAAGAGCACTCAAAATCAAATCAAAATACAATAGTCTAAGGAGACCCCAAACAAGGGGCATGTTCAAATGCCGCCTAATCAAATGGACATGACTTACTCAAATTTTAATAAAATCAAGAATGACATACTCAAATTCCATCATAAAATAAGGAATTAAATATTCAAATCAAAGAGAGAAACAAATACATGGGGGCCACACACAATAGAGCATATTCAAATGCTCAAACAAGTAAATCAAAACACTTAAGGAAGTGCATAAAGAAAAAGCATGAAACATAAGCAACCAACATAAGTATATCATATTATTCTCTAGATATATATGTTAGTTAAAAATGTTAAGTCTATAGCACATCAAGTACACTATGAAATATATAATCATGGATAAAGGCATGTGTAGTACATAATTTCAAACATGATATTGTAAACTGACCATATAATGATATAACCTAGATGTATCATGATAAAAGAATCAAATACCCCAATGTCCATATGAAAGGAGTAGAGGTAAGGCCCAAACTATGAAATTTCATAGATAATGTATCCATGTATGCATGTCTCACACTCAAAATATGTGTGAAACATATGTATAAATATAAACAAATGTTATGTTATGTACCAACATCGAAGCAACAACATATGTGCCAAGGATTTAATAGAACATGTAAATGCTGAAAATAATTTTGAATTTTGAAAAAAAATGATATTTTTGAAATATTGGGCGATTTTATAAGCTAAAAAATGACCTCAAGAGGAGGATGAGAATATTCTATGAGTGGGAAATGAATAACATTTTCTAAACTAGATGTGCCATATGTGTGCATAGTAGAATTAGGAATTACATCATACTCTTTTATCAAGGGGATGTAGTGATTAATATATTTTGCCTCTTTCTCTTTGGTGATGTTAGATTTTTTTTTTTTAAATTTCATGATTCCTTTTGGTTTCTCTTTTTCAATATGTCCTATTTCCTTTAAATTTCTTATATTTCATTACTTATACTTATGTGCACCTTAGATGTTAATACCTTATGAACATCCTAAGCTATATGGTTTACCTTGCCTTTATTTATATATTTTTTTGTACTTTTTGGATATAGATTCAGTTGATATGTACCAAGTCCTATATGTATAAATAGATCATGTGGTAAGGTATCAAGTGGATCAAAACAAAGTTTTCTCAATTGTTCATTTGTCATATTGATATTATAAATAATATCACCATTTCATAATCATTTGGAATTGTGCCCTTTTTATGCTTAGTATTGATCAACAAAGGGATCTCACATGGTTAGTTTAAGGTGGTTTGAATATCATTAGTTTTTTTGGTAATTGTGTATTATTTGGAATTTTTGGAGCCTTTAGAAATGGTGTGTGTGTGTGTGTGTGTGTGTGTGTGTGTGTGTGTGTGTGTGTGTGTGTATTCTTATCTTGCTTTGAATTGTCTTTTGGTAACCATATTTTTTGTTTTATCACTTGTTTTTTAGGATAAATACTCATAATGTGATTGGTTTCCTTAAGTGATGTATCAATATTAAGAACATCACTACCTTTTATACTGTGTATGATGTTATTTAATGCAAAACAACAATTTTTATGATACCCATACATTCTATGATATTCATAACATTATTTGAATTTCTTGATAGGAGGTGAAGGAGGTAATTTGATTACTTTGTATTAAATGATTTCTCTTAGGATTTTACTTGGACTCTTATTAGTATTTTGGTCACTTTTTGAATCATTTGTTTTAAATGTATGTTGTTGTAGATTTTCATTTACATTGGAAACCTTTTTTGGCACAACATTATTAGATGAGGATGTAAACACATGATTTACACTGCCATGTGTTGGATTATGTAGGTATGTAATCTAATTTTCCAATAATGTGATCTTTGAACTAAAACTATTTTGACACTCTTATATTGACTTTATCATAAGGATGATTTGATATTTTAAATATTCACAATCATAAAACCTATGTACCTAAAATTGAACATGATACATTTATTGTATACAAATGGAAATGCAATTGATCTATAAATCAATCCTAGCTCAGAGAAAATAAATCCTACTTACACTTCTGATTATCAATACACTAAATATTCAAGGTTATGACCAAGATGGATCCACTAGACCTAGACAAGGGATATTTTACCATAATAATATCACTAGGGAGGGTTCCAAAGCCTCCAATTAAGTAAAACTATGTAATAACCCTAACTAGGTCCTATGTTTTCATATTTACTAAACTAATAATAAGTAAAGTAAAGTCTAATATAATTCTCAGCAAAGCTTGTGGCACAAAATGGGGTTAGTAAACATAAAAGTAAACATGCATAATATAATCATATTTAAAATATGTATAGGTAAGACCCTTATACATGCAAAGAGAAATATATTCAAAAGTCATTACTTATGCTACTTTTATCTACTAAAGAGAGGAGCAAATTTAGAGATACTTACCTTGAAGATGAACCTGTCTAGACTTAATCTCTCCCTTAGAAAAAGGTGATTCACAAGAGGTTGTTGTTGTTTGTTTATAATGATCACTAATAAAGGCAAAAACATCCAAGACTTTTCCATAAGACTATTAGAATGCTCAATGCACTCGCCCAGGGTCTCTCCAATAGTGCATTGCCATAGAGAAAAATATGAAGGCATTACTTACACAAAGAACAAAACTATCTATAATACAAATGATAGTTTTATATATCTCCTCACCTCCTTACTATGAAATTCACTCCAAGAGTGTCAATAAATATGAGTAAGAGGTGAGTGGAGGACAAGTGGCCCTCCCACTAGATGAGTGGTGAGACCATTGTCTCCCACTAAGGATTGAGTGGTGAGGCCATTATCCCCCATTGAGGAGCCAATGTGGCCCACTAATCACTTAGGCATGTGCACATAATATTAGTCTTAATTAATCCCTAATCAATATTAAATATGCTACTCTAAAACCCTCCCTTAAACAAATATTTGGGAGTGAATATAAAATACAAATGGGTCCCAACTACTAGGCCTAATAAAGTATTCATGTACAAATATAGGATGCAATGTGAAGTCAAATGTCCCTATGGATGCCAAACCATCTTGCCAAAGTACATGGATGTTGAGTCATAATAATCACTAAGTCAAATTAGGAATGGTGTTGAATATGAGGATCACTAAAAACAAACACTATGCTCCAAAATACTAGGTGTA
This sequence comes from Torreya grandis, assembly GCA_037957365.1. Classification (NCBI taxonomy): domain Eukaryota; kingdom Viridiplantae; phylum Streptophyta; class Pinopsida; order Cupressales; family Taxaceae; genus Torreya; species Torreya grandis. The sequence continues at coordinate 206,173 of JARHVA010005207.1, forward strand.
ATTATGAACCTAAGTAAGCATTCTTTGAAACACCCTCCCTAAATGTTGAATTGGGTGAAGATAGCAATGAAATTCTTGAAATAAGTGAACTAAAAATAGTGAAAAGTAAACACAAATACTAGTGGGGATGCCACACTAGTGTCACTACACAAAAGTCACCAAGAATGCCACTGAGACATAACAATCCTCATATGGGTTCCAAAAAACAAAGTTCCTAAATAAGATACCTGTGTACAAGGAGGAATATAGAAAATACTCAAAAGGGTGATAAGTGAATAAAAACACACAATTGTTAAACAAGGAGCTCAAAAATAATAAAAGATCATAAAAAGCAGTAGATGTGGTCAATGAAGTTGAATAATAGAGGAACCATGTATGTAGATTCCTCACCAAGAGTGCTTCCAATGCCACCAAGAATTGATCAAATATCAACCTCAAATGAATAGGAATGGTGGATGAAGATGCCTATATAGGAGTGGAGATAAATTCCACATTAGTAAAATGTAAGGTAATATATATATATATATATATATATATCTATATATATATATATATATGTGTGTGTGTGTGTGTGTGTGTGCCAAGTTGATCAGTGTTGATAATTGTAAGCTCAAGTATTTCAAGCTTGAGTGAAGGTGAATGTGTCTCCACGGAAGAAGGTAAGGCAATAAGAAAGGGGCCTTGAAAGAGATAATATGTAGGACGTTAGACTCTACTAAAAATGTATCCACATAATATAATGGAAGAAACTATAAAAAAGGAGATACTCTATAAGGGTCTCTCAAAAAAATCAATAACTATAGCTAAAGTTGAGAGAGCTAAAAAAATATGCTTTAAGGCATCCCAATAAATCAAATGGCTCAATGCTCAAACATCTGAAGAAGTTACACTAAATGGAACAAATGCCATCAAATACAAATGCATATGGTGGAAGCAAAAGTCACAATGGAACTCAAATGTATATGAGTGGTCTAGATCCACTGCTCAAACACAAATAAATAACTAATATTGTATTCACTATAATAACTCTTATGAAAAGAGACTATCATAGGTGTCAAAAATGTAAAATGTTCACCAAACTAAATTTGATCTATTGTAAGAAGATATGGTGTGCCAAGGATTAAAAAGGAATATGACAACCAAAGAAATAAGATCTACACCATACCCCACATACTACTAATAGTTGGAGTGATGCTAAAAAGGTCTATATGAGTGGGTGGAAGCCACAACTCAAACACTGACAAGCTGACAATAGATGCACCAGAAGAGATCTAAATCAATATAAAGGAGACTATTGAACTATCAAATAAATAGCATTGAAGATATAGATAAAATATGTCAAGAATATGGCCCTAGTGGTGATGACAAAATTAAGCAATTGAGGAGTGAAAAGGTGTTTATAATAGAGCACACATACACATGAAGGTAGACATGGTGGAATAAGTAAACCCCCCATGGCACTTTATAGCTCAGTGTGAGTAAAAAATATCCCCTACACAAAAAAAACACTAGATGATGCAAGAAACACCAGAATGTTGTCAATCTATAGAAGATGCCATCAAGAATCATGAGAGGTTCTCCAAAACCAATGGAGTTATGTGTGGACAAAGAAGCAATACAGTAGAGGAACCACAATAGTAAAATCCTTAAAAATAATTCTAACATTGCCACCATAATAAATCCATCCTAGATAAACATGGATGGTGGATAAACATGCATGCATGAGTAGGTTCAAAGTCCATAATAGAATAATGTGAGGCAACCTCCAAAAATGTGTTAGGGTGATCATTCTTGACACATCCTCAGGGATCTCATGCCTGAGTGTAGGTGGAATAGAACTCTATGTCACTCAATAACCTCATGAAGAGTGGAGCAAACAAATAGGAGGATTCATGTCGTCAAAATGTCCCAATCAAGATGAAACACCTGCTAAATATCCAATGACATGTTGAGAAATCCATGTAAGAAGATGGATAGGGGTAGCTAGTCCCTGTAAATGCTTATCAAGGCCCATAAGTCAAAGCATGTGAGAGACAAAATGAATTTACATCTCAAAAAAATAAGCATATATGCAAGTCAAACTAGAGCGGGATGCACATAGTATACAACAACAATAATCATAAAATCATCAATTATAACAATATGAGCAACAAGAACAATGTGTTGCTCAGGATATGGCAGGGAACAATCTATTATAGTTCCAAAACAAGTGGGAAGCTCAAAATAGAACATGTTTTTGGATGGATAAAGAATGTGTAAAATGGTGACATAATCCATTATGTATACAAAAACCATACCCAAAATAATCAATGACCAAAAATAAAAATTTAAAGACATCAAACTCTACTAAAAATGTGTTTGCAGTAATAATGAGGGCCCATCCAACTACTCAAAAATGTTGACACTAGGCTACACCAAATTAGATACTCTTCAAAAGGAGAATAGTCTCCACTAAAATTTGAAGGATATGGTCAACAAATAGATATAAAATATATCAAGAGGGTGTGCATGCTTAAAAAAACTCTGCCAAATAAAGAACTTAAACAACAAGGAGCATCAAAAGGCAAAAGGAGCAATATGCAGCCAAAAAACACAAGTGTCAAAAGAAACATACACAAGCAATGTGATATGTTGGGATCCACTAAAAATTCATCCATAATTTTATAAAGGAAAAATAATTTGGGGGTAGATGGGTCTAGGGTGTCAAAAATCACTCAATATGGCATTAAAAATGCCTCCCAGAATGGACGTCAATTAACACTAAAAATGCATCCATGAGAAGAATATATGGTTAGGAGGATACAATGAGTAACAACCTTCATAAATGAAGGTGGGATCAATAAAATTATTTTTTTTTGCTTATGATGGGATCTAACCACCTGTCAGACTGGACCTCACCCTCCATCTTCATTAGTCGAGATAAAAGTCAAATGCAAAAAATAATACTTTTACCCTTGACAATAATGCTCGCCCCTTTTACAAATTTCACTTGCTTACAATTTTGTCTCACTATATATAAATTACCCCACTTTTAAAAATGCCCCACTAATTAAAAATGCCTCTACTTTGGCAACAAAATAGTCCCTATCTGAAATTTTTAATCCCCACTTAAATCATCTCCACTTACAATTACATCCCCACCGAAAGCAAGCTTATCAAATGGCTTTAAAATTATCATCCATATGAATGATAAGGAATATAAATAATAAGCCAACCTCCATATGTTCACCACTAAAAAAACTCCCCACACATAATTCAACCTCTACTGAGCACAAACGTGCTTTACAAAAGTCTTCCCACCCATCTAAAGTATCCCCACCATTACATTTGTTTTAAAATTAAAAGTGGAAAGGGCTTAACCCATCATCCTATATCCTCGATAAGAGGATTTGAACATAATTTTCATTTCATAATGCCATGGCTTTTGGAAAATATATGTAAAAATGTTATTTAAATTTTAAAATAAACTCAAAATGTCAAAGAATAATTTGATGAATCAAACCTTTTTGGTGACAGTTTGAAGGCAATGGGTAGAGAGAAGGTTGATGGGTGAGGGACATGCCATTGAAAGAGAAAGACCATATGGATGGTGTGGAGGTGAAAGGTAAGCTGAGCTGAGTTAGACATGTTGTCATGTGAGTTGAGCAAGGAGAGATTATGCTCATTGGGAGGAGAGAATGAGCTTGTGAAGAGGTCGAAGGAGGTAGAATGAGTATTAGGTAGCTTACTCAATAATGAGAAGAGAAAATGGGTCATCACAACAAAATGGATCTAAGTTTCATCTAGATCATGCACATGACACTGTCATCAATAAAAATAAAGTAAAGGTTGTGATATTTCTAACATAAATTTTTCTATCTAAAAAATCAATAGTGCATGTCTAGGATGAATCCAAATAGGTGATGGTCAAGCATCCTTCAATATTATTGCTAGGTTTTTAAGGGCATTGAGGACACCATTGGGGTGCTTGAAAGTGTATGCACACTAAATTGGTAATTCAACCACATAAATCATGTCTTTTCATAGTCTTTTTACAAGAGACTCTGACTAAATAATATGAGCCTTGTTCACATTTAGCCATGTCTTTTTTTTATTTATCATGGTCTTGTTTCATGATTGAGTCACCTTTTTTCTTATTATTAGTCATTCGTAGCCTTCTAAATGATCATTCTAGCTCAGCCAAACTCTATTTCACATGCTAGTTCCATCCCCTTAGGTCTTGAGCCTATAGGATAGGAGTATTGGGGTTAGATTATAGCTCTAGACCCTAGGGTGTCATATTTCTAGTACTCATATCAAACTTCATTTTAAGTCCCAATGGTCAATTTGTCTCACTTAATGAGTTATAAACCTTTCTTAGCTTCATCCTTAAGTTTTATTTGTCTTTCTAATGGCATCCAAATGCAAACAAATTTCTCAAATTCAAAACAAAGAGTATCCTATATAAAGGACTTCATAAGGAATTTTATATCGATCACTTACTACTTTAGCACAGTACATAACTAAAAATTAGTCAATAGTATAGCTCAACATTCTACATCACACATAGATTTATATGTCAGATCAAGGAAGGGCCTAGGTGACAATTCATTCTTGCATCTATTGTGTGAATTGATTATGCATGTTCCCTAAGGGATAACTACATTTTATTTGAGACCATATATTGAGGATTAATGTAGGTGATGATCAGGATAACAGGGGTTCTAGATCATGTGATCATTCTTCCCCTAACCTAGTTTTCTTCCCCTTTTTCTTTTGATGTATTTGTTGTTTTGTGTGTGTATATAGACTATATTTTAAGATTAAATCATCTCTACAAGGAGCTCCATCAATATTCAAGATCTAAAATTTGACAAGTGAACTAATATAGGAATAGCAGACAAAACCCAAAAAACTCAAGTTTTTGTGACTAGTTTAGACAACATCAGCAAGAACTGGACTATAACACTAGACACCAAGGTGTCCTATTTTTGGCACTCCTATCCTTTCACTAAAAAAAAAGCTAGATTCAAGTTTCAAACATCTTCCTAGCCCTGCACAATAATTTTCAGCTTTTGCAACAATCATCTCAACCTATTTTATAGATAAGTTATTTCCTTCTCCTATGTATTTAATTTGACAAAATTTGTATTTTACCATATTAAATTAGATTTTTCTACTCATTCCAGACCCTTTATTGTTTAGGAACTAAACACTTTTTTCCCAAAATTAATAAAACATTTGGTGAACCTAACTTACTTCAAACAAATCGAAAACCATACTAGGTATACTTAGGGTTTTTCCTTCATATTTTGTGCAAAAATTTAACCTTTAAAAATTTTATTTTTGTATAAATTTGTGTGCATTAATTTTATTCAAATATTGTTTTAGAATTTAAATTATTTCAATAATTTCTAAAAAAATCTAAAACCCTAACCTAAAACCTCAATTTCCAAACTAGGTCCTCAAACCTCAAGCTTCCCTCTCTTACAATTTTTAGAAAAATATTTTGGAATTTTTACAAATTGTTTAGAGGGTCAAAAATATTTTCAAAATTTATATGTTGATAGTTATTTTCTGCACAAATTCAATTTCAATTTTTTTATTTTTGTATAATTTTTTGTGAATTTATCTTACTCAAATTTATTTTAGAATTTAAATTATTTCAATAATTTTCAAAACTTTTAAAACCCCAATCCAAAACCCTAGATTCCTAAACTAGGTCCTAAAACTTCAAGCCTACTTTCCTTACAATTTTTAGAAAAATATTTTGGAATGCACACATATACATGATTCTATTTCAAATAATGCACATGTTAATGATAACATCACATCCTCTACTCAATTAGAATGTGATTCACTAAAACATAAAGGTACCAATGAATCTCCCAAACCACCCCCTACTATAGTAGCACCTATTTCTCACTCTTCACCTAAAGAGAATGGTATCTCACATCCCTCCACTAAGGTTCAAGTTACCATTCATCCAAAGGTTCAAGTGAGTACACCCCCTCTCTAAGATCCAATTGCTAAGTGTATCATTCCATGGCTAAAATTAATGATCAAATTCAATGATTAAATGAGCCATTTCAAGATGCTAATATACCATCCTAGGAGATTATTTATTTAATGCATTCATTTGGTGAATTACAACACCAAGTACATCTCCTTACCTTGGAAAACAAGGATTATAAGTCTTGGATGGATGCCAATGATTTACATGGTAACCCACTTTCAAAGACATTTATAAAAGCTTCATTGTCTAAGCATTTCCAAATACCATCATTACCTCACTTTTATGGAACTAAAGATCCATTCATACACCTTCAATATTTTTGGAAGGCTTTGCCATCTCATTCAAGTCCTTTGATTCTACTAAAATTATTCCAACAAACATTAGTGGGAAATCACAAAATTGGTTCTTTCATCTACTCCCCATTGGTTCTTTACACACATATGATGACTTAGAGGAGGAATTTCTCAAATATTACATAGCAAACACAATACCTTGTGTTACATATAAGAAACTTGCCACATTGCATTAGAATACTTTAGAGCCAGTTAGTGATTATATCTTAAAATTCAAGATGCACATGTTAAGATTAATCTATAAACCAACAAATTTAAAGATTCAACATATCTTTATTAAGGGGATTCATCAACCTCTCCTCGAGTATATATTATATCAAACAGAGTCCTCTTTCAGGGACTTATGTTAAACATTTCTAGTTTTAGAAAATAAATTGGGATTGATTGAGGCAAATTTAATTAATCAAATTACTCTAGATTTCATAGTAATACCTCCATCTACATCTCTTATCACTCAACATCCACCATGTCCTAAACAAGATAGGAGACCACAACTATAAAATCAACCAATTAAGAATAGACAGTGAGTCTCCAAAGCACAACCTATAGTATAAACTATAGAGAATAATAAAAAAGCACCATTATAGTTTGATTCAGATAAGGATATCCCATGTGTCATATTATCAGCACTACTAGATAGGAGATTAATCACATTGCCTTCTACTCATTGATGAGATCCATATCTCCTATAGAAATAGCCACATTGACCCTTTTGTAACTATCATCATATATGTGGACATAGAGATAATGATTGTTATAGACTTAGGGATTACATTAATATATGTGTTGATAATGGCATCATAACATTCACATAGGAGGCACTGAGATATCTTCCATCATGGATTCTTAGACCTCATTCCTCCATGGTTGAGTCACCCTAAGACATTCCTTTACAATAATAATTGGTCACTCATCATAAGAATAATGTGGGTTCTAAGATAGAGCCTCACAAGAGATGTCCTATTCCACCTATTCAAAAGGTTTAGAAACTAGTATAATGAGAGTAGCCTAAATATAGGATTATAGTCTAAGGAGTACATAGTGTAGTTCTATATACATATCCATCATAGTCTCAAGCATCATAATAGAGTACCACTCTAGAGAGATATTCATTATGGCCATATTTTCCAAGTCCTATCTCATGTAGCAACCCACTATGGTTAAGATTAGATGAACCCACATCACAAAGTATTGCTCTAAAGAGATATTCATTATGGTTGAATTTTTTAGGACCTATCTCATGTATCAACCCACTAAGATTAAGATTAGATGAGCCCCCATCAAGGTTACGCTAACTCAATCTATTGCTTAATCATATACATAACAATAGAGGCCATAGGGTGTTATTTCATGTAGCAATCCACTATGATTTTGGGTAGATGATCCTTCTTCATAGCACATAACTTCAGTTGCACATCCAATAAGGTTACATTTGGTAGAGTCTCCATGCATGGCTATAGTTAGTACACAATAGATAGTATCACATACAACATATATTCCTACATAGTATGAGTATTATGGGAATTTATTCAGTTGGCCATCAGGGTTGAGATAGTGATAAGACACATTCATATCAACATCAATTCATAGCTACACTTCATAGGGTAAAAATGGAACTAAAGGGCAAGCCTTTATATTCTTGAGCCACCTACTCAAAGGGATTGGACACACAATCCAAACATTACTTACAACACACATAAGTTCATAGCTTCACTTAATAGGGCAATGATGGAGCCAAAGGACCATCCTTTGTATTCTTGAGATACTCTCAGGGAATTGAGCACAAAATTCTCTCTTACATCCACTTATACTAAACAACTAACATTCTTAGTAGCCATCCCTAGCCAAACTAGCTTATCAAAATCTTGACCTTACCAATATCCTATTTTTCCAATCTTAAACCAATTCACTTTACCAAATCAACTTACAAATTAAAAAATAACAAATTTTTACTTACATACAATTCAAAATCAAAACTAAACATCACACTTATCATGAATAATCAAATCACATATCCAAAGTAACATTTTACCAAACATATACAACCTTAACATCAATATCAAATCAACTATTTGCAATCAACCATTTGCAATAAATACACTAATCTTGTCTAAAATCCATAGCATAGTATGCATGACTCAAAATCAAAACTAGTATCCATATATATAACAAAGTTTTCAAAAAAATATACATTACATCAAATACAATCAATCATGAATGGGCATCAAGCCCTCACTTTCAGTCTCACTCTCCCCACCAGTACTAGTCCCATAATCTATTGTAGCACTTAATGGCCCCACACCTCCTTGAGCTCTTGAATGCATCTTATGATGACTCTCTCACTCCAGTAGCCAACCATGTTCCTCACACAAGTCTGTATATCACCTCTAAAGCTCTATGTACTCATCCATAATCCTTGTACTCACTAATCTAAAATTGGGTGGGGGCATCCTATGCCTATCTAGATCAACCCTTAGCTCATCTCTCTCCCACTACCCTGACATATCTAATTGTCACTATAGCAGCTCTATCAAATAAATGAGTATGAACACCAACTATCACTATCACTTGCTATATCAAAACCTCCTCCACCACATCATCAGGAACATGTTGTGTGAGCTCTCAAAGTTTAGACTCAATGATGGTCTCCTAATAGTCATCATCTCCACTCCCCACCCCAGCATGTGACTCATCTTGAAAACCTCCCACTCCACCTACACACAAAGTAAAACACTATGTTAGTTATACACTTTCAAATCAAACTAAAACACAAACATATACATAATTAAAATATAGTTGTTACTTACCTCCCATCATCTAGATTGGTGCAAGATCCTCATACTCAAGAGCATCCCCTCCATCAATAGGATCCCATCGATGCCTCGACCACCATGCAGTATATGCATCTATATATCAAACATCATCCACATTAGGAATTTTTATAGCCACATCTCATGCATCTAAAGGTAAGAGTGCTAGCTCAGGCTCAATAGGCCTTACACGAGCTCCTACCATCATTAGTGATCATGCACTCTTTACTAATACCCATGCTATAAGGGGCACATCCTATGGAACCCCAAACTATCTAGTCACATGCTTATACTAAAATTGATTATACAATGCAACCCAATGGTCATGTATCCAACAACTAACCCTCATATATCATAACTACACTCCATCCTTGGCCCACCCAAGAAATCCTCTATATGGCCTCCATATAATGTCACTGGCTACTAGTCTATCTAACACCCATCTATAATGATCCATCCCAGTAGATTAGATAGCTAGTGTACTCATCCACCACTCCCCTAATGGCTATGGAGGTGCCCACCTCTCCCTTGGTAATCCTATTAGCCACACAACTTGTATGTGCTCATAATCCCAACAATATAATAATGTCTCTATACTCAATCCATCACTAAATGCCTCCTATGTAAACTTGTATAGATTCATGTATATGTGGGCAAGCATAGTCCTACCCCATGAGAACATAGTGCCGTATACCTTAACACTAAGCACAATCCTATGCATCATATATTCAATAGACACTCCATTCCTATCCATAGCAATAAATGATGCTAACAACACAACCAACCACTTCCACAAGTATGGAACACTCATCTACACTATAAATGACAATAGTACATCACTATTACTACCTCTCTGATGTATGACTAATGGCACACTAGCAAAATACAAGGATGTACGATCAACACCATCATCACCCATGTCATCTTGTAATGTCACATGCCATCTACTAACTGGCAAATTTAAAATGTGATACACATCCTCTAGAGTCACAGTAATTTCCCATGTAGGAAGTGACAAAGTACATGTGTTTGCATTCCACCTCACATAAGGTGGTAATCAGATATCTATCCCACTACACTATACCTAAGTCACACACATGACCCAACCCTACCCTATCCATTATAGGTCTCTCATCAACAGATAATAGTAATAGCTTCAATGTCTCCATCAATTAGCCCCTATAGCACTCTCTCATATGTACCTCACCTTAAAAACACAAAAAATAACATATATGTCAGTCCACAATGCCAAATCACCAACCAAACAAAAACAATAACAAATAATCAAGCAACATCTCAAAAAATCAAGCCTCTAGGACAACATCACTGGGTACAGGATAGGAGCATTACAACATGGATAACAATGTTAGATGTAGGACAAGAGTGTTGAAACTAATAAAAATTTAACTAGGGCACTTTAAACAGATCAAAAACATCAAAAATAGTCTTCCAAATAAGCAAAAATCATAAGTTTTAGCTACTTATCAGGGTAATATCACCACCAACCTAAACCCAAGCTACCAATTGCTCAAACTGGGTCACAATAGGTGCTCATCTCCTCAGCATATCTTTCACTCAAGAGCTCCAAATCTCAAACTAGTCAATAAACAAATGAATCAAGAATCAATCCAACTTTTGATATTACCTAACTTTCCCAATCAAAGCAAAATACCATTTTAGGTATAAATTGAACCTTGTAACCCCATTTTTCAATCCATTTCTTTCAATAGAATCATGATAACAATACATTCAACATCACCTAAGCTTCACTTTATTACTACTTCATTTGCCTACTATGGCATGCACATCTCTATACTTCCTTTATACTCAGACACATATCTTGATCATCACCAATCAAAACTTGTTCCAATTTTAACAACTCAATCTAATCAATCAATTAACTTCTCAATCAATTCAAATTGTACCAACATTGTTGTTATCATTATGCCACTAGTCATCACTTTTGGTTTGACCTCCTTTATCATAAAGTTTCATCCCTCTCCCCAAAAGTGGGGCATCATTTCTACTATTTCTACACTTACCCAGCATGCCCATTTACTTTTATAGGTGGATACACTATGGTTCTTACACCTCCAGTATTTAGATTATCATATTTAGCTTAGATTGGTTAAGATATATAGTGATTCAGATTATATGAGTCACTCAACATTACTTAGGACATTTAGAGGGATATACCTTTAGTTTACAGATACACAGATTATTCAGATACAATGGTTTAGATCATATGGATCCACAGTGGTTTTAGTTTATAGATACATAGACTATTTAGATACAATGGTTCAAATTACATAGATTCATAATGACTTTAATACAGATTCAAACTTAGATATCAAATTTAAAGGCATGTACATTACTACACGTCTCACACATATAGCTTCATACAGCATGACATAGTTACAAGACTAGATGGCAAATTATAGGCATAATGGAGAGCACAGTGTTTTGATCTCCAATTTTACATATGGGGCATGGCACGATAGGTCATATCACATATGGTTATACAAATTACCATATTATACATACACATCATTCACATACCAAAATTGGGGGCATGACATAGATGTTTATGTTCTTCATCACTTAGGATTATAAATATGGAATGGCAAGACATGCCATTCTATTCTTAACATTAACTAGAATTTCATATTACACCCAAATGTACCTAGGTTATCACCAGGTTGGACCACATAGCTATCTGTAGTGGTTAGTTCATTACATTACCTAGACCTAGGCTACACAAGTTTATGTAGGATAGAGTATAGACCAGTTTTGGGCCTTTGAGTATTTCTTAGTTCCAGTTCATATATTCATAGTGGGGGAATGATAGATTTTAGTCTTTATAGCATATATATTCTATACACACATTCCAAATTACATGATTTTAGGTGGGACAAAGGATAGACATTGGTTTTGGGACTCTGAGCATTCCTCATTTTTAGCCAGATTCAGCATAGGGGGCAAGCATTGCCCTCCTTTTCCATGTTACATAGATTCCACTTCGAGATTTAGTATAGGGGGCATCCATTTCAAGGATTCTTTTTTTCTCCAGGAATTATTCAACTCTCCATCAACTTCCCTAGCCAAGAAGTGAGTTGGACCCTTTGCAGCACTGTTATCTCCATGTAGGTAAGTTTGGGTACATATTTTCTTTTCTTTCTTTTACTCTAGCACTTCATTTCATTGCATCACTAGAATAAAAGGGGGGGAAATATATACACCCTAAATTGGTCAAGCAACCACACATATCATGCCTTTTCATAATCCTTTCATAGGAGACTCTAACTAGAGAATATGAGCCTTATTCACATTTAGCCATGTTTTTTGTTTTATTTATCGTGGTCTTGTTTCATGCTTGAGTCACCTTTTTGCTTATTGCTAGTCATTTATAGCCATCTATATGATCATTTCAGCTTAGCTAGACTCTATTTCCCATGCTATTTCTATCTCCTTAGGTCTTGATCTTATAGGATTTGGGGTTGGTTTATAGTGTTACACCCTAGGGTGTCCTATTTCCAATGCTCTTATCCAACTAAATTTTGAGTCCCAATAGTCAATTTATCCCGCTTATTGATTCTTAAACCTTTCTTAACTTTATCCTTAAGTTTTGTTGGTCTTTCTAATGTCATCCAAATGTGAATAAATTTTCCAAATTTAAAACAAAGAGTCTCCTATATAAATGACTTCACAAGGCATTTTATATCAAACAATTACTAATTTGGCACTGTACATAATTAAAAAACAATCAATAATATAGCTCAGCATTCTACATCACACATAGATTTGCATGCTTGATCAAGGAAGGGCCTAGGTGAAAGTTCATTCTTACATCTACTATGTGCGTTGATTATGCACATTCCCTAAGGGAGAACCACACTTGATATGAGACCCCAGCTTGAGGGTTAATGTAGGCAACAATTAAGATAATAGGGGTTTTAGATCATGCGATCATTCTTCCCCTAACCTAATTTTTTCCCCTTTTCATTTTGATGTATTTGTTACTTCATGTATGTAGATATACCAAGGTTGGAGATTAAATTAGCTCTATAAGGAGCTATATCAACATTCAATATCTTAAATATCATAAGTAAACGTATACAAGAATAATGGATAAAACCCAAAAAGCTCAAGTTTTTGTGACAAGTTTGGACAATAGCGGCAACAACTAGAATATAGCACCAAACATCAAGGTGTTTTATTTTCAACACTCCTATCCTTTCACTGAATGAAACCCAAATTCAGGTTTTAGACATCTTCCTAGCCCTACACAATAGTTTTTAGCTTCTACAATAGTTATCTCAACTTATTTTTCTAGATAATTTATTTCCTTCTCCTATGTAATTAATTTGACAAAATTTGTATTTTACCATATTAAATTAGATTTTTCTACTCATTCTAGACCCTTTATTATTTAGGAACTAAACACTAGTTTCCTAAAATTAATAAAACATTTGGTGAACCTGACTTACTTTGAACAAATCTAAAACCTTAGGTACACTTAGGGTTTTTCCTTCATAATTTGTGAAAAAAATTAACCTTTAAAACTCTAATTTTTGTATAAATTTTTATGCATTAATTTTATTCAAATATTATTTTAGAATTTAAATTATTGCAATAATTTTTTTAAAATTTTTTTGTGGATTATTGACATCTGTAACAAATCTAAAACAAAAAATTATGTGGGTGTTTTTTGTAATTGTTCCACAATATCAAACTTCTTGTCTTGGTCAATAGTGAATGGTTTATTTTGAGGTTGAACAGTTGGTTAGATGACAGGCAAAGTGGTGGATGGTTATGGGCCTAGGATATTAATCTTCAACCTCTGAGTTGTGATTGCACAATCAAGATTAAAAATTGGACCATTGTTACTAACTAATGTTGGGAATGGTGTGGGACTAGATAGGACAAGTCTCAATGTTGATGCACTTGCATGTGGTCACATGGCAAGGACAAGTTATCAATATAACATATAAAAGAGGAAGTCCTAATTTTTTGGTTTGCCTATATGCATTCCCAGGTCAAAGAAGGATTATTCATGTAATTTGGCTAAATTTTATTGTTTATCAATGGTCTAGACTGATTAGTGTTTGGTCAAGGATTAATGGAGATGGTATTAACGCTACCCTCTATAATATGACCTACAACCCTATTGTAGTCATGTGAAAATGCATGGTAGGTTTGTTGGTTATTACCATTCTGACCTTGGTTTTGTCTATTATTCTATCATTATGGGTTTTGTTACTAATTTTGTTGATTTTACTGGTTCAGCATTTAATTTTGACACTATTGATTTTGTTGTTGCACTAGTTGTTGTTGTTATTATTGATTATTCTATTATTGTTGATTGTTATGTCAGGGAAAGGGATTTTGATAGATCCCAAGAGTTTGATTAGAAGTAGAAGCACCATTATCCAATTTTATCTCCCCATTATCTAGCATATTCTCAATTAAATTCTTGATTTGGACACATCTTCGTAGATTATACCCATTGACCTGATGATATTCACAAAATTCATTTTCATGGCACCAATCAAGATAAGGAATGCCTTATAAATAATGCTTTGGTATAGGCCAAATAATCAGATTAGTGACAACAAGCTTGTGAAATACATACTTAAGAGGTTCTCCTAGGTCACTAAAGACATGATGTGTAGGCATGATTCTTCTAGGAGGAGGAGTTTGCAAAGGTAACAACTATTGTATTTGTTGTGTAGGTTTTGGTTGTTGTGCTTATAGCACTAGTTGGGTAGGAGTAAGTTAAAAATGTGGTGTAGATGATGTTTGCACCATTTTTATATGATAGGATTTGTTTACTCCATTTCCCACAACATTCCTTTTTCAATTCTTAATTGCTTCAGTCTTTCATGGTTATTGGACTATGCTAGTTGTGATGCTTATGCTTGGATGGGATGTTGGTCATTTCCTTAATTGGTACCTTGATTTTTAT
Organism: Torreya grandis; assembly: GCA_037957365.1. NCBI lineage: Eukaryota > Viridiplantae > Streptophyta > Pinopsida > Cupressales > Taxaceae > Torreya > Torreya grandis. The sequence continues at coordinate 221,296 of JARHVA010005207.1, forward strand.
TATTTGAATTAAGCTTGATGACTTCTTTATTGATAATCACCCTCTTGATCAACAAACCTTTATCAATGATCTCCTTGAACGTATGTGCACATTATAGTTCCAAATGATAAGCTATATCACTGTGCAAATTTTTGGAAAACATAGTGGCTAATTGTTTATTTGGTAAACTATGGGTGAAATGACTTGAAAGGGCTCTCCATCGCTATAAATAACTTGCAAAACTCTCATTATTTTTTTTATTTACTTACGTTAAGTCCACTAATAAAATATCATGCTCAAGATTATAGGAAAAGTGATGTACAAAATTATTAGAAATATTATCAAAATCCATTACTAATTTTTTGAGAAATTTTAAAAATCACTCCAAGGCTTGTCTAGCCAAGCTTCTTGGAAATAATAGCAAAAGGTATATATCGCTATATGCCACTGGTTGACATGTGATGAAGAATTAAGTCAAATGAGCCTTAGGGTCACCTTTCCCTTTGTATTTATTGAATTTTGGTGGTTTGTATCCTAGAGGAAATGGTCTCTATAAATACTCCATGTTGAATGGATAGGAACATACGTCATCCAATTTGAACTTTTTAGTTTACTTCAATGGTAGCAATTGCATCCTTCATCTGTTATAATTCTTGGGATAGGAAATTGGAAGGAATATTAGTTTGAGGGAGAATTTGGGTTTGGATAGATGGTTGGGAGGTCACAAGTGGAACACTTTGACCAAGGTATGATGGAGCTACCTATTGGGGTACATTGGCTTGGTTGGGGAATGGACAAAGAATATGCATACATGGATTAGGATGTACTTGAAATTGCACACTTGGTTGTGAAATATTCTAGTTTAGGTTGGTGATAAAGGTTTGACTTAAAGGATTTTTTGGTTGGGATGGAAGGATATAACTATACTATGCCTATTTTGGTTGAAAATGGACATGTTATCGACTAATCAAACCTTACTATTAAGTGGGAATTTATGGACCAAGATCCTATCTCTAGATTTGTGGCACATTTTGAACCAATGATTGTCTAGTAGGTACTTGAGAAATGTGGGGACCTCCTTATTGCATGAATCCCTGTGAGGAAGTGAAAGTAAGTTATAGATTTGACATCTATTATTGACCAGTATTTTCACATTATTGACTAATCGTTGCTTGGTTTTAGATTGGCATATTAGTCTACAACTGAAAAGGTATGTTCATCATTACTAGGCGAGGTGGAACATTTGTTGCCCTTGATTGAGGTGGCAATGTATTTGTTCTTTATTGTATTAATACACTAGATTATGCTTATTGTTGTGGAATATTGCTCATTACTTTTTGAGGAAGAGTAGGATTTGTCACATTCTATCATTGAGGCATGATATTGATCATTATTTGATTACCTAATCCCATAGGTTGTATATTTGAGGAAGCAATCAGTTGAGGTTGGGGTGTAGAAACTCCCACTCCCTATTATGATGACCTATTCATAGGATTAACTATAGGCACATGTTTTTGGCTAGTTGTTTGTGAATTAGTACCACTTTGATCAGGATTGGATGTTGTTTTCACATTATCTACTACGTTTGGCTCACTATTCAATGTAGAGACTGAAGACACTTCTTCAATAATAGGCATATGCATCAAGTTATCTATTGAAACTATTTATATAAATGGTTTAGAATTTAGATTCTCTTGTCTAGTTAACTCTATCAATACTCTTGTTGAAGGAACTAGGTCAATGAGAGGCTTATTTACCATGTTCATCTACTTGAAATCATGTGTTAGATTTAGATATGTTTGATATGTTATCTGTATTAGGTTAAATTGATCATCTATGATGTGTTTGCCTTGATCAGATATATTAGGATCTTGGTACGTTGTTTGGACTAGATCCATAAGATTGTTAGAAGAAGCATGTTGATCATAAACGATATTGTGGGGCACTCTTACTAGACTTGGTAAATTTTCATGGGGGAAGTCTACTAGAAACTTGGCCCCTACCTTGATGGCTCTAACCAAAATCTCATCTTTATTCTCTAAAAAATGTCACTCAGACAAAAATGGATCATATGTGGAAGTCATATTAGTAGAATATGAATGTTGAAGTACTAGCTCATCCACTGTAGGTATTGTGTGGTTTACTCTTGGTCCTATTCTAAATAAGGTGGTGTGTTAACTAGATAGTTGGCTAATGGATCTTAGCTTTGTGCTCCTGATTGAGTATTATAAGAGGGATAAGAATCCATCTCATAAGCAATATTATCTACATAGGGGTCTTGCACCATTTCTTCCTACATAACCACATTACTAATCCCTAGATTTTACATGAGTAAACTACAAGTGTAGGAATGCGTGTTGGGATCCATAGTCAATGTTTTGTGATAAAAGGTCAAAGAGTTATACAAACTCCAAAAAGGATAATGTCTAAAATAGATGATGTTCCAACTTGGTCTAGATTTGTCAAAAGGATCAATAGGTTTATGTAAAGGTTTGTGAGGAAATAAGCTAGCATGAAGTATCTAATGTTTCACTATTCACACAAAGATAAGCAAGTAAATGGTCCTAAAAATCAAAATGCCAAACTCTAAGGTTGAAGTGTTTCAAATCAGTCTAATCTAAGAATTTAAAAGTTATTAAGTCTTTTGGCCAAATACAACATCAAAAGCTAGGCTCAAACAAGGCATGTGCTAGGACTCTTGGCCAAATGATGTCAAAAGCTAGACTTTGAAATAGATGAAATTATTAATCTAACAGATTTGAAACACTTCTAAAAAACACTAGGCATTTGATTCTTGGACATGAACTTGATCAACTAAGTATAAGGTATGAAACAAAAGGCACTTTATAAATAGTTTATTTTCTCATAAAAAATGGTATAAAACTTGGTTCTTTTGACAAATAAACTAGACAAAGGTGATCAGTATAACTATTCTTAGATAGGATTGCAAAAATTATACTCGAATTGGTCTAAAAATGTAGGAAAATTTTTGAAACTCTATGAAATAAGGTCTATGAAACAATATTCTAAATGTTTTGGGCAGTGTAATGATGTTATACTACCCAAAAAGGTATGATAAAAAGGTTTGTTTTAAAAACACTCTAAGGCAAAGATATGTTTCTACAATTTTGATAGCATAACACTACCTTTCTTGACTCAAAATGTTGTGGTGCATAGCCGTAAAGTATGAGTGTTTAGTACAAAATGGCTTAAGTCTATCAAATGTTGATGATTATGAGTCTTAAACAGCCTTCAACCCAAATTGGAAATTAAACCTAAGTTCTCTCAAGTTTAGTGCAAATGGTGAACCAACTTAACACATCAACCTTATGAACTTATAAAGGTTCAATTCCAAATTTAGGTTATAAGTGAAGGACTTTAAACAACTTTGGTAAAGGTCTAGACTCAATTGGACAGAATAACTATGCCAAAGTGGATGATATGACTCTCAATATTTTGATGAACTTTTGAACATGGAAAATTGATGATCTCATGTGGGTAGCATAATGCCTCTTTGTTCAACGGAAAATTTGGACTATGTGTTTGGTTTGGATTGTTTGTTTACATCAGGTTTTGACTCCAAACAAGACTTTAATCTAGGATAAGACCAACTAATTAACCATTATTAGATCCTAAACTGAAAAGGTTGCTTGGTATTATTGGAATCCATCAATATACATCATTTGAGAGGATTTTAAGTGTTCATCCAAAATTAAATATGCATTATATAGTAGGGTTTTTACACCCCCTTATCTCAAATGATAGTACTATGACATAGACCTTGAGGCACACCTTACACCAATAATACTTCTATGGCAAGTGGGGATTTGTCTAACATCTAAAACATTTCCAAATGATCTAGGGGAATTAATTTCATGATGACTTTCATGCCAAACAATGAAAAATAAAAGCATGGATTTTGGTTCTGTATCACTTGGCTTGTTGCAAAAAGGTCTAGTCCTTTTTACAACCACTACATCCTACTGTTTGCTTAGTGTAGTGTGATGTCCAAAGTGCTACTACATCCTGTGTGAAACTCCAAAGGATTTAAATGAAGTCAATTCTAGGAGATGAAACCCCAGGTCAAAGCTTCCCTAAAGAACTTGTAAGAGGTGACAAAGTCCCCCTCGCAAGCCAAGATGCATAAAAAATAAAGAAAGCATGAAAGTAGAAAGACTTTAGGGTCATTTTCAAGGTCACCCAAACTTTGACAAGTTTTTGGGGAGTGATTTAGATGACTTTATTTCTAAGACTTGGACTAGGCCATTTGCAATAAGAATGATGCTTTTGATTCAAAGGGTTCCCTATAGGGGACAAATGGAAGAGCATAGACACAAAATTCCTCTTTTTGCCAAACAAAAATTTTATTAAATAACTATTGTAAACAAGAATTTAAAAGTGTGTTCAATTTTAAATCCAAAATAAAATATTTGGTGGTGTTCATTTAACCCCTTGGTCTTAGTTAAAAACTTTGAAAAAAATCACCAAAACATCTAAGTCCTTTATTCAACACCAAAACAAGGTTCTTAATTGATTTTTAAGCATGCAAAGGTGATTTAAACATGTTTTGAACAAATATCAAGCTTGGTCCTATAGAAAAAATTCTAGCATGTCCTTTATCTTTGAAGCTCTTTTTAGTTTGAAATAATGAACTTTGGAAAAATAGCTCTCAGGTCTATGTTTTTGGAAAAACACAATGATCAACGTCAGTTATATACAACCGATGATGGTTACCTTGGCTAACCAAAATCTAACTGATGTCATTTTTTCTAATCAACGTTGATTAAGCCATATAAATAATGTTAGTCTTACTTGCTGACATCAGTTACTATGTAAAACTATGGCAACCAAAAATGGCAAAATAAATTTAGAAAATCAATTTACAAGAGTTTTAAGGGTCCAAATAAATATTTTAGAGTTACAAAATGATCTTATTCAGGTGTGAGATGTGTCTAGTCCCACCGAGCATGCCATATATGATCTATGAATTTGACTCAAGAGAAGATGGTTAGTATGGTGCTAGTTCCAAAATGAAAACAAAATGAAAGAAACATACTAATAACATAACATCTCTAGGCCTAGACACTAGGGAGAGCTTGGTAACAAAAACAAATGACAAACACAACTAAAAAGTAAGGAATAAAATGTAAGAATTCCTTCATCTTCCTTAGATGATATATATGACTTTGTAGTAGTGGCTTACTTGATTTTGTGCTCATGAAGTCCTTGGCAATGAAAGCTTGGATACCTTCATCTCTCCTTATGATGTAAGAGCATCTACAATGGCTACCTGAAGACAAGTCATGTTTAAATTCAAATTTTGATATTGTATTTTCCCTTCAAATGAGGAGTAATTGTAAATAAAATAAAGGTAAAAAGTAAATTGTTTGGGATGTTGAGGGAATAATGGAGGAGTGGTTGAAACTATTTCAACCTTAGTATGTTGTTTTAATTGAAAAACTATTTTTGTTTTAGAAGCCCAAGTTGGGCGTAGAAGTTAGAGAAGAGAATAGAAAAGAAAATTCATAAAAAGAAAGAGAAGGAGGATAGTGGTATGCAGAACCAAGAAGAAGGAGGACTTCCTTAGGAAGAGGAAGACTCAAGAAGGCAGGGCAGAATAGAATTCACCATTGGAGGCCAAACATGAGCAGATGAAGAAATTGCAAATACAGATTGAAAATGGATGGACTTTGGCTTCTCACCAAGAAGGTATTTTCTTTTTCTGTCTATGTAACTACCATTGTACATTGACATATTTTGTAAATCCTTTGGCTATATGAGATAACTATGTATTTGAAAATGCACCAAAATACTAAGAAGCTCTTATTGAAGGTGTTGGAATTGATTATTTCTATTTGAAGGCTTTATAGCCGTGGTAAAAAAAATAGTCCTGAGTTTAATCATGAGCCCTATTTCTTGCTGTCGTGGCCCATCAGAGGTTTGAATTATATTTTCTAGATTCTTCAGAGAGTCGATGCTTTCAATTTTAGCAATGACACCAATATCACCATCACGAGATCGAGCAGCAATATAGCTCTTCAAATGTTTGAATACTTTTGCCGACTTGATAAAAGATATTGTAATGAAATCGACACCCTCTGAAATCCCAAAATCTATATCAAGTCAATCCTGCAAAGAAATTGTGGGAAGCATAGCATTCCTTTTGTCAACCACCCTTCCCTACCTCAAAAACAAAATGTAAAAGATTTCGCTGTGTCAACAGATTCAATAGACGGATAGAGACAAAAAGGCTACTCGAACAAAAAGGCTATGTCATTTGGATCACTGATGACAATGAATGGTCTGTATGTGTGTTTGACAGCAGTGTTATCTCAATCTTACTTTTGCGTCTCCATTCAACGATGTAATCATTGATAGGCTAATTGTGAAGGTTGCCCTACCAGAAGGATCTAAAGTGTGTAAACAATTGTTCCCTTGCGCCATTTGAGTTTGTAACATTGCTAGTTGAAAGTGTCACTTGGTGCACTCTACTGGCATTACTCTGCATTGAAACTAAAAGTCTATATAAGGGAGTTTCGCTCGTATATCCGGTTTGGAGTCATTTATGTCCTTAGAGAATCTACATTTTTCAAATTTGTCCTCACTCTGAAAGACTACTATGACAAGTCTATTCTATATTTGTTTATCAGTGAGATCTTATGCCAGGCTATATTTTGCATATTGTTTCTATTTTGCGTTCCCAATTTGGTCCCTTATTTAGGGTATGTTCCTATTGAGAATGAAGCTTTTACTGTAGCTTCAGCAGAGTATGAACCTCTGCCAGGTGGGGAGCAGGTTTACCCGGAGAGACATGTAAATTTCTTTTCCAGAATATTTTTTGAGTGGATGACACCCCTCATGAGGCAAGGCTATAAAAGGCCTATTACTGAGAAGGACTATTCATCATTTGGTATCAGAGCTTGAAGCTCTTGGGACTTAGAAATTGATCATAAGTTGTTGCAGAATTTGGAATGGTTGCATTTGTTAATAATGTTACAATTGTGACAAGGATTTGGCTAAAGGACCAGCAAGACAAGCACTAGAAGACCCTGGAGAGAAAAAGGTATGAGTAATCTTTGTTGTTTGAGATGAATTATTGTGTTGAGAAGCAATCAAGTGAAGAAGTTGCAGGTTCAAGGCAGCGAATCCATTGAGGCTTAAGAAGAGAAGAAGCCAAGGAAGGCTTAGAGAAGAAGATCCAAAGCAAGGTAAGCTTGGGTTTATGATTTGTATTTGATGAAGTGATGTATAAGAGTTGTTGCAGGAGTGAGAAGGAGATCAAAAGACTAGGATGCAAAAGGCCTAGGTGAGATCAAGTGGATTGTCAAAAGACCAGTCAAGGAGAAAAGGCTTGGGTGAGATAAGGGATCAAGAGACCAAGGTGGAAAAGACTTGGGTGAGGATCTCAGAGATGGAAGCATTGTTGAAAGCACTACAGAGCAGTAAGGTATATGAGGGCAGCAAGAGGAAAGCAAGCATCAAAGGTATGACTAATGTTGATTTCGATAAAGAAATTGCTAGTTTGAAGAAAGAATTAGCTAAGATTAAAATTGAATATGAGTCTTGGATGCAGATGAATAGGAAAGCATGGGTACGGCCAATAAAGAAGAGGATAAAGTGGGCAATAGATCTCCTAGTGAAAAGGAGAAGAAGGCAAAAGAAGATTTCCATGAAGAGAGAAGCCCATAGAGGCAAGATGATAAGAAGGTTGCCAAGTGAGCAGCAAGAGGAAGAAGTTGTGAAGAAGGTTCTCATTGAGGAGGACAAGAGAAGAAAAGAAAGAAAAGATGAAGTGCCAGGAAGAACACTTGAGAAGATGAGAGTGTTGGTGAAGAGGACACTCATAGAGACATTATGGTCTCTTGTTTTTGTATTTAATGTTGTTTTTGAGTGGGTAATTGCAGGTATGAGCAGATTTATGAAGGTCAAGAGAAGGGCCTTGGAGAGTGAAGAGATTGGTGCAAGAGAAGACACCAATTACACAAGTGAATGTGTAGGAAATAGAAGAGAGTTTTCTGCTATTGATAAGGTGCATTGGTTAATGCATGAGAGAGGAGAGGTAGAAGAAGAAGCTGAATTCCATGATGCCATTGAATGCCAGGAAGAAGAGGAAAGAGGACAGCCAAGCACAAAGGAAGAGAAAGATTGCTCCATGGAACAAACTATCAAAGAGGTAAATGAAGTGTTAAGTGTTGATTTTGATTGTTATTATGAGCATGAAGATATTAATACACAGGTTAGAAGAGGCAAGAGGAAGATGAAGTCCTCACACAAAGCAGTCAATCATGGATATGTGATGCCTAAGTGGATGGTGAAGCACACAAGCAAGCAACAAGTAAGCAAGCAGGCAAGTTTACCTTATAAGATTGCTTTTTCTCATACTCCTAATATGAATGTAAGTGTGCAAGAAAATAAAAGGACAAACAAAGTTGGTTTTTCAGTATTGTCAAAAGAGCATGGTTACAGGATGCCTAAATGGCTTATGAAGTCAAATGGTAAGAAAGAGAAACAAGTATGGGTGCCTAAGAAGGCTAAGAGTGAAGAAGATGTGAGTGTTGAGGTAACAACACCAAGAACTTAATGGAGGAAGGTAAAGGATGACACAAGTACATGGAAAGGTAAGTTAATTGCTTTTAATGAAAGGGATAATGATTTGTTTGAATCATTTAATGATATTTTTATGGAAAATGAGGAATGGAAAGTGGCTGTAAAGACTAATATGCAGCAAGGAGAGACTTCCAAAGGGATGGATGATGAGAAAAGGAGAAAGTATGTAGCATAACAAACAAGATGGCTTCAAGCAGAGATTGAAGAAAGCAAGGAGACAGAAGGTATGAATACTGTAATTATTTTTTATGAATATACTGATGTTGATGAAGAAGCTGATTTGTATGAAGAAACTATAAAGTGGATGAATGTAATTATAGAGGATGAAAGACAATCTGGTCCTAAGTTTGATATAAGATATGAAGATTTAGATGAGCTTGTGTTGTGTGAAGAGTTGAAGAGGATAGAAGAGTTGTTGAATCCTCCAAGAGAGTTGTGTAAACGTACAAGCCATGGTGAAGACAGCGTTGGAAAGAGTGAGACAAGACAAGGACAAAGTAAAGAGGTCAAAACAGTTTTGATCAAAGAGCAGAAATGTGAAGGCAGCCAAGAGGCTTCATGGCCTCAATGTTTTACTACTAAGGTTGCTTTTGATGTTTTGAATGCAGGTATGGAAGATGAAAACTTTGGAGACACATATGAAAATGAAACATGGATATGGAAGATTGCAGCTGAAAAAGAAATGAGAAAAAGATCATACCAGAAGAGGAAGAACAGCAAGATGAGAGACAGAGACTATCAAAGACAAGCATTGGCATTGACAAGAAGACCTTGGAATCTAGGTATACAAGTGAAGACTAATGTATGGAGGTAGCATTTCATTTGAACTAAGGTTCAAATTGTTCCTAGAGGGAGAGTATGATGCAGGAGCATCTGCAATGGCTACCTGAAGACAAGTCATGTTTAAATTCGAATTTCAATATTGTATTTTCCCTCTAAATGAGGAGTAATTGTAAATAAAATAAAGGTAAAAAGTAAATTGTTTGGGCTGTTGAGGGAATAATGGAGGAGTGGTTGAAACTATTTCAACCTTAGTATGTTGTTGTAATTGAAAAACTATTTTTGTTTTAGAAGCCCAAGTTGGGCGTAGAAGTTAGAGAAGAGAATAGAAAAGAAAATTCATAAAAAGAAAGAGAAGGAGGACAGTGGTACACAGAACCAAGAAGAAGGAGGACTTCCTTAGGAAGAGGAAGAGTCAAGAAGGCAGGGCAGAATAGAATTCACCATTGGAAGCCAAACATGAGCAGATGAAGAAATTACAAATACAGATTGAAAATGGATGGACTTTGGCTTCTCACTAGGAAGGTATTTTGCTTTTCTGTCTATGTAACTACCATTGTACGTTGACATATTTTGTAAATCCTTTGGCTATATGAGATAACTATGTATTTGAAAATGCACCGAAATACTGAGAAGCTCTTATTGAAGGCATTGGAATTAATTATGTCTATTTGAAGGCTTTATAGCCGTGGTAAAAAAAATAGTCCTAAGTTTAATCATGAGCCCTGTTTCTTGCTACCGTGGCCCATCAGAGGTTTGAATTATATTTTCTAGATTCTTCAGAGAGTCGATGCTTTCAATTTTAGCAATGACACCAATATCACCATCACGAGATCAAGTAGTAATATAGCTCTTCAAATGTTTGAATACTTCTGCCAACTTGGTAAAAGATATTGTAATGAAATCGACACCCTCTGAAATCCCAAAATCTATATCAATTCAATCCTGTGAATAAATTGTGGGAAGCATAGCATTCCTTTCACGAACCACCCTTCCCTGCCTCAAAAACAAAATGTAAAAGATTTCGCTGTGTCAACAGATTCAATAGATGGATACGGACAAAAAGGCTACTTGGACAAAAAGGCTATGTCATTTGGATCATTGATGGCAATGAATGGTTTGTATGTGCGTTTGACAGCAGCGTTATCTCAATCTTACTTTTGCATCTCCATTCAATGACGTAATCATTGATAGGCTAATTGTGAAGGTTGCCCTATCAGAAGGATCTAAAGTGTGTAAACAATTGTTCCCTTGCACCATTTGAGTTTGTAACATTGCTAGTTGAAAGTGTCACTTGGTGCACTATGCTGGCATTACTCTGCATTGAAACTAAAAGTCTATATAAGGGAGTTTCACTGGTATATTCGGTTTGGAGTCATTTATGTCCTCGTTGGAGAATCTACATTTTTCAAATTTGTCCTCACTCTGAAAGACTACTATGACAAGTCTGTTCTATATTTGTATATCAGTGAGATCTTATGCCAAGCTATATTTTGCATATTGTTGCTATTTTACGTTCCCAATTTGGTCCCTTATTCAGGGTACATTCTTGTTGAGAATGAAGCTTTTACTGTAGCTTCAGCAGAGTATGAACCTCTGCCAGCTGGGGAGTAGGTTTGCCCAAAGAGACATGCAAATTTATTTTCCATAATATTTTTTGAGTGGATGACACCCCTCATGAGGCAAGGCTATAAAAGGCCTATTACTGAGAAGGACTATTCATCACCTTGGCACCTTTGGCTTGTAGCTTGGCTTAGCTTGGAATCAATTTGGCATGGTAACACTAGTTGCAATGGCTTTTGGAATCATTTGTGCATTATAAATTTGAATTATCAATACTTTTAAAGATATTTGAGCACAATAACTTTGCACCAAAATAGCTTAGAAATGATGTTCATGGCCTCTCTATTTAAATATTTTTGTAAATGTCTAGAATCAACTTGAACCATCCATCCTAAGATTGGGATGTGTGGTTGAGGATTAATTCAATTTTTGGAATTAATTTTATAATTATCCTCATCATGACATTAGAAAAATGGGAAATTAAGAGGCATGGAGGGCTTTGATGAGTTATGGGAGGCATGAATCCTAATATTTATGGCATTTATGGCTTAGGGATGTCTTCCCAAGAAATGAGGTCACCTAATGATGTAGATATTCAATATTCATTTCCAAAAATAAGTTTTTAAAAAGTTTCTATGGAATTATTAATTAGGCCTTGATTTGGATTAATTAGTTCTTAAGCATGTTTAAGCACTTTGTTCACAAATTACTCAAATTGATCAAAATGCCTTGTTATTGGTCCAAAATTTGACTGGATTGGAATTGGAAGGTGATGTCAGATGTGTTGGAACCATATTCCCATTTAGTATGTTACCGAGAACCAATAACAAAGGCACATGTCTTGTGTAAGAGGTTTGATAGAAAAGAGCAATCTAGAGCACTTAGGTACAAAATTGGCATTTTGACTTGAACTGATCTGATCAAAATTAGTTGGCCCATAAATTGCATTGCCCCATTTAGTGATACCTTAGCCAAAATTGACACTTGAATATGTCAGTTTCACATCATTTATCATGTTTTAGTGTTTTTAGGCCAAATTATGCATTTTGGGTGGAAATTAGCCAAAATCTTGATTGGAGGTTATCAGTGGCCAGATTTAGGTGTCTACATCATACACCTTCAAGCTTTTTGGAAGGTTTTGCCATCTCATGTGAGTGATTTGATTCTACTAAAAATTTTCCAACAGACATTAGTGGGGGAAGTACAGAATTGATTATTTCATCTACTCCCCATTGGCTCCTTGCACACATATGATGACTTAGAGGAGGCATTTCTCAGATATTACATAGAAAACATGGGCCCTTGTGTTACATATGAGAAAATTGCCACATTGCATTAGAATACTTCAGATCTAGTTAGTGATTCTATCTTACGATTCAAGATGCACATGTTAAGATTGATCTATAAACCAACATATTTAGAGATTCAACATATCTTTATTAAGGGTCTTCATCAACCTCTCCTCAAGAATTTATAATATCAAATAGAGTCCTCTTTCAGGCAATTATGTTATATAGTTCTAGCTTTATAAAAGAAATTAGGATTGATTGAGGCATATTCAATTGATTGAATTACTCTATATTTCATAGTAGTACCTCCATATACAACTCCTAGCACTCAACATCCACCATATCCTAAACAAGATAGGATACCACAACTAGAAAAGCAACCAATTAAGAATAGAGATCTAGTCTCCAAATCACAACCTACAATATGCACTACAAAGCATAGCAGAAAAGCACCATTACAATTTGATTCAAAGTGGGATAGCCCATGTGTCCTATTATCAACACTACTAGATAGGATGTTAATCACATTGACTTATACTCATTGACGAGATCCACATCTCTTATAGAAATAGCCACATCAGCCCTTTTATAACTATCATCATATCCGTAAACACAAAGATAATGATTGTTATGGACTTAGGGATTACATTAATAGATGTGTTGATAATGGCATCATAGCATTCACTTAGGAGGCATTGATATCTCATCCATCATGGATTCTTAGACCTCATTCCTCCTCAACTGAGTCATCCTAAGAAATTCCTTTACAGGAATCATTGGTCACTCATCATGAGAATAATGTGGGTTCTACGATAGAGCTTCATAGGAGATCTCTTATTCCACCTATTCAAAAGGTTTGAAAACTAGTACAATGAGAGTAGCCTACATATATCACTATAGTCTAAGGAGTACATAGTGTAGGTCACTCATCATGAGAATAATGTGGGTTCTAGGATAGAGCCTCACAAGAGATCTCCTATTCCACCTATTCAAAAGGTTTGGAAACCATTACAATGAGAGCATCCTACATATAGCACTATAGTCTAATGAGTACATAGTGAAATTCCATATACATATCTAGCATAATCACAGGCATCGTAGTAGAGTACCACTCTAGAGAGATATTCCCTATGGCCAAGTTTTCCAAGTCCTATCTCATGTAGCAACCCGGTATGATTAAGATTAGATGAACCCACATCATAGAGTATTGCTCTAGAGAGATATTCACTATGACCAAGTTTTCCAAGACCTATCTTACATATAAACCAACTATGGTTCAGATTAGATGAGCCCCCATCACAAGTTACAGTTCTAGCTCAATCTATTACTCAGTCATATGCATCACAATAGAGGCCACAGGGTGTTATTTCATGTAGTAATCCACTACGATTATTTATATATGAGCCTTCTTCATAGCACATAGCTTTAGTTACACATCTAATAAGGTTACTTTTGGTTGAGTCTCCATACACAGCTACAGTTAGTGCATAGCAAATAGTATTAAATATAGGATATATTCCTACATAGCATGAGTAGTATGGGTACTTATTTAGTTGGCCATCAAGGTTTAGATAGTGATATGACACACATTCATACTAGTATTAGTTCATAGATACACTTCATGGGGAAATGATGGATCCAAAGGTCCAACTTTTGTATTCTTGAACCACCTACTCAAAGGGATTGGACACACAGTCTAAACATTACTTACAGCACACATCAGTTCATAGCTTCACTTAGTAGGGCAATGATGGAGCTAAAGAACCAGCCTTTGTATTTTTGAGCCACTCTCAAGGAATTGAGCATAGAATACTCTCTTAAATCCCTTTCTACTAAACAATTAACATTTCTAGTAGCCATCCCTAGCCAAACTAGCTTATCAAAATCTTGACCTTACCAATATCTTATTTTTCCAATCTTAAACCAATTTATTTTACCAAATCAATTTACAAATTATAAAACAATAAATTTTTACTCACATATAATTCAAAATCAAAAATAAACATCACACTTATCATGAACAATCAAATCACATATCCCAAGTACCATTTTACCAAACATATACAACCTTAACATCAATATCAAATCAACTATTTATAATCAATCATTTACAATAAATACACCAATCTAGTCTAAAATCCATAACACAGTACGCATGAGTCAAAATTAAAACCAATATCAATATATGTATAACAAAGTTTTCAAAACATATACATCACATCAAATACAATCAATCATGAATGGGCATCAAGCCTTCACTCTCAGTCTCACTCTCCCCACCAATACTAATCCCATAATCTAATCTAGCACTCTATGGCCCAACACCTCCTCAATCTCCTAAATGCCTCTTATGATCACTCTCTCACCCCATTAGCTGACCATGCTTCTCATGCAAGTCCACATATTGCCTCTTAAGGTCTATGTACTCATTTATAATCCCCATACGCATTGATCCAAAATTAGGTGGGGGCATGTTATGCTTATCTAGCTTAGCCCTCACCTCATCTCTCTCTCATGTTGCTCTAACATATGTAGATGTCACTATAAAAACTCTATCAAATAAATGAGCATGAACACTAGTTGTCATTATCACTTACTCTATCAAACCCTCCTCCATCACATCATTAGATGTTAGGATCTAGAACAACAAACATGCTCTGACTCCACTGTTAGGATCTAGGAAGCACCATTGATTACCAAGCAACTAAAAATGCAGAATTTAACCAAAAGTAACAAGTAACTAGAATTCAAAAATAACACAAAATATGAGATACAATACCCAATTGTATTAATACTCTTCCAGAAGGAAATACAACAAAGAAGATGCCACAGTCTTCTTCCTTACACACCTCTAGGGCTCCCACACCTCTAGGGCATAAACAGTAAATCTCTTCAAGAGCTCACTCTCTCTCTTACGGTCCCAACACATAACTCAAACATAGAGTTGGTGTTCACCTCCACCAGTCAGTATCACTACTGCCAGTACCACCAGTCAGCATCACTATTGCCAGTACACAAGTACTCCATGTACTCCATGACTGAGTACACACCATACTCCAAGTACACAACGTACTCCAAGTAGATCTCCCCTAATCTTGCTACCTGTTGTGTTGATGTCACCTTTGATCTTGATACCCCATAGACCTCCTTTGACCTCGCACACACACACCTACAAATCAATGATCTTACTTACACATGTAGATCTCCAAACGTGGCCTTGCACACCTGCCAACCAAGATCATACACACATGAAGAACCCTTCTGATTCTCCAAACCAGCACCCCTGTGGATCTCTACCAAAACTTGGACAACCTGCAGCTCTCCCTAATCATACACACTCAGCACCCCTATGGAACTAAGAGGAACACACCTTGCTCTCTTCCCTCTGAAGGAGCTAACCTTGCTCAACTCAACTAGCACACATTACAATACAACCCATGAGTCTATTATATAGATCTCATGCAAACAATAATTAGACATCTAATTACAATAATTAGATCCATAGCTCCAAGGCTAAAATTAGCCTTTATCATGCAAACAACTAGTTCAATAACTAACTATCTGTGAACCAGCAATTTTGGAACTACACAAGCGACTGACGTCAGTCCCTGTTTGGCTAGAGATGACCGACGTCAGTCGATACTGACTGATGTCAGTTGCTCTTCTCACTATATATGACCGACGTTAGTTGATCAGACCAACATTGGTTACTCTACAACTTAGCAACCTCTCAACAACCTCCTCCATGTCTACATCAGTGAAGCTTTTAGCTCCATAACCTAACAATCTCCCACTTAGAGATAAATAGCTACACTGTACCTGTACCTATACCTGTACACCATCTAATTTGTTTTCTAGCTTGTATCCCTCTTCAAGCTCAATCTTGAAGACCAACCACCACACATCCTATGGTGCAACACCTATCATCCAAGTAACCTACCACATCTAAATTACTTGACCCTGCATAGCATGTCGACCTGCTGTTGGTCCCTCTCAGATACCTGAGAACCCATTGAACCACTTTCTACTGCTTCTTTCCTGAATTGGCTATGAACTTTCTGACAACACCCACTACTAGGGCAATATCAAGGAGTACACATGTACTCAACCTCATCATGTGATTGGGGACCCTATTCTGTGAACTATCCATCCATAGGTGTGCTACCCTGTTCTGCATCCTACACTACCTTCACATAATCATCCTGTGACAACATCAACTTGTGATCTTCCCTGTCTCTAGGATTACTCATGCCAAAGAATTTTTATACTCCCAAATTCTTCATGACATACCACTAAACTAACTTTACCTTTAGCTCAGCAACTCCCTATATGTATGCACCTGCAACAAGCACATCATCCACATACAGTAACAGGATAATGTAGCGACCATTATCCAACCTGGTAAAGAAACACATAATGGTTACAATGACATTGACTAAAGCCATGCTTTGTCATCCACCTGTCAAACCTGTACCACTATCTTGTAGCTTCCTCAAGACCATATGACCTAGCCTTTTATCTCACGTGTCCATTCTCTCTATTCTTTAACCAAGGAATCCATTTGTCTCTCAGTGCTTTCATATCGGTTGGCAACCCTACCAAATCTCCTGTTTGGTTCTACATCCTAGGAATCAAATTCCTCATTCATGCCATGCTCCCATTGTTTCCTAGATCCTTCCTACTCTGCAGTGAGCAATGAGTATAAAGTAGAGGAATAACAAATTTGAGGCTTACTTACCCTTTCAGTCTTCCATATGGGCATTTGAGACTCCTTAACAGCTTACTATCCACCCAAAATCCATTCTAGTGACTGACCTCAGTCACCACATAGTCTGCATCTGATCGACATCAATTCCATGTGACTGTCTAGGTCACTAACATCAGTTATCCTACTGATGTTGATCTCCACTTGCCTGACACCACTGACTCCTCTAGTCTGCACATGACCGATGTCGGTACCTGTCTATTCAATGCTGATTTCCCCTGACTGATGTCGGTACCTGTGTTTGCCTGTGAGTGATGACTTTTTACCCACGAGCTCTCTTTGGATCAAAACCCTATCCAAACTACCTTACTCAGAGGCATCCAGCCTCATCCACTGATCTTTGTCCATCATCTCCTCCAAGAACACTAAGGCTTTCTAGTTCTTAAGTTTATTAAACACATATGTCTTCCACTTAAGAACATGCATCTCCTTCTTGCTCTTGTGACCAAGCCTACAAAGCCATATCCTTGTAATAGAAGAATAATTAGTAATACAAGCAAGTAGATAAAGAGTACCTGCTTTCTTACCACCAGCTAATTCAAGTGCATCCACTGTGAGAGTTTTTGTGCATCTCTCATCACCCAACTTTCTTGAAGAAATTAGCCTCATCTTCAAGACTGGGACCTGCATGACCTTCTTCAACACTCGTGTGTTGGCCATCTACAATTTTAGCAACACTTCCCCTTTGCCAAAACTTTGACAAGGCACACCAGCCCCTAAATAAATCTTTCCAAAGTCTCCAAAGACCTTAACATGGAAAAATACTCTATTTCAGGCTGCATGGAAAGAGGCAATAGAATCTATAAAACAAGATTCTACTTTATCCAAGGAACATCCCAGAGCATCCTATGCAACAACCCCTACAACATTTGCTTCTTCAGTTCCTTCATGCTGATCTTTTACCAACCAAAAATATTTCTTTACCTGCTCTTTCTTTCCATAACACCATAATTGACCATTCATGCTTTTCAATTCCTCCATTCTTAGTGTACTTTCTTCTGCCATTGCTATACTCCCACTCAATCAAAAAACCACTGAGAGTGACCTGTAATCAAACACAAACATACTCCCTACAACCTTAGCTTTGATACCATTTGTTAGGATCTAGAACAACAAACATGCTCTGACTCCACTGTAAGGATCTAGGAAGCACCATTGATTACCAAGCAACTAAAAATGCAGAATTTAACCAAAAGTAACAAGTAACTAGAATTCAAAAATAACACAAAATATGAGAGACAATACCCAATTGTATTAATACTCTTCTAGAAGGAAATACAACAAAGAAGATGCCACAGTCTTCTTCCTTACACACCTCTAGGGCTCCCACACCTCTAGGGCATAAACAATAAATCTCTTCAAGAGCTCACTCTCTCTCTTACATTCCCAACACACAACTCAAACATAGAGTTGGTGTTCACCTCCACCAGTCAGTATCACTACTGCCAGTACCACCAGTCAGCATCACTACTACCAGTACATAAGTACTCCACATACTCCATGACCGAGTACACACCGTACTCCAAGTACACAATGTACTCCAAGTAGATCTCCCCTGATCTTGCTACCTATTGTGTTACTGTCACCTTTGATCTTGCTATCCTGTAGACCTCCTTTGACCTCACACACACACACCTATAAATCAATGATCTTACTTACACATGTAGATCTCCAAACGTGGTCTTGCACACCTACTGACCAAGATCATACACACATGAAGAACCCTTCTAATTCTCCAAACCAACAACCCTGTGGATCTCTACCAGAACTTGCACAACCTATAGCTCTACTTGATCATACACACTCGACACCCCTATGGAACTAGGAGGAACACACCTTGCTCTCTTCCCTCTGAATGAGCTAACCTTGCTCAACTCAACTAGCACACATTACAATACAGCCCATGAGTCTATTATATAGATCTCATGCAAACAATGATTAGACATCTAATTACAATAATTAGATCCATAGCTCCAAGGCTAAAATTAGCCTTTATCATGCAAACAATTGGTTCGTTAACTAACTATCCATGAACTAGTAGTTATGGAACCACACAAGCGATCGACATCAGTCCCTCTCTAGCTAGAGATGATCAATGTCAGCCAATATTGACTGATGTCAGTTGCTTTTCTCACTATATATGATCGACGTCGGTTGATCAGACTGACGTCAATTGCTCTGCAACTCAACAACCTCCATGTTTGCATCAGTGAAGCTTTTAACTCCATAACCTAACATTAGAAATATGTCATGTGAGATCTTAGAGTGTAGACTCAATGATGGTCCCCCAATATTTATCATCTCCACTCCCCACCCCAATATGTGCCTCATCCTAAGCACCTCCCACTCCACCTACACATAAACTACAAAATCACATTAGTTATACACTTTCAAATCAAACTAAAACACAAACTTATACACAATTCAAATATAGTTGTTACTTACCTCCCATCATCTAGATCAGCACAAGATCCTCATACTCGAGAGCATCCCCTCCATCAATAGGGTCCAATGGATCCCACTAATGTATCAACCACCATGCAGTATATGCATCTATACATCCAACATCATCTACATCAGGAATGTCTATAGCCATATCCCATACATCTAAAGGTAATAGTGCTAGCTCAACCTCAATAAGCCTAGCATGAGCTCTTACCCTTGTTGGTGTCCATATACTCCTCACCCACACCCATGCTACTAGGGCCACATCATATGGAACCCCAAACTATCTAGTTATGCACTTATACTAAAATCACTTATACACTTCAATCCAGTGATCATGTATCCAATAACTAACCCTCATATACCATAATTGCACTCCATCCTCATCTTACCCAAAAAATCCTTTATATGGCCTCCATATAATGTCATCTACTACCAATCTATCTAATACCCATCTATAATGATCCATCTTAGTAAATTGAATAGCTAGTGTACTTGTCCACTACTCCCCAAATGGCTATAGAGGCACCTACCTCTCCTTGGATAATTTTATCGATCGCACAAATTTTATGTGCTCATAAGCCCAATAATGCAATAACATCAATGCACTCAATCCATAACTAAATGCCTTCTATGTAAACCTATATAGATCCTTGTATAGATGGGCAAGCATAATCCTACCCCATGAGAACATAGTTCCATATACCTCAACACTATGCATAAACCTATGCATACTATATGTAATAAATACTCCACTCCCATCCACAACAACAAATTATGCTAACAACATAGCCAACCACTTTGGCAACTGTATTACTCTTGACTACATTATAACTAAGAGTAGCACATCACTATCACTACCTCTCTGATGTATACCTGAGGCTACACTAGTAAAATACAAGGATTCATGATCAATAGCATCATCACCCATGTCATCCTACAATTTCACACACCATCCACTAATAGGCAGATGCAAAATGTGATACACATCCTCTAAAATCATAGTAATCTCCCCTATAAGAAGCCAAAAAGTATATGTATCTACATTCCACCTCTGACATAAGGTGGTAATTAGATCTATATCCCACTACATTATGTCTAAGTCACACACATAACCCAACCCTACCCTATCCATGACAGCTCCCTCATCAGTAGACAATGGTAATAGCCTCAATGTCTCCATCACCTAGCACCTATAGAACTCTCTCATTTGCACCTCACCCTAAAAACACCAAAAATAACATATATGTTAGTCCATAATGCCAAATCACCAACCAAGTAAAAAAAATAGTAAATAACCAAGCAACATCTTAAAAAATCAAGACTCCAAGACAACAACACTAGGTATAGGACAATAACATTGGATAAGAGCACTACAACCTAGATAATAATGTTGGATGCAAGATAGGAGCATTGGAAATAGTCAAAATTTTCCTAAGGAACTTTAAATAGCTCAAAAACATCAAAAATAGGCTTTTAAACAGGCAAAAACCATGAGTTTTAGCTACTTACTAGGGTAACATCACCACCAGCCTGAACTTGGGGCTGCCAACTACTCAAATTTAGTCATGGCAGGTTCTCATCTCCTCGACATATCTTTCACTCCAAAGCTCCAAATCTCAAACTAGTCAATACACAAATGAATCAAGAATCAATCCAACTTCCTATATTACCCATCTTTCCCAATCAAAGCAAAATACCATTATACCTAGAACTTGAACCTCCTAACTCCATTTTTCAAACCATTTCTTTCAATAGAATCATGATAATGATACCTTCAACATCATGTGAGCTTTGTTTTCTTACTACTTAATTTTCCTACTATGGCATACACATCTTTATACTTATTTTATATTTAGACACATATCTTGATCATCACCAATCAAAACTTGTTCTAATTTCAACAACTTGGTATAATCAATCAAACAACTTCTCAATTAATTCAAACTATACCAACCTTATTTTTATCATTATGCCACTAGTCATCACTTTTGGCTCGACCTCCTCTATCACAAAATTTCATCCCTCTCCCCAAAAGTGGGGTATCATTCCTACTATTTCTACACTTACCTAGCATACCCATCCACTTTCATAAGTGGATACACCATGGTTCTTACACCTCCAGTATTTAGATTATCATATCTAGCTCAAATTGGTAGAGATATATAGTGATTAATATTATATGGGTCACTCAAAATTACTTAGGATATTTAGAGAGATACACCTTCAGTTTATAGAGAACTATTCAAATATAGTGATTTAGATCATATGGATCCATAATGATTTTAGTGTATAAATACATAGACTATTCAGATATAGTGGTTTAGATTACATGGATTCATAGTGACTTCAATATAGATTTAGAATCAAATACTATATTTGGGGGCATGTACATTGATAAATGTCTCACACATATAGCTTCATACAACATGACATAGTTATAAGAGCAAATAGTATATTATAGGTATAGTGCAAAGCATAGTGTTTTGATCTCTAGTTTTTCACATGGGGCATAGCACAATAGGTCATATCACATGTGGTTATATAGATTACTAGATTATACATACACATCACTCACATACTAGATTTGGGGGCATGGCACTGATGTTCATGTTATTCATCACTCAGTATTATATAGATAGAATGGCAAGACATGCCATTTTCTTCTTAACATTGACTAGAGTTTTAGATTACACCTAGCTTTACCTAGGTTATCACTAGGTTGGACTGCATATTTTTTATAGTGGTTGGTCCATTACATTATCTAGAACCAAACTACATGATTTTGTGTGGGATAAAGGATAGACATTCGATTTGGACCCCTAAGCATTTCTCAATTCTAGTTTAGATATTCAGAGTGGGGGCATAATATATTTTACACTTCATAGCATACATGTTCTATACACACATTCTACATTACATGAGTTTATGTGGGATAGAAGATAGACATTGGTTTTGGGATTCTGAGCATTCTTCATTTTTAGCCAGATTCAATATTAGGGGTAAGCATTGCCCTCCTTCTCCATGTTACACAAATTTTACTTCTAGATTTAGTACAGGGGACATCTATTTTAGGGATTCTTTTTTTATCTAGGCACTATTTAGCTCTCCATCCACTTCCCTGGTTAGGAAGTGAGTTGGACCCTTTTTCACACATTTATCTCCATGCAAGTAAGTTTAGGTATGCATTTACTTTTCTTTATTTTATTCTAGTACTTCATTTCATTGCATCACTAAAATAAAAGGGGGGGAAATGTATACACCCTCAATTGTTCAAGCAACCACACATATCATGTCTTTTCACAGTCCTTTCATAAGAGACTCTAACTTGAGAATATGAGCCTTGTTCACATTTAGTGATGTCTTTTTTTTTATTTATCATACTCTTATTTCATGTTTGAGTCACCTTTTTACTTATTACCAGTCACCCATAGCCTTCCAAATGATCATTCCATCTCAGCCAAACTCTATTTCCCGTGCTAGTTCTATCTCCCTAGGTCCCAAACCTATAGGATAAGAGCACTAGGGTTGGACTATAGCACTGGACCCTAGGGTGTCACATTTCTAATGCTCCTATCCAACTACATTTTGAGTCCCAATGGTTAGTTTATCTCACTTAATGAGTCTTAAACCTTTCTTAGCTTTGTCCTTAAGTTTTGTTTATCTTTATAATGTTAACCAAATATGAATAAAGTTCCTAAATTCAAAACAAATAGTCTCATATATAAGGGACTTTACAAGGCATTTTATATCGATCACTTATTACTTTGGCACAACACAACTAAAAATCAATCAATAGTATAACTCAGCATTCTACATCACACATAGATTTGCATGCTTAATCAAGGAAGGGCCTAGGTGAAAGTTCATTCTTGCATATACCATGCATGTTGATTATGCATGTTCCCTAAGGGATAACTACATTTTATTTGAGACCCTATCTTGAAGGTTAATGTAGGCAATGATTAGGACAAGGGGTTCTAGATCATGTGATCATTCTTCCCCTAACCCAATTTTTTTCCCCTTTTGATTTTGATGTATTTGTTACTTCCTATGTGTAGATAAATTAGGGTTGGAGAATAAATTATCTCTATAAGGAGCTTCATCAACAGTCAAGATCTAAAATTTCATAGGTGGACTAATACAGGAATAGCAAACAAAACCTAGAAAGGTTAGGTCTTTATGACCAATTTGGACAATAATGATAAGAACTATACTATAGTGTCAGACACTAGGGTGTCCTATTTTTAGTGTTCATGTCCTTTTATTTAATGAAATCTAGATTTAGGTTTTAGACATATTCCTAGCCCTATACAATAGTTTTCAGCTTCTATAACAGTCATCTCAGCCTATTTTTATAGATAAGTTATTTCCTTCTCCTATGTAATTAATTTGACAAAATCTATATTTTCCCATATTAAATTAGATTTTTCTACCCATTCTAGACCCTTTATTTTTTAATGACTAAACACTAGTTTCCCAAAATTAATAAAATATGAAGTTAAAAAATTATAGCCGTTGATTTTTTCATCTAATTATTAATGACAATGATGAATTACTTGTAGACCGAGGGCTAAAAATCCACTCTATATTACCCAGATCGGATAAAGAACAATTGATATAGATCTCCTTGAAGACTGTCAATGGCCCTTAGGACAAAAATAACCTAAAAACCATTCTAAGAAGAATAATTTTTCTTTCATAGTTGGTACCTTGGTGATGCCATTCACTCCTCCTAGCAATGTGGAATCCTCATTGAACCTTACATGTATTTATCCACCTTGATGTGAATGAGGGCATCTAAATCCTTTTGACTATCAAGTAACTTACCAAAGATTAAGGCTATAATTCTAAATAGTGATTTTAGATGGAAAAATAGAACATGAATAATAAGAGAATCAAATCCAAGATCGATCAAGATAAGAGAGGCAAATAGGTAGCTCAAAGTCTCTAAAAAGATTTAAACTTATACTGTGGTAGAAATGAAAGTTTGAAGGAGACTAGATATTTAAAATAGGATTGCACTTCATTTTACTAACCACTTCTACCAAATAAACATAGATCCCCAATGAAAGCCATTGAAATCCATGTAAATCTTTAGAACAACATTCAGATCTATAGATCTGTATGACGTAGAATGTTACTAATGCATGGATCTCTATAAACAAGTGATCTAAATGTGAAGAATCAATGAAAGACATCTGAGACAATATTATATATGCCACTCTATAATACCAAAGCCAATGTCACATCAAAGGCTTAAGAAAATGCAAAACCACAAATCTATATGGCTATCAAATGCTAAATAGTCAATGGTATGCCAAAGAGGCCACAATATCCCAAATCTTTTTCCATGGATATCAACACCCTTAGATCCAAAGAGTATAGCCAAAGAACCAAATAATTACCAATTCAAAAAATAGAATTTGGAAATAAGAGAGACTTAATGAGTGAGTAATAGAAGATTCATTATGGTAAAAAACTTACAAGCTAAGTAATGGCTTCTTGGAGGAGCTCTGATATCATGTCAAAGTGCTCAATGCACTCACCTAGTGTCTCTCCAAGAGAACATTACCATATATGAAGACATGAAGGCGCTTACATAAAGAACAAAACTATCTATAATACAAAAGATAGTATTATATATCTCCTCACCTCGTTGCTATGAAATGCACTACAAGAGTGTCAATAAATAGGAGTAAGAGGTGAGTGGAGGAGAAGAAAGTGGCCCTCCCACAAGATGAGTGGTGAGACCATTGTATCCTACTAAGGACTTAGTGGTGAGGCCAATGTGCCCTAGTGAGGATCCAATGTGTCCCACTAAGCACTTAGGCATGTGCACAAAAGATTAGTCTTACTCAAGCCCTAATCAATCTTAACTAGACTACTATAACTACTAAAGAGATTATCAAAGTTAGAGATACATACCTCAAATATGAACCCATCGAGACTCAATCTCTCCCTTGGCTAATGGTTCTTCACAAGAGGTTGTTGTGGTTTGTAAGGATCACTAAGAAAGGCTAAAGCATTTAAGACTTTTCCACAAGACAAGTTCTTATCTAAGTAGAAACCCTTAGCTAAGACTCCTCAAGTAGAATGGTGGAAGAGAAGATTTTAATGAAGCATAAATGAATAATTAATTATTATTGTATCTTTAAGAATGACAAAATGAATGTGTTTATATATTTGAATCTAACCCTAGTCCTTTCTGAAAGTTTAGCTGACAGGGTCAACCCAATCGACTCTATATCATTATTAATAAAAATAGATTAGGTCCTAATCTAT
Organism: Torreya grandis; assembly: GCA_037957365.1. Classification (NCBI taxonomy): domain Eukaryota; kingdom Viridiplantae; phylum Streptophyta; class Pinopsida; order Cupressales; family Taxaceae; genus Torreya; species Torreya grandis. Next base: position 247,009 of record JARHVA010005207.1, read on the forward strand.
GTCATCCAAGGGCCAACCTAGACCCTAAATGAATTTCTTAAATTAAATTATGGGGTTGATGGGTTTGATAGTGTATCATAAATCGCAAAAAAAGATTTTAGGCTAGGGAAGGGCTAATGAAGGCAAAAAATGACTAAAGTATAGTGAAAAATAGGAGTCGAAGCTTAGGGGAATATTTTTAGAAGATGGTTGTGTGGATATAAAGTGGTAGTAAAGGGATAAAAATCTTGAAAAACACCAATGATCTGCCCATCCCTTTCCCAATACACCCCTTAAGGTGTGCACTCAGAGAGATTGAGACTCGATGGGTTCTTACAAGATAGAAAGCATCATTAATTGATAAAGTTTAAAAATATTATGTGTGTATATATGCCTCACTCAAAGCTCATAAAATGTCACTCAGGTGCAATAGGGGATGGTGCTTTGAGAAATAAACATAGTAACACACAATGTTGAGGTTGAAAAAAGTTGTGGTATTTTAAAGAAAATAATCTGAAATTAACATGATTGAAATGGAAATAACTAAAAATAAAAAGAATTTATGTGTACCTTTACTTACCTTTACTATTAGATGGTTGTCTATTATGTTTGTATTTTTTATCATGGAGGGCACAGAGACTTCTTATGACAAACCAAAGATACAAAACTAAATATCAAAAACAAACAACATAGGAAAGCCAATATAATTGATGCTATATGGATGGGACATACTTTAAAATTGGGCAAGTAGAGGTGAGGAGTCTATGTTAGACCAAATGACCAAATCAAAAAATTTAGAGTAAATTAGGTAACTAAAAATCCATGGTTATTAAAGACCAAAAAACTTAACCAAGTAAACCATAAGTAAGAAAGGTAAACTCACCAAGTCAAACCAAGGATACATGTCAAAAAGGATGGTAATCAAACATCAATGTGAAATCAGTAACAATCCTTAAATAAATATGGTCAAGCAAAAGGTTAAACAACATTTATGGGTGAGTAGTAACAATCCTTACTCAATCATTAATGGAAAAAGTGCATAAATGGGAAAACAACATTGGTGAGTGAGGAGTAACAAGCCAACCTCACTCAAGAATGGAAAAAGTACATGAAAATAGAAATGGACTCAAGTGTCTAAAAAAAATGGGTAGTATAACAATAAAAAATGGTAAAAAGAAATCAAAGTGAGGATGGGATGTAAAGCCATGGTATAAAGAAAATAATCCATATTCGCTCAAGAATATTATTTTATTATGTTTTAAGATGTGAAGAAGAGGGAATATAGACTAAGAGAAAATAGATATAGAATAGAATCACATGTCCCTGTCAAAGGGGGAAATGAAATGGGTGGAGGGGAGAATGAAGGTGAAACTAAGGTAGAGGAATTCTTTATCGAAGTCAATATACTCAAATTAGATTTGTCAAAATAAGAGGACTTTCGACATTAAGGACTCTAAATAACTTCTCTTATCCACACAATCTTAGGTCAACAAAATGAAGTATGTATATCATCTCATGAATGCTATATGCATGAAAATTAAAATGGACCTACCTTCCCACAATGTGTTCCCCATTTTTTAGGACCCCTTATAGAGTCGTTGGTCTACTTTGAAGATTGGGTACTCACATGAGAAATTAGGTAGCACCATAGAGTTTGTTAAATTATCCTATTCTAATATACTAGCTTACCGTACCCTAATAGACCTCAACTCTATCATGAAGCCAACTATGGAGTTTGATCTTTGATTATAAATATGACATGTGCTTTGAATCACATCTTTTGATGTGATTTTGACTTTTTGACTATGTATGTTGCCTTTTATATCATTACCTTTTGTTTCAAATGATTTAGCTTATAACTTTCTTGATGGATTTTTTATTCCTCCTTCATACAAATTTATAAAACTAAACATGGGTGTTAAAGATGACTTTAATTTGAAGACTTTGGACTTGGTTGCTAAGAAAGAGAAATTAAAGAGCATGGTGTCTAAGAGTCTCATTAATTTAGTGATAGGATAAAATAAAACACAGATTTATCCCCAAATTACATACAAGATAAACTATGAAATGAATCAATCAAACATACAAAAAATAATCATAAACATTCATAAAATAAGAGACACTAGATTTAACGTGGTTCACCTAAAATGGGCTACATCCACCAAACTTGTCCAATATATTATTTTTAGTAATACAAGGGAGAAGCAAATCTTGCAACAAACCCTATTACACCTCTCTACCTCTTTCTGCCACCTCTTTATGTGCAATTTATTTCATCTTTCATCTCAGCCATGTAACAATACATTTTAGGGGAAAAAACACCTAAACATAACCTCTACCATCAGATCTGGAAACCTTTAATTAATGGCCCAGATTAACTATGAAATTATAATTTTACAAGGTAATTGTAATAAAAAATTTGCTTCATGGGTACTACCCCTAAACCCCTACTGGGGCACGTGGCCTTTAAACCCTCCATTGGGGGGGTCATCTCGCCCAGACCTTTCAAGGGGGGTTACCCCATTGTAACCCCCTACACCATCATGGATACAAAGATTGGGATTTAAAACTCGACTAGAATAACATCAAATTTTTAATCTCTAATCTTGAAAGATAATCAAGCTCCACACCTAACATTTAGGTAAAATAAAAGTGTTATCTTGACTTTTACGTTACTTTATTCAACGTGAAGTGAAAGGAATGTAAATCAAGAGGAATGAAACATGAAACAATTTGAATTACTTCAAATCACAAAAAATATGACAAAGGGTGAAAATGGATACAATGATGGTAAAGTGTGATTCCTTATCATAAGAATAAGGGAAGTGTAGGAAAACATTCTAACACAATTTGTTATGAAAAATTTATCTATAAAAGAAGCAAAATCCAAAGTTGAGAACAAGGATCAAAAACTTGTAACCATTGCTAAACACATTCTAGAAAAGGAATACTAAATTAAATATGGTGATTTTATGAGGAAGGGCTGGTCCTATCTATGGTCTTACATTGCAAATCATAAAAGAGAAACCCATAAGGGTGCACAAAGTATGTGAAAATTAAATGGGATAAATATGGTATTTGTGAGGAAGTCTAGGTCTTATCCATGGTCTTACACTATAACTCACAAAAGAGAAACCCAAGGCATTCTAAAAATTATTGAAAAGTAAGGAAATAAGGAGAACAAAAATGAAAATCATGAGGAATATCAGGTGCTATCCATAATTTTATAATGCAACTCTTGAGAAAAGAGATACCAAAGGACTAAAAAGAAAGGACTAAGGTTTGTGGAAAGAGAGACTGTTGAAGAGGGTGAGACTTGGGTAAGTGTCCTACAAAAAAGTGTTATAAGGATAGAATATATAAATTGTGATAAAGGGGAAGGATTTAGGCAAAATACTTATTTAAAATTGTGCATTGGTGGGCTCTTTGAAAATATGGCCTTCTTGAGTTTGGAGGCGATAGGTGCTACGACAAAGGATGTCTTTAAATAAATAGGACCCCACTATTTTTGGGTGTATTTACCTTATTTCATGAGTGTAGTCTAGCTTAAGGACAAGATCACCAAGATTAAAAGTGTATACTTTAACTCTTTTGTTAAGTTGTTTGGCAATGTAGGCCTTGTATTGGTGATTGTGTTGTAGGGTAGAAAGATAGTGTTCATCAAGAATATCAAAAGCATAAAGGTGAGCTTGACGTAATTATTCACTAGGTATGATACCATAAAGAAAGATACAAAAAGAGGGAATCTCAACTTCTAATGGGAGGACTAATTCAAAACCTAGACTAGTGAAAATGGCATTACCCCAGTAGTAGTGTCTATGATAGTGTGATAGACCCAAGGAGTAGGATATAGATGAAGACGTCAATCCATGCAAGTTTCATGGATTGCCTTTTGGATAATTTTATTAAGAAGCTTTTTAGTTGCCTCAGCTTGGCCATTACATTGGGGATGATAAGGTGTGGAAAATTTATGATTAATTTTGAATTTAGCATAGAATTGTTTGACATATTTATTTTTAAAATTTTACTATTATCTGAAATGAGAGTATGAAGAATGATAAATCAGAAAATGATTTGATTAAGGATGAATTTTTAAATGGTAATAACAATGACATTGACTAAGAGCATAGCCTTGACCCATTTAGTAAAATACTCATTGGATGTGATAATAAAGACATGCCCATCCTGAGATCTAGGTAATTTACCTATGAGATCTAATCCCCACATTGAGAATGGTTAGGGAGACTCCATAGTTTGAAGCTCAGTTGGAGGTGAATGGACTGGATCCTCATGAAGTTAACAAGGATTACATTTTTTAGAAAATTTTATGGCATCTTTTTTAAGAGTCAGCCAAAATTATCCCATACATAAGCATTTGTGGGTTGTAGCATGCCCGCTACAATGGCCACTACAAATGCCCCCATGTGCTTGTTCAAGAAGAGGAAGAACTTTTTATTTCATAACACAGTGGAGAAGGGTAACTTAAACATTGTGATAATAAATAATGTTATATCAAAAGACATACTTAAAAGCTTGTTTATGAATTTGAGTCTTTTCATAGGAATCAATGTTTGGAAGATAGGTTTGGTGTTCAAGAAAATGAATAATGTCTTTATACCATAGGCTTTATCAAATAGTGATAGCCTCAATGTGGAAGATAAGTGAATCTTATGGTTGAATGGAAGATTGGGACTTTCTCATTTAGATAATAAAAGTGGAACTGGTAAGAACTTGGTGTGGATGAAAAAGAGATGTCAAATAAGTATGTGAATCAGTAAAAAAAAATTGATCTTGAAGGATAAGCTCGATGGTAAAAGAAGTGAATTATTTGGCAAGGGTAGTTGCTCTTTTACGATAAGCAATGAGATTTTTTATTTTACATTGATAATCACCATTAACCTAGTGGTAGATGAGTTGGGAGTCACGTAAAGCATGAAGATATGTGATGTCTAAATTAAGGGTTACTCTCATGCCTAGGATTAAAGCTTCATATTCCACCATGTTGTTAGTGACATCAAATGTAAGGTGAAATGCCAAAGGGATAATTTTAACAAGAGGAATAATGAGGATACAACCTACCCCAACTCTTTGAAGGCATTTACTATCATTAAAATGAAGAGTCCAAGTATCTTCATGTAAATCGACATTAATTTTAGGAAGTTCCTTGATAACTAATTTTCGTTTAGTAGTATCAGGGAATATACAGGACTCTTCAAGATAACTTGTTTAAATATCAATAGTGAAGTTATAGAAGTAATCTTTAATATATATGGCTTGATTAAGACCTTTAATATATAAAATATTATCATCGAGAAGACTATCATGAAGGTGGTTGATAATTGGTATGGGAGCTGTTATGAGTTGATCAGAAATGATTTGTCCTTTGATAGATTTTTGTGTAATAATTCAAAGATCAAATTCCATGAGAAGGACCATCCACTTGCCAATTCTATCTCCAAGAAGAAAGGCTTTAGAGAAGTGATAGAGAGGATCAAAATGAATGATAATATAAGTGGTTTGATAAAGCATATAATGGTAGATCTTTTCAGTAGCAAAATATATGGCAAGGCAATTGCATTCTACTTTTGTATAACATTTCTCATAGTCGATTAGGCCTTAACTAATATAATAGATGGCATATTATCTTCTGGTATCATCATGTTGGGTAAGCATTGCCCCAACTAATATGGGTGTAGAAGAAGTATATAGGATTAAAGGACAATTATTATAAGGTGGATGAAGAGTGGGTGGGTGAAGCAAAGATTCTTTCATATTATCAAATGCTTTTTAGCAAGGATCTATCCACTCTAGGGAATTACCTTTCTTGAGAATATAATTAACAGAATGGATATAGTAAGCCTTTTAGGGATGAACCTTCTAATTAACCTAAGTTTACCAAGGAAAGTGTGAATATCTAGAATGGAATGAGGAATGGCATGTTGATAATAACATTGATCTTGGAAAAATTGACATCAATGCCACGAAGAGAGACTAAAAATCCTAGCAATTTGCCAAATGTGACACTGAAAACACATTTGTAGGGATTTAGTCTAATTTTATATTTAATGAGGTCATTCACATAGGTTTCTACAATTTTATGGATAAGATCATGAAAAATGTGGATCATTGCCCATTGATAGGTAGCTCTGACATTTTTGAGGCCAAAGGGAATTTTAATGTAACAATAGGTGCCTCATTTTATGGTGAAAGTTATCTTATGTTGGTATTTGGGGCCATGTGAATTTGATTATAACCTAAAAAACCATCCATAAGGGATAACATTTTATAACTGGTAGTGGAATTGATGATGGCATATATAGAAGGTAAAGGGAATTTATCGTTGGGACAAGCAATATTAAGATTACGAAAGTCAATGCAAATTAGAATGACCATGGTGACTTTCTTTCAAACATGGACAATGTTGGAGACCCATTCTGAATAGTCCACAGGCTTGATAAACATATCATCATGAAGTTTAATGATTTATTTATGGTATAAATTATAAACTTCTAATGGAAATTCTTGTTGTTTTTATTGCATGGGTTTGGCATCGAGATAGGTGATGATATTGTGCACCACGATGCTAAGGTCAATATTGGGCATGTCCTCATATGACCAATCAAAATTCTCAAGATGTTTATCAAATAATAAGCTAAATTTATCATGTTCAATTGGTGTAAGTTCATGAGAGCCTATAATTGGTCAAGGGCATGATGAGGTACTGTATTCGATTTTGATACTTTCCTCGATAAACATAGCATTTCCATCTTAGAAATGATATGGTGCATTAGGTAAAGATGAAATTGAATTTGTGTTAAGATCAAGGATAGTAATGAATTTTTTTTAAATGAGAGGATTTCTTCTTGAAATTTTTGATTTTGTGATGCTTTCAAGGTAGTTGAGGTTATCAGTCATGAAGTAATCCAAGAATGGCTTCATCACTAAGCAAATTGGGAAGAGGACCATAATACTCAACATATACTTAGAGATCAAGAATTTTATTACCATGGTGATCATATTCAAAGTGTATTCAACATAAATTTTTGGCTTTGGCACCTAGTGTAATCTCAGGAGTAGGTGAAGTAGGGGAAGAAGGTTGATTAGATTCAATTGGGTTGTCATTAATGTCAGTGATGGGGGAATAATTAGATGTAATGATTGGTTTTGTAGGTTGTATAAAAGATGCATTAATTTTTAGAGGTTCAAAAGTAAAGATTTGTTCGATCATGCAAGGAGTATCAAGGAATGGAGAATTAGTAGGAGGTACATGACCTTTAGTTTCTAACTCTGTTAGTGTAGTGCTTTTTCCCACTAAGTTTTGCCTGCATGATCGTATGGCCATTCTAAGCTTCCTTAGGTTAGTTATAAAGGGTCCATAAGATAATTATCTTTTATTTTAATTATTTAATTAGGAAAATAAGAAGCTTCCTTATGTTGTCCTAATTTTCCTTATATGTACCCTACTTTTACTTTTTTGAAGGTTAAAGAAGAATTCAATTGCATCATTTTAGATTTTATAGCTTATTGTAATTATCATGTGTTTTCTAGAGATATCACGCTATCGCACAGGATTCAACTTGATTGCATGAAAATTATTCAAAGATCTTGGAAAACTCTTTCATGGTACCAGAGTTATCATGTAGTCTCATGCATCAGACTCCTTGGTAAGATCCTACATGCATTCACCTTGCTATTTTTTTTGTCTTGGTCGCCATTTTTGACCTTGAAGGCATTTTCTTAATCTACCTTGAAACTCATGTCAAAAGGCCTTTTATGAAAAATTTGTTTCCATATATTTTTTGGGTTTTTTGAGATCTAAAATGGTTTATTCTTAGTTTTTTGAGAAACTTCATATATTTTCCAAAAAATCCATTTCTTCCATCTGGTCAGATGTCCGTACAGATGAAGTAGTACACCCTGTAAACCCCAATTTACTCTCCATAGACCAAATCAGGTTCTTGAACTCATTTGACTTCTCAAAACATAATTACTTAGAAGTAATCAGGTTCTCAGAGGGCAATTACTTGATTCCAGACCAAATCAAGCTTTCAGAGTGCTTCAACTTCTCCAATGTAATTACTTATAAGTAATCAGGTTTCTTAAGGGATACTACTTGAAGCAATCAGGTTTATTTGGTCTAAAACTTGCTAGGAGACTAATTCAAGCTTTCAAGGTAGTCTTACTTCTGTAAGAACCTGATCAACACTACTTAGACTCATTCGGGTTTGTGGAGGTTGACTACTTATTACTCATTATTTGTTTTATAAGTAATAAGTCATGCTATTTGAAAAACTTGATTTACACTAAGCAAGAACCATTTATATTTGTTGAGGTTGACTACTTATTACTCATTACTTGCTTTATAAGTAATAAGTTATGTAGGTTGAAGAACCTAAAATGCACTGAGGAAGACTTATCTAGGTTTTCCAAAGGCAATTACTCATTACTCATTTACTTTCTAAGTAAAGTAGTTCGAAGAACCTAAATTCCAATAGGAGACACATTCAAGTTTTCAAAGAGGTTTTACTCATTAATTTTTATAAGTAATGCAGTTGAAAGAACTTGAAGTTAAGCAATTGCACAAACCTGTGTGATGTTCAGGGGGGCATCAAATTTGAGGTGAAAGGTAATGAAGAAATAGAGTTAAGTTATTTCTTTTTTTGGATTTTTGGATGAAAAAAACATGTAAAAAAAATCCACTTTTGGAAAGGGTCCATGAATATGTGGGAGTAAAAACTCGTAAGTGCTATAACTTTCAATCCGTAGCTCTTAGGTGCCATTTGTTTTGAAAGTGCATATTTTCATGAGCTTTATGAATTGGTGACATTGTTTCAAGACTTTTGTAAATTCCATTTTTTACATGGTGTAATAGCTTAAAACTCTCTTAAAACCTTTGTACTTTTCCTCTTAGATGCATTATCAATAGTGCTCGATGTCCATCTCATACTTTCTCACATTGATTTCTCATAGACACATTGTTGGTTGTGTTCGACGTCTAAGACTAAGCGTGTGTGCATTGTAACTTTAGGGGGGTATTTTTGATAGTTCAAGGGGTACTTGTACTATGTTATTTGTATTTTCTTTTTTTCATAATAATTCTATAATTTGTCTCATTTTAATCTACACTAATGGATCTAAACATCAAACCACTCACACCGTTTAACTATCTAGAATGGAAGTCTAAAATACAACTTGCTTTGAGAGGTAAAGGACTCTATCAAATTAATATGGGTGAGGAAACTAATCCATCTATAGATGCAAAGAATATTAAGTGGTACAACAAATGTGATGAGGCCTATGGGTTTCTATGCCTATCAATGTCTCCTAACCTCCTGTTTCATGTTAAATCTATAGAAACTCTAAATGAAGTCTAGATAATCCTGGACAATCTTTTTGGAAAGCAAGACATCATGAGGGGTCATGAGCTAGAGAATGAGCTCATCACATTGAGCCTAGGTGACTATGACACCCTACTTGACTTATTTACAAATTTCAAATCATTGAGACTGTAGTTGAAGCAATGTGGCATTGAGAAAATAGATGACCAATTGATTTTATCCATGCTTGTAAAATTAGGTCATGACTATTAGTTTTCATCTCTACATTTCATGCTACCAAACGTACACTTGGATCCACTTGGAAACTACCATCATTTGATTAGTTTGTTGTCGATCTAACTCAAGAGTAAGATAAGTTCGTTCAAATGGGTGCACTGAAGTCTTAAAAATCACATGCCTTGATTGTCAATCAGGACAAGAAGAAGCCTTCTAACAGTGGAAAATAGGAGAAAAAGTATTCTAAACCTGATCATGAGCATAAAAAAAATCAAAAATTAGATGCCAAGCCTAAGGCATCATCAAATGAGTCCTCCTCAAGTGGGAAACCTAAGAAGGAAAAACTCAAATGCAACTTTTGTAAGAAACTTAAGCATGATGAATCTCAGTGCATGAAAAAGAAGATTGACACCTTGACTAAGATGCTTGAGAAGAACAACATCAATGTTCTTGAATCCTCATCTCAGAACACATCAACACAAGATTCCACAAAAGGTAAAGATAGAAAAATTGGTAAAAACAAGGGTAAGGCACTTGTTGTAGTAGCTTCTCAGCCTTTGACTTGGGTTATTGACTTAGGTGCTTCCTATCACATGGCCTCTTTAGAAGATCTATTTTCATAAATAGATCCATGTTCCATGCCTTCAATTCTCATAGATGATGACACTTTGATAGAAGTCAATGGTAAAGGATTGGTAGAAGTAAGTGATGGGATCTTCAATGATGTTCTATGTATTCCTTCACTATCCACCAATCTTCTGTCAATATATCAAATCACTCACATAGGTGCAGAGAAGCAAGTTGAGTTTACACCTAATTTAGTGGTCACCAAGGAGCTACATAGTGACATTGTAATGGCTTATAGGAAGGCTAATTATCAATATAGGATTTATACCTTCTCATAATTTACCTCAAATTAACCCTCAGCTACACTACTTACTCATGTAGATGGAGTAAGCGAACTATGGCATGAACAGTTTGGCCATTTAAACTATTGTTACCTAGAGCAACTTAGCCATTAGGACATGGTTTCAAGATTTCCTAAATTCAAATTCTCAGATGGCCTATGCAATGGTTGCATTCTTGGTAAGCATCTAGAAGGGAAATATGGCAAGGGTAAAGCAAGGAGATCTGAACAAAAGCTAGAAATAGTCCATAGTGACTTAGCAGGTCCATTTCTAAAACCTTCATTCAATAGGACAAGATACATGCTCACATTTATCAATGACATTTTTAGGTACACCTACGTGTTTTTTCTCAAAAATAAGTTAGAGGTCTTTGATCACTTTAAGTACTTCAAGGCAGTTGTGGAGAAGCAGTCAAAATGTTCCATCAAAATCTTAAGGACTAACAATGGTGGAGAGTATATCAATAATAGGTTTGAGTATTTTTGCACATTAGAGGGGATTTAGATGCAACACATAGTTCCATATAGTCCTCAGTAGAATGGTGTGGCCAAATATAAGAATCGTACCTTGAAATAAATGGCCAACTACATGCTTCAATCAAAGTCTCTTGCTCCTCAGTATTGAGTTAAAGTAATCAACTATGTGTGCTACATTTAGAATCAAGTTCCACATAAAGCCTTCAAGGGAATCACTCCTTTTGAAGCTTGGGATGGTCACAAGCCCACAGTAGATCACTTTTGAGTGTTTGGATCACTAGCAATGGTCTAGATTCCTAAGAAGAAATGTAAGGCAATGGACCCTCAGAGTCAATCTTGCATCTGTATGGGGTATGTAGAGGGTGTTAAGGGATATAGGCTTCTCCATCCTCAAACTCATGAGTTTTTCATTGAAATTAGTGTTAAGTTTCCTGAGGTCCCATTTTAACACAATCATGGCACTCCAAACTCTTCAAAACTCTCACTAGACATTGATTCCACTTCTGATAGTGACGTAGATCCACCTCAAGATCCTCCTAATGATGAGGATGGCTCTTCTTCTTCTTCAAGTTCAAACAATGAGATTAGTGATGAGGATACTCCTCCTTTATCTCACACTGACACTATAGATGATGAGGACTCACCTCCTAATTCTACAATATCATACAATTTTAGTCCTATTTGGGTTAGATAGACACTTCAAAGTGTTAGAGGATGGGTTGGAAATCCATCAATTATAAGGTGAACACGATCATAGTTTCAGGGGACTTCACATGCCTACTTGGCCATTGTCTCAAATTTGAAAACCTTTCATGAGGCATCTAGCATTCCAGAATGGGATTTTGTTATGTAGGAATAGTACAGTTCCCTAATCAAGAACAAAGCATAAGACTTGGTCCCTCTTCCTAAAGGAAGGAAATTGGTCCATTACAAATGGGTTTATCAGACCAAGTATGGTGCATATGGGTCAATCAATAAGTACAAAGCTTGTCTAGTTATAAAGGGGTTTTCTCAGGTGCCTAGCATAGACTACACTAAGACATTTACTCCTATAGCCAAGATGACATCTATAAGACTCACTCCAGCCATCAATCCACACATTGATGGGATGTTCACCAAATAGACTCAAACAAGCCCCTCAGGCATGGTATGCCAAGATGGACTCCTTTCTCCTCACAGTTGGGTTCACTAGAGACCACTTAGATTTGAATGTCTACATTTTACAATAGGATGATTCTCTGTTGATCTTAGTTCTCTATGTGGAGACTTACTAATTATAGGGGGCTCACGATCATCCATCTTAGTAGTGAAATTTTCACTTTCAGATAAATTTTCAATGATAGACATGGGATTGCTACACTACTTTCTTAGGATTGAAATCATTAAGTCAAATTTTAGGATAAATTTATCACAATACAAGTATTCTCTTAATTTTCTTGCAAGTTTGAACATGGTTGATTATAATCCAACTCCTACTCCCTTCTTGTCTAGTTTAAATCTTGAGGCTAATTTTCCTACACCACGCATTGATTCAACTCTATATTGATAACTTGTGGACAGTCTTATCTCACACACACTAGACCTGACATATCCTATGTAGTTGGTTTGGTCTCTCAATTTATGTAGAAGCCACATGAGTTGCATTGGAAAGTACAAAAGTAGATTCTTCACTACATTTAGGGTTTGCACAACTATGGGATACACTTAAGAGAAAAAATAGAGGTTGATTTGATTGTATACATAGATTCAAATTGGGCTAGAGATATTTAAAGTCAAAAGTCCACTTTAGGCTACAGTTTCTCACTTGATTTGGGTCCAATAAGTTGGTCAAACAAGAAGTAACATGCAATTGCTTTATCATCCATAAGGGTAGAATACAGAGGGGATATCAATGCCACCACTGAAGTAATCTAGCTTTAGGGGATTCTCACTAAGTTTGGTGTCCAATTTCATAAGCCAACAATAATCTACTATGACAACCAAACTACTATCCATATTTTCAAGAATTTGGTTCTCCATCAAAGGACCAAGCACATAAAGATTCACAATCATTTTATTAGGGAGCTTATCAACGAGCAAGTCATTGATATTTAATACTATCCAACATCAAATTAGATTGTAAATATTCTAACCAAGCCTTTCACAAAGAGTAAATTTGTTCATTTGTGAGCCATCATTGGGGTTAGGGTTGTTCCACCTTCTTCTTCCTCCTATGGAGGTTCATCACTATGTATTTGGGTACCTCATCAGGCTTTCAATGTCAAGACCCAATTCTTATCCTCACCTAATTAATGCTTAAGTGGGGTGTTAGTGTAGTGATTTTTCCCATTGGGTTTTGCCTACACGGTTGTATGGTCATTCTAAGCTTCCTTAGGTTAGATATAAAGGGTCCATAAGATAATTATCTTTTATTGTAATTATTTAATTAGGAAAATTAGAGGCTTCCTTATGTTATCCTAATTTTCCATATATGTACCCCACTTTTCCTTTTCATAAGGTTAATGAAGAATTCAATCACATTATTGTAGATTTTATAGCTTATTTGAAATATCATGTATTTTCTAGAGATATCACACTGCCACACAGGGTTCAACTTGATTACACAAAAATTATTCAGATATCTTGGCAAACTCTTTCAAACTCAAATTTAGTGGAAATGGTATGAACATCATGATTGAAAGCATGTATTTGAGATAGATTTTTTATAATGTTGAACATCCAAGTCTCATTATTGAGCTTGGGCCATGATGTAATTATCATCATAAGTTAGAGAAAGTGTACATGTTTTAGATTCAAGAGGAATTTCAAAAGGGGAAATGCCTAGATCACTAAATTTACATGAAGACATAATTAAAAGATCTTAGAATAATTTGGCCACTTTATAATCTTTTCATGTGAAGGCATCTTCTATGTAAGAGGCATCCTAAGCATTGCATGGAGGGTGGAAATTAGTTATCTCATCAATGAGGGGATGGTGCAATCATGAGGCAATAAAGAAAGACGAATCCACTCCAATATATAAGGAGGTAACTTAGTATTTTACAAGTCATTAGGTTCATCATCATCTAAATCATCAAGAGTGACATGTAAATCTAGATTCATATTAATGAATTTGGGTAAAGGAGTACTATTGATCATTAGAATTGTGGGAATGCAATATTGAGATTTAGGATTTGGAAGTTGAATACTCCAAGGGTTGGGATCAGCCTCATGTTTATACATTTTTATCATTATAAAGTAACTTTATATATTGGCTACCAAAAAGGCAATAACCCTCATTCAATGAATCCATGGTCATCCTAGGAGTATGTTGTCAGATAGGGGTAAATTGAGGACCATAAGCTTAGTTCAAACAATCTTAGATCTAATTGTAAGAGGGAGCTAAACACAACCAAGTGGATTTTGATTAGTTTTACCAAATCCATGACATGTTAGATGGGTTTTCTTGAGATGATATTTATTATAGACAAGTTGTTGGATGAGCCACAAAGATATCACATTAATATCATACCCTTCATCTACTAATACTTTATGAATGAGGGTGGTATTAATGGCTATTTTAATGAATAGGGGTGGATCATCAACACAAAATAGGATCTCATCATTAATCATGTCTTATTCAAGGAATTATACAGAGGTTTTTGAAGAAGGATAAATGGATTCAGTGGTATGTACATCAATTATTTGAGGCTCATGAGAGGGTGGTTTTTATTCTACAGAAGATGGTTCTTATATTTCTTACAATTATTTTATGAGGAACTTGTGATGATAAGGGGAGGTAAAAACTAAATCCATAAGAGCAATCTTTCAATCTATGGAGTTGATCTCTTCGAAGAATTTATAATGGGTTTTGGAAGAAGAACTAGCACAAGGTTTATAAGGTAAGATAGATTTTGGAGGAATAGAAGTGGTTGGAAGTTTGGAAGAAGGAGATGGTTCCTCATTAGTCACCAAATATAGGTGAGTGGTTGTAGTATCTTTTAGGATTTTCTCTTCCAAATATGGTTTCTTAGGTTTAGTGATAGGATCTTTGTGAGTCAATATTTGGAAATAATTGACCTTGGTCGCATTGACATATTGAGAATTATTGTAATATTGATCATAGTTGGTGTCAATGGTACAAACATCCTTGATAGCTTATTGAGCATTAGATGTGGGAAAATATTTTTTGTTATTAGAAGAAGACACTTTTAGAGCTTTTAATTTTTGGGAAGCGATGTTGTAATCTTGATGACGGAGTTGAATCATGTCTTTGTGATTGAATGAATCACTAAGCATATAAGAAATAACAAATTTGGTAAGCCCTATTTAAGTTCCATGGGAGTGACTGATGTCGGCATGGAACCAAAAAAAATTATTAGGGTCATACCATTTAGGATGATTATTGGAATAATCAAATGGTTTAGAGGGTGCTAAAAATTATTTCATTTGCTACACAGTTAAGATGTGTGAGAAAATGTGGGATTATTAGCTTTGGAAATTCCTGGGTTTGGTCAAAATAATATTTTCAATTATTACATTGGTAAAAGTTTGAAAATACCCTTTAAATAATTTGGTGTTAGGTTCAAACTATTTCATTAATAAGTCTTGACACTTGGCTTGGCCAAGAGCTTCATTAAATATTTAAGGGGAAAAAGTTTGAACCTTATATTGAAGAGGAGTTAAGGTAGTTATAAAGAGTTTGAATATATTATCATCAGTCATGTTATGTTTAGCCTTGTGGGCCAAATATTTCCATCATTTTATAAAATCATGAGTTAATTCAGTGGGATATTGCTTAGCATTGATGAAATGGTTAAGGCAATATTTGGGAAGATCATTGTGTTGAAACTCTTTAACTAGAGGATTGACTCAATCCTCTAGTTTCCATATGAAATGATGTGGAAGTTTATTGTACCATTATAATACATCGCCAATGAAAGTTTTAGCCAAAAGTTTAGTTGTGGTGAAATTATTAGTTTGGATCCATTCCTTGTAAATATTATTGAATGCCTTGAGGAAAGATGCGGAGTCTTTAGTCTAATCATACTTAATAGTTGGAGATATGTTACCAATATCAATGTAAATAATTAAAGGGGATAAAGGATCATTTTGTATGTTTTGAAGCATCTTATTATTCATGATAGGTTGGGGAATGACATTTCCTATGACATCTCTAAGAGGTGGAGGAATAAATTTTTGGTTATTTTGAGGGAGGAGAATAGGAGGTTGATTATCCATATTGACCAAATGATGTTGTGGTTACATCATTTGGGAGGTGTTAGATGTTTCCATTATGTTCATTTATTACACTATTTGTGTAAGCATTTGTGTTGTATCAATTGGTGGGTTGGTGTTTGTAGGAAGACTCCCCAAATTGGTATTAGGGGAGGGTTATTAGGAGGTGGATTACTGATGGAATTTTTAGATAAACTTGTGTCAATCACCCCCACATTGTGATGAGAAACTAGAAGATGGGAATTATCTTGATAGGTATAGAAAGGATCTGATCCACCTATATCATCATGAGGCATGATTTGAACCATGTTGTAATCCAAAGATGAGGGAGGAGAAAAATTATTCTAAGATTGAGGATTCTCTTGAGAGGTAAAGAAAGGAAGAAATGATCACCCCATATAGTGTCTAAATGGATTTAGGTTGTCCAAGAAGATTTTGATAAGGGATTTCATGATGCTTCATGAAGGAAACATGATTTTTAGAAAATAAAAAGGAGAATCAGGGTTAAAATTGGCCAAATAGAGAATAGATTCGACCAACAGGTATAGAATTGACTAGGTCGATAGGGTACTACTAAGATACAAGATAAAAAGAATACACAATTGTATGGGTCAATTGTGTATTGTTGGATAAAAGACAAAATAGAGAGGAATATACAGTCGTTTAGGTCAACTATGTATTACATACATGAAGGTTAGAAATAGTATGTAAGAAACTATATCAATCAAGATGATAGTGTTCTGAAATAGAGGAAGAATTTTTCAAGATATTTTGAAGCAATGATGAAATCAAACACAAACAATTGGATCAATGTGATTGATCCAATTAGGGCACACAACACAAACCTTACACCAACACTATCCAATGCAAGTTTTGTAATATAACACATAATGATCAAAGAGCAAGAAATCAACTAAAAATTAAATGCTAACTAATTGGTCACCCTAAGTGTTATTAGATTATTAGAAAGTTTTTATTTTAATGTGATAGGAAAGTTAGTTGAAATAAGGAACTAGAAAGTAGTGTAAAGTTGGTTTCAAGATGTTTGAGTTGAAAGGGATATGTATTGGTAATGGTATTGTCTTATTATTTGGGCCTACCCCCTCACTTCACAATATCAAAATGATAAGGGTGTTATATGCTTTGTCAATATATACCATTAACCACATATTTATACTTGGCTAAAAAACCAAGTCGGCTTCCCCCTTAGTGATGAAATCCAAGTAGGTATGCCATGGGAAGACATGTTTCATGCTTTTTGAATGTAAAGTGATTTAGTAATGTGTGAAAAAGAGTAAAATAGTGTAACTAAAATGGTAGTTTTGAAAAACCACCTATTTAGACTATGTGAGTTACTATAAGCATGCAAACTTGAAAAGGACATTTGAATTAATTACCAATAAATAGATGTTAATTCCTTGATTAATAATAGTACAAAGTCAATTTAGGTGACATTGTATGCAAATAATATAGAATAGATTTGAATATGTCACTTATATTATGTGGAAGCAAAGTCTTTAAGAACAGAGTTGAACAGGTCGACTATGTCTCTCAAACAAAAGGTAGACTACAGAACTAAGTCGATCAGGTCGACCTAGTTAGCTATAGAGTTGTAGTTTTGAAGATTGCCAACTTGTGAAAAATATAATTGTTAGGTTTATAAAACATAGAGAAATATTAATGAATTAAAGATAGAAATAAAATGCAAAAAAATTAACACAATAAAGACACATATTTAATATGTTTCACCCAATATGGACTACGTCCACATAGAAATAGCCAATCCTTCTTATTATTCAGTGCAACAAATGAAGAGAAAAACTTGCAATGCATCCACTACAATATCCTCTTCAGTCACACATAGTATGCCACCATGATTACAATTCCCTCATATCAAAGGAGGGTTACATATAAGAGCAAAAATAAACAAACATTATTTCTACCATTACATCTGTGACTTAATAGTGAATAGTCTAGATTTACTACAAAATTATAATATTTTATAATGCATTTTCAATAATATTTTGCATCACCACCCCTCTAGACCCCCATGTCAACCTTAGTGGGGAGATTTTCCCCCCCCACATCCCCTTATCAGTAACTAGGCATTATAATAAGATCTGGCTCCACCATCCAACAATTTCCTACTTGGACACTGATTATTGAAACTCCACTACTACAACTCTTCCTTGGACTTTTCTTTGAACTTTGATCCTGATATGTTTATCATCTTCCTTATTATCCTTGAAGACATATTAAATCTCAATACCTATCTACCTTCTCATTAGTGACTACCTTTGTTAGCATATCTATAGGATTATGACTCATATAGATATTTTCCAATTTTAGTTGACCATCCTCCAAAACTGAATGAATGAAGTGATACTTGAGTTATATATGTTTGATTCTTGAGTGGAATGTTGAGTTCTTTGCTAAATGAATCACACTCTGGTTATCACTATACAACCTACAATATTTTTACTTTTACCTCAACTCTTCCATGAACCATTGGATCCATATCATCTCATTTCTTTCTTCTGTAGCTACAACATATTTTACCTCTGTATTGACAAAGCAACTATCTTTTACAATTTTGAAATCCAACTAACTATTAAGTCACCAATAGTGAATACATAACATGTGGTGCTCCTCCTACCATCTAAATCTTTAGCCATATCTACATTAGCATATCCTTGTAAGGTAAAATATTACCCTTCATAGCACAAATGTCTATCAATGGTCCCTCTCAAGTACTTGAGAATCCACTGACTACATCATATTGCTCTTTTCCTAGATTATTTATAAACCTCCTAACAACTCCCACTTCATGAGTAATGTTTGGTCTACTGCACACCATAGCATACATTAAACTTTCAACTATTGAACCATAAGGCATTTTGGACATATAATTTATTTCTTTTGCATTTTAGGACATTGTTCCTTACTTAATTTGAAGTTCCCTCCAAAAGGTGTACTCACTGGTTTTGCATATTGCATATGGAACCTGGCTAACACGTTATTAATGTATTCTTCTTGAGATAATGTCAATTTTCTATTTTTCCTATCTATTATTATTCTCATACCAAAGATTTACTTTGTAGCACCCAAATCCTTCATTACAAATGAATATGTTAGTTTTATTTTGAGCTCATTTATATCATGCATATTAGACCCTACAACAAGCACATCATCTACATACAATAACAAGATAATATATCTATCACTATCTAATCTATTAGAGTAAACACAGTGGTCAGAATGACATCTACTATAACCTTATTCTATCATAAACATGTCAAATTTCAAATACCACTATTTTGAAGCTTAATTTAGGCCATACAAACTCTTCTTCAACTTTCACACCATTTTCTCCTTACCTTTGACTCTGTATCCTAGTGGATACTCCATATATATTTCCTCCTCCAAGTCACCATGAAGGAATGTCATCTTCACATCTAATTGTTTAAGGTGCAAATATTCTAAAACTATCAAACTTAAAATAATTCTTATAGAAGTCATTTTAACTACTAGAGAAAATATTTCATCAAAATCTATACCTTTCTTTTGTGGAAACCCCTTTACAACAAGTCTAGCCTTATACCTCTTTTACCTCCATCTTCTTCCTTCAACCTATAAACCCATTTATTCTACAATGTTATTTTACCTATAGGAAACTGAACCAAATTCCAAGTTTGGTTATGTACCAAGGATTCCATATCCTCTTTCATGCCTTACTCCCACTTCTTTCTAGTTTTTACCTATATTTCTTCTTCATAAATATTTGGCTCACCACCATCAGCCAATAATAAATAATAAAGTGAAAAAGAGTATCATTTAGGGAGTCTACTTATGCTAATAGATATTATAACTAAACTTTCAAGAGTGTGAAGTAATTGTTATATTTGTTGCACATTTTTATTTTCTATCACTTTTAAAGTTTAATTTCTAACAAATTCATCAAGTATTGCATATTCAGTATTTGGCTTTTCTTGTTTTTTTCCCTACAACTGATCTCTTTACATGACCTTTTCATTAAATATTATATCTCTACTCCTAATGATTTTATGATTTTCAAAATCTCAAAAATGGTAACCAAAATCATTAACTCCATATCCAATAAAAGTACATTTCTTGGATTTTGATTCAAGCTTGGCTCTATTTTTTTTATCAATATGAACAAATGCTTCATAAATAAAATTATTTAAAAATGAATGATCTACATTTTTACCTAACCATGATTATTCTAAAATGCCACCATCCAAAGGAATTGAAGGCCCTCTATTTATTAAATAAATAGAAGTATCTATATCATCTACCCAAAACTATAAGGGTAACCCTGCATGTAATCTCATGATCCTTGCACCCTCCATGATTGTCCTATTCATCCTTTCTAACACACCATTTTGTTGTGGTTTTCTTAGAACTATCTTATCTCTATGAATCCCATGAAATAAATAATTATTATTAGATTCCTTACTATAGTATTCACCTCCATTGTCTGACCTGACAAACTTTAACTTATTTTCTGTCTCATTCTCAACCAAAGCTTTTCATTTATTAAATGTATCAAAAACATCATATTTTTTTTGTATGTAATAAACCCATGTTTTTCTAGTTGCATCATCAATAAAATTAACACAATAAGAGGATCCACCAATGGATGATACCTGAGCCAGTCCCCATACATCTATATACACAAGCTCTAACTTTTCATCCTTCTTTGTCTTCCCAATTATGATAAATCTGACTCTCTTCTATTTTTCATACACATAGTTCTCACAAAATTCCAAATCCACCTTCTTCAAATCTAGCAACAAATTCTTTGAGTGGAGAACTTGCATCCCCTTCTCACTCATGTGCCCAAGTCTATCATGCCATAATTTTATATCCACTTTTGTAGAAGTTAAAGCAATAGAAGAGTCAACATTACCATTAGATAAATATAATGTACCTACCTTCTCTCCTTTTTCTATTACCAATGATCCTTTAGTAACCTTCCATGAATTTTTTGCAAATGTTACTGTGCAGCCCTCACTTCCCAACTGCCTTGCTGAAATTAGATTTCTTCTCAACTCAACAACATGCCTCACCTCTTTTGGCAACCATTTGTTTCCATTCTATAATTTTATCTGTATCTTACCCTTTCTTACAATTTTATAGGATTCACCATCACCCAAATAAACTTGTCCAAAGTCACCTTGAACATAGTCTTGAAAATATTTCTTATGGGGTGTAGCATTAAATTAAGCCCTTGAATCTAACACCCAAGAATCATTAATATTATCTAAATAAAGGATTAAATCATCTTGTAACATAACACCTACTAAATTTTATTCCTAATTTTTATCTTGTTTTCCATCTCCTTGTTTTCCTTTTCAAAACCAATAATCTTTCTCCAGGTGTCCTTTCTTACTACAAATCTAGCACACCAACATTCCTATGGATTTGGATCTGCCCTTCTTAAATTGGCCATGATTCTTTGGGCCCTTTCCTCCATCCTTTTGTCTTCCCCTATACTCCATAGTCAAAGCATTACTCAATGTCTCACCTATGTTTTTCCATCACATTTCTTCATTAAAATAGCACCAATAACATCATCAAACTTTAAACTATTTGAATCAGAGATAGAATTACTCACAATAATAACTAAGCCATTCTAACTTTTTGGCAATCAGCATAGAATCAAAAGATCCCTAACCTCATCATCAAAATTTAATCCTATAGAACTTAACTGATTTGTGACCATGTTAAATTCATTTAAATGATCATCAATACACCCACTTTTTAACATTTCCAGATTAAATAAACACTTCATAAGAAATACCTTATTGAAAGCTGAGGGTTTTTCATACATTCTATCTAATACCTTTATCACATCCACTATTTTCTTTTATTTTTAAATATTGAAGGCCATCGATGTTACCAAGCATAGTCATATTGTTCCTAGTGTCTTTATGTCAAAATCCTTTTAATCTTCATCCTTCATAGTTGTTGGCTTATTTACTATTACACCCAATGGTAAGAAAAGATCCTTCTGATATATATATATATATATATATATATATATATATATATATATATATATATATATATATATATATATATATATATATATTCCTCCATTTTCATCTTCCATAGTTGGTAGTTTTGGCCATTGAACTTCTCGACCTTAAACTTTCCTTCTACCATTTTTCCCACTCAAACTAGGAACCCTCTTTTCCTATGAGTTTATCTATCAAATAAATATATATATATATATATATATATATATATATATATATATATATTCCTCCATTTTCATCTTCAATAGTTGGTAGTTTTGGCCATTGAACTTCTCGACCTTAAACTTTCCTTCTTCTACCATTTTTCCCACTCAAACTAGGAACCCTCTTTTCCTATGAGTTTATCTATCAAATAAACCTTCAGCATTGATACTAATTATTAGGAATATAAAACATAGAGAAATATTAATCAATTAAAGATAGAAATAAAATTCAAAAAATACAACACAATAAAGACATAGATTTAACATGGTTTACCCAATATGGGCTACGTCCACATAGAAATAGCCAGTCCTTATTATTCAATCCAAAAAATGAAGGGAAAAATCTACAATACATCCACTATAATATCCTCTTCACTCACACACAGTATGCCACCATGATTACAATACCCTCATATCAAAGGAGGGTTACATATTAGGGGGGAAATGTACAAACATAATTTCTACAATTAAATCTATGACCTAATAGTGAATGGTCCAAATTTACTATGAAATTACAATATTTTACAATACATTTTTAATAAAAAAATTCTTTAAGGGTGCTACCCCTAAACCCCCACTAGGTGGGGCTCCAAGTATGATCTCTTCCCCCTTGGACCCCCATGATGACCCTAGTATGGGGGCTTTCCCCCCCCCAACACCCCCTTGTCAGGAACTGGGCATTATAATAAGATTAGGCTCCACCATCAGACAAGAACTAAAATGATAGAAAGAAAAGAAATGAACCTTGGTGGGCTTTAAGATGATTTAGATTGAAAATTTTTATGTTGTAATGCTTTAGTTATTGCTTTCAAATTATACAAACTAGGTTGACTGATTTGACCAAGTTATGCAAACCCTATGTGTTGAACAAGAATAGCGAATAGAGTCACCCTGTTTGATAGTGTTTGTTAACTTATAAGTTAATAGAAGCAAATAGTAGATAGAGTTGATCTATTCTATAATGTATGATAATTTAAACTAAAAAATAATATTATGTCAAATTTATCAATCTAGTAACATGTAGTTGATGAAGACTTACATAGACAGATTAGAGTCATTTTGAAACGACAGTGTGTTAAACCTATGCATAGAAAGTTAAAACTATATCAACTTGTTCGATACAATACTTTAAATATGTAAAAATATAATAAAATGATAAAAATGATGGCATGAAGGAAAACCTACTAGGGCTAGATTCATGTCAGGTTTACAAGAATATATGCAAAGATAAATGTAACTGATCTATAAATTAATCCTAGATCAAAGAAGATAAATCCTACTTACAATTCTAATTATCGATATATTATATATTTATGGTCATGACCAAGATGGATTTTTTATACCTATCCAAGGGATCTCTTACCATAATAATATCACTATGGAAGGTTTCAAAGCCTCCAGTCAAACAAAAATATGTAATAACCCTAACTAGGTCCTATGTTTTCATATTTATTAAACTAATAACAAGTAAAGTCTAATCTATTGCTCACTAAAGCTTGTGGCATAAAATGGGGTTAGTAAACATAAAATTAAACATGCATAAGAGAATCCTATTTAAGCTATGTATAGATAATACCCTAATGCATGGAGAGAGTAATATATTCAAAATCCATTACTTATGTTAATTTTATCTACTAAAGAGAGGAGCAAAGTTAGATATACTTAACTTGAAGATGAACCCATCAAGACTCAATATATCCCTTGGCTAAAGGTGATTCATAAGAGATTGTTTTGGTTTGTAAGTATCACTAATAAAATCCAAAGCATCCAAGACTTTTCCACAATATAAGATTCTTATCCAAGTAGAAACTATAAGCTAAGACTCCTCAAGTAAAATGGTAGAAGAGCATGTTGTAAAGAAGCACAAATGAATAATTAACTCTTTTGTCTCTTTAATAATGAAAAAATGAATGTGTTTATAGAGTGAAATCTAACCATGGTCCTTTCTAAAA
This sequence comes from Torreya grandis, assembly GCA_037957365.1. Classification (NCBI taxonomy): domain Eukaryota; kingdom Viridiplantae; phylum Streptophyta; class Pinopsida; order Cupressales; family Taxaceae; genus Torreya; species Torreya grandis. Next base: position 271,360 of record JARHVA010005207.1, read on the forward strand.
TTTTAGCCAATAAGGTCAACCCAATTGACTATGTATCATGATTAACAAAAACAAATTAGGTCCTAGTCTATGTTGACCAAAGCCTAACCTAGACCCTAAATGAGTTTTGTCAATTAGAGTAGAGGTTCGATGGGTTTGATAGTGTATTTTAAATTGCTAAAATGGATTTTAGGTTAGGGAAGGGCTAATGAAGGTATAAAATGACTAAAAGAGGGTGAATATATAGGAGGCAAAGATTTGGGGAATGTTTTTAGGAGATAGCTATGTAGATAGCAAGTGGTAGTAAAGGGAAAACAATCATACAAAGCACAAATGGTCTACCCACCCTTTTCCAAGTGCACCCCTTAAGGTGTGCACTCAGAGAGATCGAGACTCGATGGGTTCCTACAAGATAGAAGCATCAATAATTGATAAAGTTTGAAAATATTATGTGTATACATAAAATATCTACCATATCCCTCAAAGGAGTGATAACATGAACTTGGTTAGAGGGATGGTAGCTATCACCCTCTTTAGGGTTAGGAGGAAGAGGCTTAATATGATTACAATAAGATTTGTAAAGAGGGGGTAAATTTGATTTTATTTTGAAACCCTCTCATTATATTGATCAAGTTGGTTACTCCTTTTAATTGATTTCATCAAAAATGAAACATAATAGGTAAAAGCTATCAGTATGTACTATAAAATGAACCTATATCTATATTAAACATGTTTGTAGAAAATGGTAAATTTTGACTTTTAATTTTGAACACTTTAAAATTAGGATTTAGAAAATAGTAAATTAGGAAATCCTAGGTCAACTAGGGTTTTGAGACCAAAAGTTAAGGTTGCCATAATGTATCAAATGAAGAGAATTTAATATAAAGTGATTGGCTAAGAAATTTTGGAATCTAAATTAGTTTTTCTAAGAAAAATAAGAAATGAGATGAACCTAGAAAAATAGGGAAACAAAAGTAAAATATACAACCTATAAGTCTAAATTTACTAAAATAGTAAAATGCTAAATTCATAAAATCCATACAATATTTTAGTAAAAAAAATGTTATTTTTGTCTATACCAACATAATTATGAAAATCCTCTAAGGAATTTCAAATTTGATCTATTACGAGTCAAAAATATGTCAAACAATGTGGAATGCTTCATAGGCAAAACCTTATAATATTCCCAATAAAGATTCAACAATTTTGATAAAATAGAAATTTATTCCAAAGATTTAAGAGAGGTTTTTGAATATCATTTTTTACTAAACTCAAAAATTAATTACAAAATAAATACACCAGTTTCCTTATATGTCAATATATGAACATGAGGAAAAAATGCCTCTAAGGAATTTTAAAATGGAGCCATTTAGAGGCTAAAATGTGATAATTAAGGAAGAAGTAACTTGTAATTGCCTGAACACAAATCTTGGAAACAAAATGAGGGTACAACCCTAGGGTAAAGTTTTATATCTACAAAATAATCATAATAAGTTGAAACCCTAGGAGGTTGGATACCCTATATCAGGTTAGGTTTGTATAAGGAGACTCAAAGATTGGGTTCACAAAAGATTTAGATTTTGGACCATTCAACTTATTTTATAAATTATACCTTTGTAGTTGTAAATGGTCTAAAAATTGGTAGCTCCAAATGGTTTGAAAATTAGTGGAGATATTTTAGGTGTCATATGTGATGAACCCACAAAAACTCATTAACTAATTCATACCATAATTAAATAACCATTCTAAACAAGTTTATGTCACTAAATAGGGCCACAGAGTAACAAAAATAGTCAAAAGGGTCTTCATGCTTTTCATGATAAAGGAATTTTGAAACGTCATTCTAAGAGGTAAACAAGCTCACACAAATAATGCCACAACCCAAAAATAAAAAAATAATTTACACTATATTTTTTATTAATGCAATATTGTATGAACCCTAGGATGCTCCTACATTAGACACCCAAGGTTTATAAAATGTGATCTTCAATTCATATGGATGGGATAAGTAGAAAATTTGCTCTTTTGTTCATGAGTTAAAGTGATCATGGCATCCCATTCCAACATACCAAATAAATTAGTTGTTTTTTCTTATTTTTCTTGTGTCATTTCGATCTCCTACATGTTGGTTTCTCTTCTCTTATCTTCACATTTTTGCTCTTTCCTCACTCCTTATGGTATTTGACTCACCATAATCTCTCTTTTATGTGATTTAACCCATCATATTCCATCATCCTCTACCAAAGGCATATTAATCTTCCATTCAACTCATATGTGAGGTAAAACCCACTCTCATATGTCCACCACCACCAAGATGCTCTTTCATTCATCTTATTTTCCCATGTGGAATCAAACCCACCATGGATCGACCACCTCCTCCTAAAGCCCACATGGCTTTGTCCACACCTTGTCTAACCATCAATTGGATCACTCACACCATCACATACCACCATTTTTAGTTTCTTTCTCATGGTTATAATCTTACCTATCTCTCTCAATCTTAACATAAATGAATCAACATACAATTGGGCATCTAAATGATAGTCTATATCATCTAATATCACCTCAAGCATATTCCTTACCTTCTCATCCTTCTTTGTCTATATTTCTATAGTGATCAATCTCTCCATTTCATCTGTAACATAAGCTTTTACACCACATGTTTCAGTTGCCATACACATTATCAACTCATCCTTCTAATTGGGAAGTTCAAGAAACTCACTCTCCATACTTGCAACATTGGGTTCCTCTACACATACCATGGTTGATCTCAAACTTAGTTACACTCTCTCATCCATCACCATGCTACAATCTTTCTCCATGTCAAGTTTTGGCTTATCAAAGCCTTCACCATCATTCAATTGTTCATGTGATATCTCTCTTTCGTCAATTGGTTGTAAATGAGCCTCCATCTATATATACTCTTGAAAACAATCATTTTACACTCTCTCTTATATCCATATTGACTTGAAAACACTCACCTAAGGCTAGAATATCATCACCAACCATCTCTTCAATCATTATTTCCATATCAATCTCTTGGTCAGCTCCTTCACTTCACTTCTCATACAAATGAGCATGTTATACTATACCACACTTAGTCCTCTTCTTAGCTATTATCTCCATAGTTGGACCTACACATTGCACAAACACATTAGGAGAAACAAAAGTTCCCCCATTCACCTTAACAACTGCTTCATCGTGATCTAAATGCATGATGTCTAACTCCTCTTCAATGTTATCATGCTTCTTGTGCTTTTCATTCTTACTATGGGTTGCAAATGGCCCATTCTCAATAACACTCATGGATATTTTTTGCACCTCATTCATACCTCTATTTTTAACTTCTTCACATGGTTGAACCTTCACAATCATCTCCTTGTGTGCACTTTCTTGCACAACCTCTACATCCAATGCTTCCACCATAAAAAATTACAACTCTATTTGGATGCCTTTTTCACTCTTATGCAACTCTACATGGCTAAAAGTTTCATCCACCTATAACTCTACATGGTTTCAAAATTCATTCACCTATAACTCTACATGGTTGCAATATTCATCCACCTATAACTCTACATGGTTGCAATATTCATTCACCTCTATCATTCCTTAGTTTTCCTCAACCCTTTACCATCCAAAATAAAATTTATAAAATCATTGTCATCATGAACCAATGACAAATCAGCATGCCCACTCATGTTACTTCACAATATCTTGCCCATCATCACACAATGGGTCTCCATCTTCTGTTTCAACAACTATCACCTCTCCATCATCCTTCACAAGGATTTCATCTTCCATGGGCTGGTCATAGCTCACATGCACAATATTATTCTAAAAATTAGAATTAGGATCTACATATAGAAGCCTCTTCTTTGTGTTTCCTTCCATAACAAACTACTCTTTGGTGTGATTCCTTGCTACTTATCAAAGTAGACTTTGGTTGTTTACATGATATCTCCCCATCTGTATTGCCCCTCTTGGAAATATGCTTCTCACATCTGATCTCTAGCCTCTTCACACGAATCTTTTTCAACCATCTTATCTATAATTTTGGGTGCAAAAACATCCCAACATCTTGGAAACAATATGTTCCCACTCACAAACCTTTCACTTACCTTTCCTTTGTTTCCTCACTTGGACATCTTTCCAATATATTATTGTAACTCCACTCAATTGCTTACATGCATCCTTCACCCTCATGGGGTCAATAATATTATCATTTACAAAACACATCTCTAGATCAACTATCCAAGTTATGAGTTTTTTTGAAGTTTTATTTCCACAAAATAGAAAAATATCATTCAAGGATTTACCTTTTTTCTCCACCACAACCTCGGTTGGTCTCTTTCATATGTTGGTCTCTTTTTCTTTGCTTATTTTTCCTCTATCCAAAGCATATATCCTCTCTTATAGTGATAACAACCCCACCATAAAATATTCATCAACATCACATGTAGTTGCACTATCATCATCATATGCAGTCTTTCCCATCACATCTAGTCTCTCCTAGAACATTTTTAGCATCTCTGTCAACTCATCCATATCACGTGCTCTTCTCTTATGTGCCATATCTTACCACAAATTAGTAATATTCTATTTCATAATATATAATATAATCTAAATTGAATCTCCCACAAAATCCCTCACACTTTTTTAGGACTTTGCATACTTTTAATCACTTATGCAAGCTTCTCAACAACTTGCAATCTTTATGTAGAGTTCTCTTGCATAGCCTAAAGCATACATTTAGGATTTTATCACAACCATAATGACACTACCTTGATCTTATACCACTTATTTCAAGCATAGAGGAGAGGAGGAACATTTAAATTCTACCTTTATCTGCCATGTTGCAAGGGTTTCAACATCCATGGACACACATGCACATTTCATCAAATAATTGACTATCACGCAACATATATTATATTAATGAATTTCATAGTGGAATAAAAATCATGTTCTTAAACACATACTCACACTAATGCATGCATATAAATACTTATTACATTATATTAAATATTTATGGACTCTCATACAGTCCTTTCTAAACTGATATAACTCCTTGTTCTACTCCTAGAGAGTTTTGCTCCTTCCCAACTTGTCTCTCCCAAAACTCTTCCCCTAAAAAACCTATTCTATTTTCCTATTATATTCCTATTTACATCCCCAAATTCATGGGGTGTCTATTCAACTTCCATATCCTTTAGATAATGTATAATATTTAGGTAGCCTTCAATTTTTAGGATATGCACCTAACTATTAGTAGTTATCAAAAACTATAGAATATGTTTTATGCTAAACAACAATTAGAAAAACCACCATAACTTCCACATAATTAATAAAATGGACATGAAATTTTAACCATAGCCAATATATAAAAAAATTCACCACCCTAAAAAAATTCAATTACTTTGTGTTAACACGTATCAATGCATGTAAAGAACAACCTTACAAACTACATAGATGACATTTCCAATAAGAATGATAGTTACTAAGACTTCTTCAAATTTTACTATGTAAATAAAAATAATATAAATTTTGAAACATATAAATATTACTATATTTCATAGAAACCCAATAAATTTGGTAGCCTTATCCTTAATTCATATCTATCGCAATGTAGTGAACCATTATGCTATACAGATTCATTTTTTTGGCTAAGTGGCAGTTACAAAAAATGTCAAAAGTTTGTCTCCACATACCAATTGAATTGAAATTTGTAACACACATTATAGACTACCTTATATGAAATTTATAAAAATTTGGTAACTCAAATATTGACTTATCTATATCAAAAAACCATAAACATTATACAGACTAGGTAGATGCATCTTATGACATAATGATAGTTTATTAAAACTATCACAACTTTTACCCCACATATCAAATTGAGATGAAATTTGAAACAAAATTTTTATAATACATTTTATGAAATACTCTAAATCTGGTAATCCAATTACTAATGAAGATAAATCTAAAGGTCATGAACCTTTTACCTAGTGACATAAGCATAGCCTAAAAGAAATAGCTGCTAATTTTTCATGGTAACTCTAAATACTCTAAAATTTTGTGTAGATTTTTTAAGTGTCATGTGATAACCTACCAAAAAAATTATCATCTAATTCCTTCCAAAAATTTGTAACAAGTAATGAAACCTCATGCCATTGAAATAGTTGGTACACCTCCATAGTGACTCCAAATAGTCTAAAATTTTCTATAGAGGTTGTAAACGGCATGTGTTAAGCTACCACCAAGTTTCAATATCTAATTCATTCTATAACATAACTACAATTAAATAAACCTCTTGCTAGTGTAATAAATGGTATGTCTCTATGGTAGCTCCAAATGGTTTTAAAATTGGTATAGATGTTTTCGGTGTCATATGATATGATCCCACAAAATTACATCAACTAATTCATGCTTCAATTTAATAACCATTTCAAAGAAGTTTATATGATTAAATAGTCCCCACAAACTAATAGAAATAGTCAAAATGTCTCCACACTTTTTGTGTCAAAGGAATACTTTTGCAACATCATTCCAAAAGTTAAACAAGCTCACACAAATAATGCCACAACCCAAAAATCAAATAAAATAGATTTCACTCTATTTTTGGTCAATGCAAGATTGCATGAACCTTGGGATGCCCTTGCATCAACATGTATAACCTTATAGATGTTTTGTATAGACATGTCATTTATTAGCTCCAGAAATGTACAAGAATGCATTAGATTCAATAATTGCAATGTTCTTGCATAAGGCCCATAATATCAATACATTACCTGAGACTTATGTTGAAGCCATAAATGTTAACAATCAATTAAATCCTTAGTTGTAACTTATGGCCATACACAACATCAATTCAAGTTTCCTATTTTTGAATCCCATTCCAAATGCCATCCATAATATCATGGCCAATAATAAAAATTAGGTCTTCACTCAGTTACCTTTAGCTCATGCTACACTAAACCAGTATCTAAACTTTCTAAGTAATTATATATCGATGCTTAATTAGTAGAATTATAACTAATCCCTAGTTTTATATAACAATTCTACCACAGAGATCATAACTCCATATTCTACCAAAATAGAGTTGGATATTATTCAATGTATAGTGAAGAAACTTAACAATGAGTTTCTTGGTATACAAAAACACATAGAGAACATAGTAGGAGAAAAAAAAATAATAATTTCACATTTCATAGGTATAATAGACCATTTAATACACCAAAGGATAATCTAGATCCATCACCTAATAAGCTTCTTGAGATAAACATCTATGAGGTAGCCTTGCCCAACTGGGATAGAGTTCACAACACTATATAACATGGTGAATTAGACTGTATATAATTTTTTATTATCTAAAAAATCTTCCAAAAGGATATGGATGGGTGATATTTTCCCTAACCAGTCTGAACATTCCATAACACGTGTAACTAGTTCTTTCATTACTATAGTGTTGTTTAAAACTTGTGATTTCCCATTCCTAGTTGAGGATGAGATTGAACCAAAATACAAAATAAATGAGATTCATGTTTTTCACTAGTTTTACAGGAATAATTACAATCTAAGAAATAAGGATAAATAGGCTACTACTACCTCTATACCTCCAAATAACAATTTAGTTTCTCCTCTTGATATAAAGGCCAATAATAATCCACCTCCTCCAAAAGGAAATGACCAATACCAACATATTGATCTACCTAATAAGAGTGGATATAATATATTTGAGTACATGAATAAAATCAAGGTAAATATCACTAGAGTTAGATCATATTATAGGATAAAGAGAACTACTTTTAGAAGCCTTGACTAACAAACCATCTTCTAAAAATTCCAAGGCTACACACACCAATATGATCATAATAATGACAAACATGAGGTCTGATCTTTCTTGCTAACAATCAAAATCTTTAGGGAAAACATGCATAATGTTTTAGTAAATTTAGGTGTTTCAGCCAATGTGATGCCTATAGGAATCTACAAGAGGTTAGGTCTAACTCTAGAAAAGTATAGAAGGTGGTCCTTCAATTGGACAAATTCATTGTTCCTATTGTAAGATAAATTTAATGTCCACGTACAACTTGTTCTTAAGCTCCATATACAATAGTACATTAACATCCTTGTAGTTGACATCTCTACAGCTTATGTTTTGCTCTTGAGCCATGATTGGTCAAAAACATTGAATGGCTATATGACAAAAAAACTTCACACGTGGCTACTTTAGAAAGGAGTAGCCAATCTGATCAGGGTGGATATTAAACCAAAGATGAAATATGCAATCACATAATACAAGATAGAAATGAAAGAGTCAACTTTACTTCATCACACATAGGAGTTTATACTTCATAACTAATCCTAAGAATCATGAATGAGAATTTGAAGGTCCTTCATAATTGTGGACCTTATATTTTGACAATGCTCGATCCAAATAGGATTCAAGTTTAGGCATTACTCTGATTGACCATGATGGGAATCAATTCCTTATTTCTTTTAGATAATAGTTTATATGCACTAACAATCATGCAGAATATGAAGCTTTGATCCTAGGATTGTAATTTGTACTAAAACATGATGTCAAATAATTTTTAATGTTTTGAGACTTAGATCTAGTCATAAACTAAGTTTGGAGTCGATATAAATGTAAGTTTTCGTATCTAAATAATTATAAGTATAGATCTTGGGATTCGATTGAATCCTTCAAATATTTTAATATAAAATCAATCCCAAGATAACAAAACAAGACTTAATATTCTTTAGCTACTTAAATAGTAAATAGGGATCCTCTTCAAGAGTCTAAAATGCATAAAATTTATATCAAATTAGTGTCGTGTCCTTCAGTCCCTGATAACATTGATAATTTTTAGGTATTTTATGATGACCAATAAATCATCTAGTTTATGAATAATTCTGGAACTTGTGAGTCTTAAATTATTTATGAGAATGATTTTGATCCAATGAGAAAAGAATAAATTGAAGATGATGGTATTATCCAACTAAAATGAAATATAATACCTAAGGTATGGTGTTGTTAGAGTGGGTCTTTGACATGGATCATTGGGCTTAAAAATAAAAATAACCTAAAACAAATGCATCTAATTTTACCAAAGTGAATTTAGGAACAAATGAACATCCCCAACATGTCAACATTGGATTAAGTTGTTTTGAACAAGAGAAACATAAATTGAAACATTGTTTGATAGAATATAATGATGTAATTATTTGGACTTATGAAAACTTAAATATTTTTGATCCTAAAGTTATCATGCATAAAGTACCACTCAATAAGGGACATAAATCTTTTAGAAAGAGACAAAGACCAGATAATCCCATTCTAGAACCTCTCATCTAGAAAGAGGTTTATAAATTTTTAGATTCTAAAATAATATTTATAATAAGGCATTCTACTTGGGTAACTTAGCCCCTGTATGAAATAATAATGGTGAGATTAGACTAATTATATTTCATAAATCTTAAACGAGCTTTAGAAAAGGATAACTATCCATTGTCTTCCCTAGATGAAGTGATTGAGATAGTTATCAAGTCTGAAATGATGTCCTTTTTAGATGGATTTTCAAGGTATAACTAGGTCTTTAAAGAAAAAGATGGTTGAATTAAAACTAATTTCACTACTAAATGGGGAACTTTTACATATAAAAGATTGTCTTTTGTACGAATCAATATAGGTGATACTTTTCAATGACTATGGATTTAATGTAGAGAGACTTATTGGTAAGTGCATCAGTATCTATATGGATTATCTAATTTTACTTTCCAAGGATAAAGTGGATCAAGTAGCCCACCTGTAGAAATTCTTTGATAGATGAAAATGATATGGAATCTCATTAAATCCAAAAAAGAGTATATTTGGAGTCACATAAGGTAAGGTATCAAGCCATATTATCACCAAAGAAGGTATTTCTAGTGACCCTAAAGGAGTTTAATCTATTTCAAAATTTCCTTATCCTAACAGTAAAAATGAGCTCAAGTCTTTCTTTGCTAAGATAAATTTTCTCCAAAAAATCATTTAAGTATTTGTAGAGATTGTAAAACCATTGAATGTTATGTTAAAGTGGGATGCAAAAGTGGTATGGAATACTAAATCAAGGGAAATGTTTCAAGATATCAAAAGTGTCATTACCCAAGCTCTAGTTCTAATTATCCCAGACTTCACCAAATATTTATGCATGTATTCATTGGCATCTAAACATACCATAGTAGTTGATCTCACTCAAAAGCTTGAAAATAATGAACATATTATTGCCTTAATAAGCACCAACCTAAAGGCTGTTGAATTAAAATATTCCATGATTGAAAAATATATTTATGTTTTGATCAAAGTAGTGAATAAGTTTATGTACTATATTCTATGCAATAAGACATACAACATAGTCTCGGACCTAACTATTAAACTCACACTTAGGTAGAAATAACAAGGTGAGTGAAGGGGTAAATGGATGGCTAAGTTAAAAGAATTTGATCTAGAAATTAGGCCTGCTAAAATGGTATGAGGGTAGGGCATTGTTCACTTGATTGCATGAATTAATCCATGCATCTCTATTGAGCAAGTCAACCAGTCTCAAATAGTTGTTGATGATTAGTACTCTCAGATTATTCACTACCTACTCATAGGTACATGTCCACCTAAATTAAATAGAGAACAAAGGAGAGAACTTAGACTCAATTCATCATGATATAAAAATGTGTACTATATCAAAAAAAAATACAAATCCATATATTTGAGAGGCGTTTATAAAGTAGTTACAAATATCCTTGATAATTTTCATTTGAAGATAGGAAGTGAACGTCCCTAAGGCAATGTTATAGCTCATAAAATCATAATAATGGGATATTACTTGCCTACTATTTTCAAGAATGCACATGATCATGTTAGGACTTATCATTGATGCCAAGTATTTGGGAAAATATAAATACACACAGCCATGCCTTTGTAACTTATGATTGAAGGACATCATTTCACACAATGGTGTCTTGATTTTATAAGAGTCATTAATCCCAATTAATCAATTGAACACAAATTTTTATTGAAAACCATATGTTATTGCATCAAATGGACTAAAGAAATTATTACAAAAAACTCTAGAGTGTAATATGTAATCAATTTCCTCAAGGAAAATATATTGACTAGGTTTGGAACACCAGTTTCTTTAGTGTGTAATAATGGTTCATTTAAATCTATAGAATTCACTGAATGGGCCTAAAATAATCAAATTACTATCAATTTTTATTCAAATTATTATCCACAAGAAAATGGAGTTGTTGAATCTACCAATAATAATTTGATATATGTCATAAATAAATCAACAGAAAGCAAACCAAAAGAATGGCACCTATTTCTAAAATATGAATTATGGATAAACAAAACCAAACATAAATAATCTCTCAAAGCTTCACATTTTTACTATTCTATGGACAATAACTTATTTCCCCATTACTTTTAAGTTACCAACATATAATTTTATGCAATGGTATATGGAAGATGATGATAGGATTCAATATAGGTTATTAGACATTGTTAATATGGAATATGTTTGAATGGAAGCTTTACAAAATTTTAGAAAACATCAAGACATTTTCAAAAGACGGTTTGAAGAAAGATCAAAAATCAATTTTTTTAGGATTTTAGACCTAGTCCTCCTATGGGACAAAGCACATGAGAGGAAAGGACAACATGATTAAGTTTAATCTATTATGGATTAGATCATATCATATTTATAAAATTTTGGGTAACATTTATTTTTAATTAAAAGACCTCCAAGGTAATGATTTAGCTTTTCCAAACAATGGGCAGTTCTTGAAACATTATTTCATGGTTTCTCCAACTAGGAACAGCTCAGAATAACTATGGGTTATGATTTCATATTAGGAATATATTAAATTTCCTATTTTCTTAGATTAAATTTCCTTCTTTCCTATATTAAATTCCCTACTTTCCTATATTAGACTTCTCTTAAATTAGTTGTGTGTTTCAAATAAGGTCATTATGACCACTTGAAAATAGATTGTTAAAAGTTATTCCAAAGGGTGGTTAATCACACTTAAGGATATTCATGGATTAATCATGATGTATTTAAGTCTTTTAATCAAGGTACATATCATGACTAAATGGAAAATTTTATCTAGATTAAATAAATTTATCAGATTATTGAAAGTTATTTTGATATTTTCATGCAAATTTTAGAAATACTTCTCATTTTGAAAGGTTAATTGTACATTTACCTACTGAAAACTTATTTAAGAGAAAATAAAAATTGAGAAATACAAAATACGAGTGAAATATATGATTTAAATTTAATTTAATTCCTATATACCTGGCCAATGGTGGTTCCCATCCCTTCTTCCAAGAAAATTTTAAAACAAAAAAAACAATCATAAAAGATGGTTGATTCAAGTAATCTATATCAACCTATGGATGCCTAGTTGGTAGTATAGCAATGCTTAGATTCTAATCAAAGGTATATATATCAGGTCTATGGATGTTTGTATGGTAGCAGAGTAATGCATGGCTCTGCATACACTTGTGCTTAAAAGATAAAATAAAACAAGAAAATAAGATCAATAAGACCTCAATTTTGTCTAATCTTTGTTAAAACTATCATAATAGGGGGAAATAACCTTCACATAATCACAAATGATCTAATATTTTATAAAGGTTTGTATATTTCATGACTATATTGGAGTCTCTTTCATTTATTTGATTTAATTTTTTCTTATTTATAAAGTTTGAAGTCTTATTATGATAGACTAAAAAAATTGGGTTCTAAAATACTTGATTATTCCCCATTGAGTTGCCATTGTTGTGACCTATGCCCAATTTTTAAAAAAATCAAATAGGGACCCACTTTTCCTTAAAATTCTATGTTTGGCCCCCATCAAGACATAATTTGACTGTAAAATAATTTCAAACCCAAACATACTAAATCCTAGGTTTGTAAATTATGAATTACTTTACAAATTTTGGTTTCAAATTGAGGCATTAATAAATTAAAAGGTCTATTTTCATTTTAATTTATCTTATTCAACTAAACTAATCATTGTTTGCCACTTTTGTGGTGTCAACTTTAGATTGACAGGTCACATTTCTTTATCAAAATGTGTAGACTATCAATGTCTATTAAATATATTGAGTTCTAAATGCCTTTGTTATCTTGACTGCATGAGATTATACCAAGTTTCACCATATCATCCCATCAAAATTATTTGGAAGAAAAACCTAAGCTACAAAGTTCTAGTGACTAGGTGACCAAGTGATATTTGGCCACATGTCTTCATCTCGATGCATCATAACTCTTAGCCTAAAGTCCTAAGTCATGAAAAATAGCAACCAACTTATTGAGTAATATTGCTCCACATGTCCCAAATATTTCTTTATCATAGGCTTTGGGGTGGATAGATAATTTACAAAGGTGACTGAATGACTAATTGAGATAATTCCATGTGCCATCTTTTACATAGTTAGTTATCATGTGTCATTCATCTATTATTCTATGTGTCCACTTAGTACATAGTCATCAGCGATGTGTCATCATCTCATTGCTTTATAAACTAACATGATCCAGAGATGAAATGATGTGCATAAACTAAATGATAAATCAAAAAGACATCATACATCCTAAAATGACACATTCAGAGGCTACAAACATAGTCAATTATAAATAATAAATATAAAGATCATGACTTTGTAACATAGTGACAATTATAAAATATGAATGACAATTAAGACTTAAATGGATGATTAAGTGATCAAAATCAATGATAAAGTGGCACATGGTAAATGACCATGTGGAATATTATGCCATAAAAATCAAATTTAAATTATAATGAATGGGTGACTGAGACTATTATAATGCAATTAATTCTCATGAATAAAGGATTCAAGTAATGAATTTACCACTAGAAAATGAGCTATGTACTACGTTCTAAGTCAAATTCAGTCACATTACCAATTTTCAAACCTGTGAATTTATATCTAGAGCTCTATATCAACTAAAAACCCTAATTATAAAATTAAATATAAAGCTCAGTAGAAACAAAAATGGAGGCTAATATCTAAGAACCTACTCTCTCAATGTTCTATTTTGGGACCAAAAAAGATTTCAAGGATATAGAATTCAACTGAGCTACTTTGAACAATGAATTCAAGCATTATTCATTTGTTTATGCAGAGGTCGAGGCCATTCAACCATACAAGGATGAAGAAAATTTGACTCTAGATGAGTGAGAATACAAAGATGACCTACTTCAAATCAAAGATATCAAAATTCAAAAAGTGGTATCCAAGCTTAAGGTATTTCCTTGCATTGGCTTGTCTATAATTTATTTATAGTAGACATGTACAAAGGACATTTTCCAAAAAAATAACATCACACAACTGGTGGTGTTTGTGGTTGGTCTAGTTTTTATGAAGTTATATAGATTGTTAAAACTATATATCTTTTACAATTAGAAACACTCAATTAATGGTTCAAATATAATAGTGTTATGGATAAATTGATAACATGGGCTCAAAACTAGAAATGCAAAAAATGATCAAGTAAAATTAGCTGAAAGTAAGTTTTCATTGTTACAAATTTCACAAGTGAGAATGAATTTCACATGAATTTTTTAATTATTATATTTTTTCCATGATTTAATACCATCATATAAAATTTCAAGATGATTTAATCTCATTTGGTTGTGTGAAATTCCTATAAAAAATTACTCTCTGATTAGAATTAAAAACTAGAAAAACACAAAAATTAGTGTAGAAGCTACCTTTGATTGCAATGCAATTTACACATGGGAAATAATTTAGTGTGACCCTTTTTACCATGGTATTATAAATTTATATATCATAATGTAATATTTCATAATAAATATATATGGTTTGATAGTGCGAAGTGCCTTCCAAAAAGTGCTTACCATCAAAATTTTAAAACTAAAAATGTAGAAAAATGACAAGTAAACATCAATGCAAAAGCTAGTTTTGTTTGCTATGAATTTAACACTTGGGAAGACATTTTGTGAAACTTATCTTCACTCTTGCATTATCCCACATTTGGATATCATCTTGAAAATTTTCAATATAATTGGACTTCATTTATCCACATGAAATTCATCCTAAAAAGTGATTTCTAGTAAGAATTGAAAACCTGAAAGATGTAGAAATCAACATAGAAGTAAGTTTTGATCATTGATAATTTTTCACATGGTAAATTATTTGATTTAAATTTATTCACCATTACATTATCCTCACATTTGTTTATCATCATTCAAGTTTTAAAGATAAATAAATGTGATTTTTAATGTGAAAAAATAAGTTTGAAACGTACACATGAGCAAGATTTGAAAACTAGAAAGACATAAATCAACGCATAAGAAAGTTTTCATCTCTATGAATTTCCCACGTGGGAAATAATTCATGTGAATATTTTATCCATTACATTCCTCCCACATTTGAATACCCTTAATATATATTTCAACATAATTTTACTTCATTTAAATGTGCAAAAATAACCTTGAAAATTGTGTTATAGCAAAAAACAAAAATTATAATGTGCACACAGAACACTTAAATTTTTGTTTTCAAAATCAAAACTAGATTTAAAAGGATAAAAAATGGGTACCATGATTTCTTAATATGAAATTAGGGCATGTTTTGAAAATAATAACACTGTCTACAATAATATTTTTGTTTTTTAAAATTATTTAAATGTTTTTTGAATTTCTAAAATATTTAAAAATGTGATTTATACTAACCAATGATTCCATCAAGATCAGAGTCGTGAAAATATTTAAAAAGTGGTATAAGAATCACATTTCATGAATGAAATGTGTTAAATGTTCATGACTTAGAATTAGAAAATAAATCATGTGTTGGAATGAAACTATATCGATCATTATTCATGTAATCATGTATAGGAGGAGTAGCTCTAGGAGATGTAGAATGGTTTGAAATTCAATGATGAATAGTAGGATATTGTACCAAAGTTTATACCCTTTGTTTACATGTTGATTTGTATGTATTAATAATTTATAATATGTGGCATGTGATGGTGTTTTTTCACTTTTTTCTAATAAGCTTGATTTTGCATTGGTTATTTTTGAGACTTTTTCATTTGTTTCTAAATTGGTTAAATATAAATATTTTACCTAGGTGTAATAATTGTAAATGTGTTTTGTTATTTAAAATGTGTATCAATGAACTGTATTTTTGGATGGGGTGGAGGAGGTACCTAGATTCTAGATAGTACTCATATCTTATTCCTAAATTTGATTACAATGATTGTACTTAAGGCTTCTATGTACTGTATAAGTACAACATAGATATTTTATAACCAACGGAATCCTAATATCATGTAACAACCCCCATTTTATGGTATAACTAGAAAATAAGTGGAGAATATAAGAAGACCTACTTGAAGAGGTAACATAGTATGTCCCAAAGTGGTTTGTTATTTCCCATTAAATGTCTTGGCACTTTTGGAAGTTATTTCTAGGTCATGTTATGTGTAATCCAATGAATGAATTAATGTCATTGTACATCATTATCACTTGATCCATTATCAAAAAACACATTATGAATGGTCTTTTGATCAATATAAACTCATATATTTGAAGCATGTAAATTAGAATCATCATCCACTATCTTACTATCATCTAAAGTAATCATAAGACATGATTGAGTAGTTTGAACAATTGTACCTAAAATAAAATATAATGAATGATCATATAACTCAAGAGGTGGATGTGCATTGTAATTATCATTCACTATTGAATTATCCTTGTTAGTATCATTATTTAGAAATGGCTCACTAAAAAATTTCAACTTAGCATTTTCATTATGTTGAAGCTTAGTTTCCTTTGTATGATTTCCTAGCTCAATAACATTATTGTCAATAAGATCCTGAATGATGGGCTTGAGCTTGAAAATCTATTAATAGAATTGACATTCATATATTGTGTAGATGATATTTTATGATCATATAGCACCATATTCTTGTACACTTGGCAAACTCAGACCATGGTTATTCATCTTAGTTATTTACCTTTCCCACTTCTACAATATTGCATATGTTTATCTTTGTTCCCCTTGGCCTATATCTCCTAGTCTGACCAATCTTATGTTGATGAACCAGGTATTTTATCTTGCCTAGAATGCTTAAAATGTACTTATCTTCCATATTTTAAAGATTTTAACTTATACCTTCTCTCCTACTCATTGGACATTAACGTATAAGACAGATAGTAGCATCAATACTACTATCATGTCCTATTGCAAGTTTCTAGTGCCCTAAGTCATCCAATTTGAAAATAAAATGTATCTTAATGGTCAACCCAAGTGCTTTAATGTGATTTATTACTCCAAATGGATTGACATAAATATAAGATCAAACCTCATTCATTCCTCACCTAGCAATCTATCAAAAAGACCAAAGAGACCTAGGCACTTATCAAAAGCACTCTATCAAGCATTTAATTGAATAAAGCTTCCATATTTCCATACCAATTATAGGTAAAACACATATACAAGTCTAAAATACTAATGGATCAACCCAAGAGCCT
The DNA here is from genome assembly GCA_037957365.1 of Torreya grandis. Classification (NCBI taxonomy): domain Eukaryota; kingdom Viridiplantae; phylum Streptophyta; class Pinopsida; order Cupressales; family Taxaceae; genus Torreya; species Torreya grandis. The sequence goes on from JARHVA010005207.1 coordinate 288,907, forward strand.
AATTTTCCAAGTTATAAGTTAGATCATTATTGTACATATTGTATGATTCACACATAAGCCAACATGGAGGGGAGAACTACATAAGTCTGAGGCCCTCTTCTAGAGTATTGGCTATGTAGGTAGCATCCTTTGATAGTAGGTTCATTGGGGTCAACTCAACACCATGTGACAACTAACCCATTTTCCTAAAGGTCACATTGAAGATGAAAAGCTAGGGTTTTACCATTTCATAAGGAGTGATTGTCCATTACCTAAATCTAAATGCACTAGAGCAAAGGCAAAACAAAACCTAGAAGCATCCAAGTGGTTGCATCTTATTTTAGTAAATATTTTCTATATGATACTAGCATCAAACCTAGGCAGTAGCATTATTTTAACCATTTCAAGCTAATGTTACTATCCAGAGAGATAGAGGTGTCAAATCTAGAATCTCCTTCCTACTTGCTTTCAGACTATTCCATATCCAGAACTATATGAGCATCAGAACAAGCTACGTATTTCATTACTTTCTCATTTATATATTTATCATAGTTATATTTTCTATATTTAGACTATCTCAACATGGTAAATTTAGTGTATGTTTATATCTAAGTTTAGCATCTAATTGGCCTATTATAGATCAAATTATCACCCTTGTGTCATTTCATTTCTATATACCCATTTAATAATCTAGATAACCTCAATCTAGATTCATTTTAGGGTTAAACATTTGGTGAACCCAATCCATGTGAATGTGATTTTTTTTATTCCTAGGGTTTTAACTAGTTGGGGTTTCAGATTATTCTACTTTTTAATTCCCTACTTTTATTATTTTACATACAACCTAAGCATAGCCCTAGATTGGTAGGTGTGCCTATTAAACATATTGAACTTTCCCTCTAGCCATCCAAGATGTCTCAAACCAATGAGGGATATCATACCTTAGATCATGATGATACCCATGTTGACAATGAAAGAAATGTTGATAAGGTTATCATAGAAGAAGATTCTGATAATGAAAACCCTAAAATAAATGAAAATGAGAAAATAAACCATGATCAAGTACATGCAATTCCATTATTTTGTGAGTGCTTTAAAAAAAACCCTAATGATCTTGATGAGATATTAAAAACTATACTTGATGCCAAAAATTTCAAAACTATAGTGGAAACATCCCTCCCCTTGAACACATTATAGCTAAATACATCTAGTGGGGGCATAGATTATGTGGTTAAACATTTGTTCCCTGAAACTATTATTAATATATTTATTATGGAATTACCTATTATTTCAACACAAATACCAATTCCAGTGCCTATTACTACTCAAAACATGTTTTCATCCCCTTTGGTGACTACTCAACTTGCTAATTTAAATCCCATTAGGCCTATAGTTCAATCATTCCTTCAAGTTATAAAAACCTTAGAAGACAAGATTACAAATATTGAATAAAAAACTTTATAATACCCTTATGTTATAGATTCTCAAGATGTGTTGCATAACCCTCTTGCACTTAAAATCTCTTTACACCCTTTACGAAATATATTTGTTGCACCTATGTTCACATTTTATGATGGCAAGGGTGATCCTGAACAATATCTTTAAACATTTTATGCAGCATGCCTTGACTATGCTTCTAATGATAAAATTTTAATAGAAGCATTTCCAAGAAGAATCAAAGACTATGCTTTGAGGTGGTTCTATGATTTACCTCTCCAATTTGTAAAAGCATTTAGTCTTCTTATAGACTAGATATTAGCACACTTTTACATTAAATGTTTGAAAAGCTTTCCTATGCCTAAATTACCAAAATCAAGAAAGGAACTAATGAACCTATCAATGAATATGTCTTGATATATTAGACAATGCTATCCAAAATGACCAATCTTATGGTAGACAAAGAGTTACAAGACATATTCAAGCAAAGTTTTCTTACTCATTTACATGAGTCCATTATTTTTAAGAAGTTCAAATCTTTCGATGACTTATGCCATGTTGTACAAGACCATGAAATGAAGCTTATGTCATTGAATAATCTCAAGTATGTAGTAAACACACAAGCTACAGTTAAATCTAGTATAAAATTCATAATTAAACCAAGTTATAAAGTAAAGCCTCCTGAGCCTAAAAAGGAAATAACCACCATGGTTAAAATAGTTTCATAACAACCTAATCAGCTTGTCCTATCTAATGCACCAAGGAGACAATTTACACATTTGCTTGAATCCCTTGCTTCATTACTCTCATAATTACTAGAGTGTCAGCTTATATCTCTCCTTCATCCTATCAAGGTTGATATCAGTCAACCTCTACCCAAATTATATGATGTTAATGTTTATTGTGATGATCATCAAGGACTAGGACATTCTATAGGTAGATGTTTTACTTTGAAGCACAAGATCTAAGATCTTATTGATGACCAAAAACTTATATTTGAGGATCCTCCAAAGGAATCAATTTCAAAACCTAGTGATCACCATAAATAGAAAATATTTAACAATCCTTTGCAAGACCATTTTAATAAAGAACCAAAATTCCAAATGTCATATAATGCACATCCTCATCCATCATATTATGGGAACCACTAGATGGGATTATTAGTACTTAAATGTGGCATATACCTCCTATGGTTATATACCCTCTATGACTTTGATGATAATGAAATTAAGGATGATAACTCTAATATTCATTCTCTATTCATTCGAGCATCCCTTTATAAACACCCCATACATAGTGTTATGATTGATAATGGTGCAAGTGAAAAAAATTGCACTGTGACATTACTTATGCACTTAGGTTATACTCATAATGATTTACATCCTTCTACCAAATTAGTTAGAGCATTTAATGGACTTCCTAGAAGGTTCTTGGTGAGATTGACCTATTTTTATAGGTTGGTCCCGCATATATGGTTACTACTTTCTCAATTATCCATTCCACATGCATCTTTGATATGTTATTGGAAAGACCTTGGATACATACTCTTTGATTAGTAACTTTTACAATGTATGAGTGTGTAAAATACATTCATACCAATTAGGTAATTACAGTTTCTAAAATTCCATATGAGCATCTTCTTGAACAAAATAAACTTATACCCAAAAAACTAGCTATCAAGCTTACTAAGGCTCATTCACCACAAAAGAGTAAGAAAAAATCAATCCCCTTTACTAAGTGGCTAGTACTTTAGATACCATTATATCAGAGACATAAACTGGATTCCATGGAACCCCAATATTCTATTACACACCATGATCATATATCTAGAGCACCTTAAAATGCACATGTTACTGCAATATAAAAGAAATGAATGAGCACTCAAAGATGAGTTCTAAGAACCCTTAATCATGTTACTCCTACTATTTATTCATGATCATAGAGTCCTATTTTACATATGTACAACACCATTGATACCATAGTGACATACATTACACTTATATATGCCCTTCATCAACATAATTAGGGTATTACACAAGATTTAAAGTGGGGAGATATATATGACCATCCATTAGATGGCATCATAGGATGTTATTTCCTCTTCAAATATTTCAAAAAAAAAAAAAAAAAAAAACATTAAAAATCCAAAAATACTTTCAGTACTTACATGTTCAATTGGCTCCTTATCATCCATGTGTTAGTTGTATGTTGATGGATGACATACTCAATTAGTCTTACATACACATATGTGTCACGCTTATACTTGAGTATGATACAGGCATACATATATACATGATACATTCATATTTTAGATGTTTGTATTTCTTCTACTCATGTCATATTAACATTGGGGGCATCTGCTTCTTTGATTTTGATACGCACATGTTATATGATTCTATGATCGTTCTACATTATCATGTTTGAGCTCACATATGTACTTACACATGCATATTATCCATGATTATATCTTACACAAGGTACTTGATATGTTATACACTTGACACCTTTTCCTAACACAATAGATCCATGGGCTACTATGACATGTTTATGTTGGTTTCTTATTCTTTAATCTATGCAATTCCTTGAGCATCTTTCATTGTTATTGTATTCCTAGTTCAAGCATTTGAATATGCTCCTTTACTTATGGCCTCCATCCCAATGTATGCTAGCATTGACATTTGCATATGTCATTGTTTGTTGTATGGACATTTGAACATGTCATTATTGCCTTTATGTAAATTTGACTAAGTCATGTCCCTTTGATTATGAGGCATTTAAACATGCCCCTTGTTTGTGGTGTCCTTGGACCATTGCCTCTTGACTTGATTTTGAGTGCTCTTGTGTGTGTACTTGTTTACTTATTGAGCTTTTACTGTTACTATCTAGAAACTATCATGATATTTATCATGCATCTTAGCCCTTCATGTGATCACATTGGTTCTATGTGATTCAAGGTTATATCTACCTCGATATGTTCTTTCTATATGATAAATGATGGCATTCATAGATTATATTATGTAACTACTAGTTCTTATATTTCCCTCATCTCAAATTGGGGCATGTCATAGATAAATGTTCTCCACACTTGGCACAATTTCTAGATTACAGTAGGGGCATGCTTTGGAAGCATGTTCTCCACACTCATTCAATATGTGGTACTTATATCAATTTCTAGATTCAATGAATTCATGTCATATGGGCATGGATTTCACACATTAATAGTTCTTATATTTAGTGGGGCATGCTTTGGAATCATGTTTTTCACACCTATTTAGTATTCAGCATCTCTAGTTTATAGTGGGGGCATGTTTTGGAAACATGTCCTCCACATTGGTACTTATATCAGTTTTCATATTTCTCTACATATGGTGGGGGAATGATTTTGAATTATGTTCTCAATAATTACGCATTTATCCAAATTATCCAAATAACATAGTCATATGATTCATATTCATAGTTGTGGTAAAATTCTATACATTGGTAATATGTTTATACATAGTTTCAGCATGAGACATACCTAAGGTGCATATGTTATGAAACATGTGCCTAATATTGAAAAATTCAAATCAATTTCATATTCCAAAACTCTTTTATGGACTATTACAATATTATGAACTTTTTCATGTTGATACCCCATAGACTTTTATGGACTTTTATTGAGCCAATCTACTATAATAGTTGGTTCATATTTTGGTATGGTTGAGGTGATCAAATAATTTAATCTTTCCAAGTTTTTAAGTTGGAATTGATCATCCATCCTCACCAAGTTATAAGTATCATTAGGTTGTATGATTGAATTAATCTCAATTTCCAAGTGGTGACTCTTTTTTGTTCCAAAGTTGGGGGCATGTGCCTCTCTCTCTCTCTCTCTCTCTCTCTCTCTCTCTCTCTCTCTCTCTCTCTCTCTCTCTCTCTCTCTCTCTCTCTCTCTCTCTCTCTCTCTCTCCTTATATATATGAATTTTAAAGGTTTATCTATATTTATCTTAATCTCAATTTTAGAGCCTTATAATGATACATATTTTTCAAAACAACTTGATAATAGGCAAGGAGGTTACATTGATACACAAGTGTACTCCTAAACCTTACTCTTTAAATTTTAATATATCTCAATTAATTTTAACTTATATTATATGCATATATTTTATACTGTAACATTTTCTTGGTTTCAAATCAGTCACCAATAAAGCACTCAAGTTGGGAACATGTAAAGATAAGGTGTGCATACATACCTAGGTACGTATTCCTTTCCTTTAAACTAGTAATTTCATTACTAGATTAAAGGGGGAATAGATGTAGATGATATTTTATGATTATGTAGCACCTCAATCTTGTACACTTAGAAAACTTAGACCTTGGTTGTTCCTCTTAGTTATTTACCTTTCTCAATTTCATAAGTTTGGCATCTACTCTATCTTTGTGCCCCTTGGCCTATATCTCTTAGTATGAGTAGACTTATGTTTATGACCCAAGTCTTATATCTTTCTTAGAATGCTTAAAATGTACTTATCCTCCATCTCTACAAGATCTAAACTTGTACTTACTCTCCTACTCCATAGACACTGACATTTAGGATAGAAAATAGTGTCAACACTACTATCTTATACCAACACAAGTGTCCAATACCCTAAAGTCATCTAGTTTGAAAAAGAAACATATATTAATGAGTTGCCTAAGTCCTTTAATGTGATTTATTACTCTAAAGTGATGGATATAAATACAAGATCAACCCTCATTAATTCCTCACTAACAATCTAGAAAAAATACCAAAGAGACCAAGGCACTTATTAAAAGCACTCTTTCAAGCATTCAATTGAATAAATCTTCCTTATTTCCATACTAGTTATAGGTACAACACATCTACAGGTCTGAAGTACTAAAGGATCAGGCCAAGAAGATGATTTTCTAAGTTACAAGATAGGTCATTATTATACTTACTTTGCACATATTGTATGATTCTCATGCAAGCCAACATATAGGGGAGACTTACATGAGTCTGAGGCCCTCTTCTAGGGTATTGGATATGTAGGTAATGTCCTTTGATATCAAGGTCATTTGGGTCATCTCAATACTATGTGCCCACTAACCCATTTTTTCCCAAGTCACATTGAAGATGAAAAGCTAGGGTTTTGCCATTTTTTAAGGAGTGACTGTCCATGACCCAAATCTAAATACACCAAAATGAAGGTGAAACAAAACTTGAAAGCATCCAGGTGGTTACATCCTATTTTAGTAGATATTATATATAAGACACTAGTGTCAAACCCAAACAATAGCATTGATATAACCATCCTAGGCTAGCATTACTATCTAAAGAGTAAGAAGTGTCAAATCCAAAATCTGACGATTGTTCTAGAATATCTTTCCTACCTAATTTTATCTTGTTCTAGATCTATAATTGTATTAACATCAAAACAAGCTAAGTACTTCACTTATTTATCATTCTTATATTTAAAATAGTTGTACTTTTCATATTCAAACTATCTCAACATAATAAATTTAGTGTATGTTTATATCTAAGTTTAGCATCTAATTGGCTTGTTATAGATATGATTATAACCACTGTGCCATTTTATTTCTATATACCCCTTTAATAATCTAGATAACCCCAATCTAGATCCTTTTTAGGGTTAAACATATTGTAATCAAAATATGTATTTTTATCAAAATATTTACCTTGAGGTTTATTAATATCAACCTCTAGTGGTAGAGGTAAAGTATTAAGATTCCACTCAAGTAAATTTTGTAGCAATTTATGAGGCAGTTGTGGTAATCTATAGAGTTACGTCCTTGGTTGATTCAATAAAACAATCTTTTTATAAGGTTGATAAAAAACATTAATTGTAATCTTTGCATTATATTTAGTATCTGTTAGCTTATATTTTTAAGATGGTTTGATTTGAAACTATTTTAAGGAAGTTAAAGTGGATGCGTGTTCATACTTGAGCTTGTTCAAAGCAAGAAACTTTATTTTTATTTATCTTATTATATGACAAATTTCCTCAAATGGTCTAATTTTTTTTAATTAATTGACTCATGCAAAAGTGTAAGTAAACTTTTTTTGAAAATATCTTGTAATTCATTATCTACCAAAGTGTTTGTCATTTTGGTAAACCTGGTCTTATAAAAAAGTACATAATCACTAATAGGCTCATTAGTTCCTTGCTTAAGCTTAGCTATTTTTACATAATAAATCTTTTCATCAATGTTGATATTAAAATGCTTAAGAAATTAATCTGCTAATAGATTGAATGCTTGACAAATTGAATAGGTAAATCATAAAACCAACACAAAACATAATCTTTTAGGCTTCTTAGAAATAACTTAGTTAGCAACTTGTCATTAAAAACATAATCCAAACATGTCACATGAAAATATCTAATATGTTATTTGGGATATATTTTACCTTCCTCTAATAAAAGTTTAAGAGCTACAAATACTATGGGTAAAGGATATGATGCAATATAAGGTGTTAATGGATTATAAAGTAAGGCTTGTGAATCCATTGATTGGTTATATTTTGGTATACATTGCTCCAACTATAAAACATTAACATACAAAAATGAAATAATTTGCACAAGGGATTGTGTAGTAGGTAAGGCATGTGATGCAATATGTTTAGCTATCAAAGGTCATGTATGAGTCATTTGGTTATGCATGGGCATAAATATCTATTGGAAGCCTTGGTTTGCCCTAAAATCCAAAGGTGTATATGTAATAATAGTATCAATAGTATAAGTAGCGACACCTATGGTAAGGTTAAGAATAGGTTGCTCAATGGAATCATTTGGTTCTTCATATGTGCTATCTTGATCATGTTTATTTTATTCTTATTAGGATACAAGTAGCAAAGAGCTAATATCATCAGGATGGGTATCAAGGTATTCACTGAATTATTTCACACCAACAAGTTCAAATATATTATTTTGAATGGAATAAGATTTATGGGTCTTATTACATTATATGGTCATAAAAGGTCCATAAAGAGGATGTAAAGTGAGCCCTATATCATCTTTAATATATAATTTATCTTATTCATATGTCATTATTGACTTTACAAAATTTTACATTAAAAATGTTTATGTATTAGCTTGTGATATGATTCATTTTATTACATGCATCTTAATGATGTTCATTATCAGGGGAATACAACATGTAATAAAAACTAATGAAACTTCAAACAAAAATTATTCATCCAATATATCCATGATTTTTTATAAATAAGAGTAACAAAAAGTTGAAATTTAAAAGAGTGTTTTAGATCTGAGATAAAAATAAAGTGTTTTCAATGTTAGCAATTAGATCTGAGGTCAGAAGCAATTTATTTTAGTGTCAAATATAGATCTAAGGTCGAAAGAAAAGTATTTTAGTGTTGGGTATCATAAACTTATGTAACCCCAAGATAATTTTTTTGAAGTAATACTTAAATAAAAAAAGGGTTCACCAATATGTTTTATCAAAATTTAAATTAATGTGGTAATTAACCCTAATTCATTAAATTTAATAGAATATAATAGACTATTGTAAATCATTTTGTGAAATGCATAATGAAATAAAAAATTAAAATTGATAAAGTATAATCAAATGAAAGAAGACTAGTTATTAAACAAAAGGAAAGATTTAGTTGTTTACTATCTGAGATCTTACTATGTGAAACTGAGCATAGGTTGGAATAAGTCAATAGACACTGATTTTACAAGTGCACAGAGACTAAGACTAAAAAAATGAAGGAAAAGATTGTCTAAATTGGGATAGGATTGACTATCACTATAGTTTCAACTTGGTTGATCTTGTCCTTTACTGAAAATCAAGGAATCAGGGAACAATCATCTATAACAACTTTTATCATGCATGTGTGTATAGATTTTAACTTTAGATGCATGTCAAAGACTTTTAAATGATTGATTAAAATTTTAAACCCTAATAGGGATTACAATCACTAAAAACCTACAAATATAAAAATGGGGGAGTGTAATGGATTATGATAACCCCAATCACCCTTGAGATGACTGAATGCTACTTATTTATCTAATACTCCAAAGAGGTAAATCAAGCCCATGTAGTTCTCCTATTAAAGTTCTTTGTGCAATAATGCTCCTTAAAATGTATAAATACATCTATATATGGCTTGAATATTATATTATGCTTTACTTTAGCTTGGATAAAACAGGCTCTGGACTTAGTTGAGGATTACTTCAAATGATTAGAATCATAATTGAGAGTAATAAGGAAGCTTTGCTCAATGTGCAATAGTGTAAATATGCCTCTGTATTAAAATTTCCAAGTGTTAGAATAAGTGACTTAATTCTTCCTTTATATCAATCCAAAGGGGGGAAACCTCACACTACCTATCTTAAAAATATGGACCAACTTGTAAGGGAGGATTCAAATTTTTTAAAGTGATCATTGGAAAGGTTAAGGACAAGAATGACCCATAAGGAATAAAAACAATTTCCATTATTTTCCTATATTAGTAAATCTTCTCCTTAAGGTAATTGTGTGAATTATGGGTGATGAGATGTCCATACATTTGTTTAGAGGGAGTTTTAGTAGTTTAGAACATTTATGTAGGTGTAAGATATCAATTTAGAAAGGAATAGGTCTGCATAGGTGCTTAGGATAGAGTGAGATGGAAAACTAGATCCAAATTAAGTGCTTAAGTCAAGTAAAGTGAAATAGGGCCAAAATTTACATTATCAAGTATTCATGATAAAAATTTGAGTGACTATAGTATCCCTCATGCTCAGAATCAGGCCTCCATGTGATTCTTATGACGTACGAATGGAATAACTCAAGTAAAGGTTTCAACCTCTTCTTCCTTATAAGTGGTCAATGTAACTACTAAAGTATAATTACTCTCCTTTGGTATAATATATATTGTATAGAAACCAAGATGGATAACTATCGCAAGTGTGTATATTTTTATTCAATGAAACACAAATTGAATGGAAAAGCTTGGTAGAATTATCCCTTGGTGAATTGGGGTGTCAAATGTTTTCCTCCTCTATATTATTTATTTATCTATAATTTCTCAAGTTATCAAATGGCTTATAAATATCTTACATTTATATGATGATCTATGATGACTAAAGTATGGCAGTGAACCTTTGAAAATATAAACAAAACATTAGTAATAAAGAGACAAAACTACAAAGTTAAAATAGACAAACCTATATGGGTACATGTTTTTCCAAGATGGTCCCATAAAATTAGGGTTTTCCTAAGAGATAAGTCAGAGTCTATTTTTAAGTCAGGGTTGGCTAATGAATATAATATAGCTAGATATATAAACTGAATTCTTTTGGATAAACACTGAAATTCTTTTAAGCTCTATGGACCAAATATATTATTATGTAGGGTTAAGCCCATATTATAAATAGGTTAAAATGTACAAGTTTTCCAAATAAGTTGAATTGGGATTAAAACACATGAATAAGGGTTTGGTGCCAAATTTGGGTGTTTATAAGTAGATGGGCCCATAGGGTAGTTGGGTCTCATACATGAAGAAAGATTACTTAAGATTGAGGAAATTATAAGATGGAAGATCCATGATTAAAGTTTAACAATAAACTATTAAATAATTTACCAATGTTAACAAAATTTTGATTCACAACCTAACTCCCCAATAATACATCCTTTGCCTAACAAGCATGGTTAACCATCAAATATAAAGCATACATGCATGGACCCATTATATTATAGTGTATATATTATTATGTGTATTTCATAAATCAAACCATTAACAATATGTTATAAATCAAAATAAGACTTCATATGCTAAAACAAGTTCACAATGAATACTTTTGATGAGAAAATAGGAGTCTAGAAGCAATACCTACACCTTCAAATGGAGAAATTTTACCCTCTTGATGCTTGGATGTTTCTCAATTATTTTTTGGATGTAGTTTCTTGTTGTGAAGACCATGATCAAATGGGCAACACCTCTCCTTGTCAACTAGATGATTCACTTGATGTTTGATGGTTTGGATGCATTTGTTGATTGATACTTATTCTTGATCTTCGTAGTGTATGGCTAGGCACAATTGGCTTGATGAAAGTGGAGGTTATGATCTCAATTTATAATTTTTCAAGAAAAATATGGACCATTGATCTTGATCCAAAATCAATGGTTGAGAATGAGTCTTCCTCCTCATTGGATAAGAGAGGTTCAAAAAAAAATGTGATGATTTGGGTGTGTAATGAGGGGTGGCTTCTCTTTTTAGTTTATCCCTTGCATGGGATTTTGGGAAGATTTGATGACAAGTGGGTGATGATGTCACCAATTTGAGATGACAATTTGATTTTTTAATTTTTGATATTTATGGAAATTACTTTTTCCATATATATTTTTATTTAGGCTTAATTAGTTAACTTTACATGATTTGCTAACTAATTAACCCTAATTTGGCATTTTTGGGGATTTTTCAAGGTTCATTGTGTAAAGGGGATTGGTTGATTAACTGATCAAAGGTGTTGTTATCAAAGTGATGATTTGATATAGGATGTGATTATAGAATTAGGGGCATGATATGGTATAATAATGTATTTGGGGATGTGATAATAATAGTCAGAATAAAAGTGATAATTGACTCAGTGATTTGGGATGATATAAGAAACTAGGGTTTGGTCATGCGATAATGTAGAATAGTGATTTGATGAATAGTGATGACATTAGAGTGGTGAAAATGAAGTGTCTATATTTTGCCCCTCCTTTAAAGGGTGTTGCGAGACAATAAGTGGAGTAAATAATTTTCAATGAATAAATAGGCTTAAAAAAATGACATTAGAGGATGTGTCAAGTGATGTGATGAAGATAAATTTTTATTAAGAGTAACAATCTCAAGAAAAATGTAAAAGGGGCACATGAGGATGCCTCAGATGGTAGGTGATGAGCATATGATGCCCCCTAAAATGGTTAGGTAGAGAATAAATAATATGGATAGGCCCTCAAAAGGAAGACAAAAGGAATAAAATGAAGAAAATACAAATAAATGATGAAGATTGGAAAAAATGGGAAGAAAATTGGGTGAAAAATGAGCTCATAGGGTGAAAAATAGATGCACACAATGAAAATTGGGGGATTTTTTTTTAATTTATTAGATGGGGTAAATAAATATGAGTTGGGGTAAAAAAAAATTGTTTACACCCAAATATTATTGAGATTTGAGCTTTGATTTTTCTCTAAACTGTCTACCAAAATGGATCATGTAAATTCAGATAGCCACTGAGTGAGCGAGTGAGGGAGTATCAACTTCCAGAAAAGAATGGACCACTAATAAGTCCTATTTTATTTTATTTTAAACATTTTTAGTCATAAATGAGGAAAAAACATGTGTGAAGTGCTAACGATGCAAGGGAAATTTTCCTTGTGACGTTTGAGTAGTTGTAAACAATGTTTGCGCACCTAGGAATGGTATTTTAGTGATGAATTTAGTACTTCCATAGAAATTACATCTACATAGACATTACATCATTTTCACAAAATTGATCTCCTATGAAATAATGACACTTACATAGATGTCATGGCATCTATGCAAACATCACATCATTTACATTAAAAAGTGAAAAAAAATAACCTTGATGAGAAAAAATGACTAAGTATGCATCATTTCTTATTTTTTTATAAGAGCAGTTACTGATTCTTATTACATGAAAGTGCAAAACATGACTGATGATACTAGTGCACTAGTTTGGATGAGTTAGAGTTTAGTCTAATAGAGGTAGTAAGGTTATTTCACATAGCAAGGATGCCCATGATCTAATTAAATAAGGCAATGCTAACAATGTTGGCAAAGAGGTGGCACTCAAAGACCACCGCATTTCACCTACCAATGGGTGATATGATGGTGATGATTGAGGACGTGTGATAGAGTATTCAAATCATGATACATGGAATATCCCTATGCTAAATTGAGTTAAATTTATTGATATTAATGGAAATACTGGTGGGTAGGCTTGACATTCCACTACATGGGTAGGGGTTAAATTTATATGCATGTTTATTGGGGAAACTGATGCATTAGTTACCCTTAGTCTTGATGGCCATTATTAATGGAATTATGCTACCTGATAAGATTGACCAATTATTTCATATGGGTTTGGTTGATATGATCACAAAAATGATCAAGTGTGAGATAGTGTTTGTATAGGGTCCTATTATGTTAGCCTAGATGCATATGGATTTGCACTTAGTAGCATATCAAAGTGGGAGAATTATTGGAGCATCCATGTTGATATAGGTTTTGGCCTAGGAGCATGTGGGGATTGAATAACCCCTAGGAAGATGTTGATAGAGGGTTCAAGAGGAGTTAGTGGCCTAAAAATTAGATATAGTGGATGGTGGGCATTGTGGTCATCTAAGTGACTTGACCTTCTACAAATGGGCTTTGGATGATTTATAAGTAACAAACATTACTTGGCATCCATATCTAGGGATACAGTTTGGCTAGATATATGATGTATACTACTTGATCTTTGTTGAGATATTTTATTACATCATGAGTTATTGTGAGTATGTATAAAGAGGTACCAGCTAGATAAAGTGCTATGATAGTTTGGAGTTTAGCAAAGGATCCCAATGGTGCCTCATGTTTTTGTTAGAGTGATGAGGGAGGCACCACAATGGGGGCCTACTATATATTTCATAGTGTTTATAGTTGATTATCCAATTCTCTTAGGTGAATTATGGGATCTAAATGGAATAGTGGATGTCAAAGTGATAGAGGGATACGATTTGTAGTGGGCATAGGTGAGGCTAGAGATACTTACCATTCCATTTCAGAGACCGAGGACATGGTAAGAGAGTGTTCATGAGGTAGTGTGGAGACTACCACTATGGAAACAATATAGGAGGTTAGTCTTAATAATATAAGGGGGATATGGGTAGGATGATGGGGATGGGGGTTAGATAGAAGGAGGTACAGGTCAAAAGGTAGGATGGAGGAGATGGACGATAAGGAAATGTATAGATAGGAGTAAATGGTGATGGTGGATAGGGTAGGGATGAAACATAGAGAGGGGGATGCCCTATTATGATCATAGAATCTCGATGTGGAACATTCCACTACTAGTTGGCTCTCCTATGTTCAAGTAATGGTTACTTCACCAGTTAGATCTTTGGGATAAGGTTAGATAGGTTTAGATATGAGTGTGATGGTAGTAGTGACAGGGTCACTTTCCTTAAGCAAAAAAGATGGGGTTGGGTCTTCACACTTATCAAGATCAATAGAGGATAAGACCCTTCTAGCTATCTTGAGATAGGAGATTGTGGAGAGATAAACTAAGATAGTTAGGCTTGTGAGTATGGTGTTTGGCCAATATTCTAATATTTTAAGGATATAGGCATAATTATTGGCCAGAGATGGACATATTGTTACACTTTTGACAAAGTTGATTAGGCTTACAATCTCATTGTCTTGATTGATAGGGGGCACCCATAAATTGCACACAGAATGAGAGATAATGCAAGTTGAGGCCCTAGAGACAATGCCATGAATGGGATGTAGCTAGTGTCATTGTTATAGCATAGGGCCTAGAAAAAACCCTATTAGATGTGATGAATGCCATGTGATAGGTAAGATACTATCATATTTTAAATGAGAGTGTTGTACTAGTAAGCCAGAGGGTACCTTCTTATGTTTAACACACATGTCAATGATCAAGGGGTTCCTCAACTAGGACATCTACGATGGTGGTGTCTCCGAGATTAGTAGGGCAGCCCTCACATTGGTTAGTGGGCATCATGGCTTCTCCTCTAACCACACCTCCCTGGATCATTGTGTAAGGATCACACCATATCATTCATCCATAGAGATATCCATAAGGTATCCCACCATAGAGATACCTCTTAGGAGTCATCCTTTGGAGAGTCATAAGAAGAGCTGAATGCAGATTGTTTGTTCATGGATTTTGATATATAGATGATTATGTGGATATATGCACATTGTCATGGATTTTTTTATTTTATTTATTGTATATGGACATTCATTGTACAAAGGCCTAATTGATATATATATATATGAATATTTTGTTTTATGTTTATTCATATGTATCATGCATTGGTTTATTATGGATATTGGATAATTATATGATGATGATTATAATTTTGATTTGACTTGGCTCACATGTCTCATATATTACATTTTTTATGATATGATGATTATGGGTGTACATGTGTATGTTATTTAATGTTTTACTTTGATGTCATGTATATAATGTTAATATATAAGCATAATGTGAGAAATTATAGATGGACATGGATGTTTTTAGATGATAGATGATATATGTTTAGATGATCATTATATGTTGTGATGTGAAGACAGTCACTCCTAATTTTTGTATTCATGTTTTACATAGTCACTTGATTATGGATGAGGATGTAAATGGATATAATGTTGATTAGATGAGATAGATGATGATGCAGGATAAGGGATATGTTGTGTTAAGTTTGCATGTCTCCACACATATTTATAACATGATTATTTTATGTAGTACACGATAGTATGCACCATGATATAAACACCATGATTGCTTGGCCATAGTGTGCATAAGGATGGAATTGCATAAAAATAAAAATAAAAATGATAAAACAAACAAACAAGCAATTAGTAAGTAACCACCCATAAACACAAACTTGAAAATAGAAATCAATAGAAAGCATCTTGTCATTATCAAGATAAAACCCATGTGTGAAGGATAATGATACCAACAGCTTATTAAAGCTCCCAAATAATTATGTATGTGAGTGATTTAAATGCATAATAATGTATCCTATTGAAACTACATTGATTTACCTATAACAGATCAAGGATTAAAGCCCAACTAAGAATAGGACTACTAAATGTGATGGTTTTATATTGTTTTTAAGTTTTGTGGCTTTATATATCATTTTTGGGGTTTTATATTTTTTTATTTTTAGGGTTTTTATGGATTTTTATAGATATGTATATACTATGGTTAATAGCAAAGGGAAAACTGACATTAGCAATGGGGAAGGAAAGTGACGTGGAATGGAAGACAAGTGGATGGATCGAGCCAATGGGAGTTTTTCAATGAATGCACAACCTATAGAACTAATTTACCCATGTGTTATCCTAATAGCTTTATAAAAATATTTTGTGATGTCTTGATCATGTACACCATTATGTGCCCTATAGTTCTTGTAGGTTATCACCAAGGTCAAAATAGGAAAGGGAATTATTGAATTTTTAAGCTGCCTTGATTTCTTATCACTTCACATGCTGGGAAAAGGACTTCTTCTACCAGAACCAACTAATTATGGGTTATTAATGTCTTTATGGGTGAAATTTTGGACCAAGATCAGGTTTTCTTGATGAACTAGTAATGGTTGGTTAGACATTTGCATGTTTCATAAGGACTATTAAGCATTTTTTAGGTCATAAGGACTATTAAGAATTTTTTAGGACCTAAAGTCATATTAGCCCTTAACCAAACCTATTGAATGACTAAAGGACATTTTAAAGTGATTTAAAATTAGAAATAGGTCAAAAGGGTCTTAAAAACATTTATTTGGCCTTAAAAGAGGTGAAACATTCAAAAGGAAAACATAAAAGTCATTTAGAAAGATTAAAACTCCCTCCTCTAAATTTGTACTTCTTGATCAAAGGATACTTTTGACTTTATTTTCCCTTCTTCAAGCTTGTAGAGGTATCCTAACAAGTTCTCATGGTTTCCTAATGTTGTAGTGAGAAAATAAGATCCTTTAAGCATGTTTGTAGGTCATGTTAAGAAGTTGTAGGGCCTTATTTAGGAGAAACCGATCTTTTAAAGCATGCAAGTCTTATTCCAAAGATCTTTGTAATAGTTTACAAAGCCTATCAAGGGATCCAAAAGCAATAAACGGGGTTAAGGAGGATAGAAAATAAGATATATAACATGTTTTCAATATGATCATGAGATTTTTGGGAGAAAACAAAGTCTTTCAAGCTTAAAATGCAAGTTTTCTAGTTTGTATAAGCCTATATACCCTTAATAAGGATCCTCAAGCATTAAGTAAATGTTAGAGATGTCGTAAAGATCAAGAAGTGTGAACTATAAGTCCTCAACAAAGCACAATGAGTCTGCAAACCATGAACAAACAAGATCTCATGTTTATAAGGGTCAAAAAGATAGTCACATCCTTTTTTTGTTCTCTTCATGCATGACATGTGTGGAGCCTATGAGGGGTTTTGCTATGACCTAAGGCACCTCATAGTGGTCTTCAACCCTTGTGAGAATGATTGAATCACATGAATATATATGAATCTAGTAAAAGACCCTTTAGGCAGATAAAACCTCTAAAACCCTCTAAATCATGAAGATGCATTTTGATTATTTTACAAGCTTGGATAACTATTTAAATGAGTTTGTAGACCTTCTATACAAAAATTAAAAGATCATGATGTTATAGGCATCTTCAAGTCTTCAAGCTCCTTTCAAAGCATCAATAGCTTTGTGAGGTCCCAGAGTTAGTATGTTTCCAAGCATAATCTAACTAAACCAAGAAAAAATATAAAGGAAATATAATGGGTTGTAGGTTTGTAGGTTAAAAAGAGCTTTTCATCATGATCCAAAATAACTAGCATATCTACAACAGAGTTCCAAAGTCTCTTGACTATTATAAAGATAAATAGAGGTATGTGACCAAATTTCAAAGGTTTTCTTGACTACTCAAGAGAAAGACATAGGATTCTCATCATCTTAAAACCTAATGAGCATCAAGGCTTGGTAAGAAAATGCAAAAGGGTTTCCTTGAGTCTCGAGGCCCATTTATAGGCTACAATAAGCACCATTATTTCATAAGCTTCACTATGGCTTGTAACATGTTTCTAAGAGAATTTAAAGCATTTTAAGACACCCTTAAAAACTTGAAAACTTATTTTAAAGTTCTATGACTAACCAATAAGGTGTGAAATCTCTCAGGAGGACACCTACATGTCTAAAGTTAAATTTTTCAAGGTTTCATGACCTTGCACAGTGAAAACACTAGATCTAGAAATAGTTTAAACAAATTTCTATAATCTTACAATGATAAGATAAGATCTACGTCTATAATCATCAAAAAAAACCTCCAAATTTGAATAATTACATGGTTTCCAATCCCCCTATAGAACTATAAGGTAAGTTGTGAGGTTTTGTTGATATTCTAATGACCAATCAATGATAAGAACATGTTTCAGAGGTCTACCAATGAGATTGTAGTATTTTGAGGTCTCTTAGAGGTCTGTAAGATGAGTAACATGTTTTTTTTAATCGCTCCATGAAGGAAACATAGTGAGAATAGTGTTCCTAGAGTCTTAACACTACCTGCATGTCTGCCTAAGAGTTGAGATGTTTCCATGATTATCAAAGCATAGTTCTAAGGAGCCTTGGTAATAAGATAAAGTTATTTAAATCTAGTTTCAGCAAAGTTTCAAGTCTAATGGAAAGATTGGAGTCAAAGATGTAGAGATTATAGGTCTAAAAAGATTTCAGGGTAGAGTTTCACAACTTATCATAAATAGAATATTTTTTTATTTTATGCCAAGTTTTCAGAGGTTTTAGGATTATCAAGGCTTAGATAGAGGTTTTTAAACAAGTTTCAAGCAAAGTTGTAGGTCTATGAGTTCTACAAGTAGATTTTTTAGGGTCTAAGCATGACCCAACCATAAATACAAGTCTAAAACAAGATATAAAATGTTTCCATGGGGGTATTTAACATGGTTTTCGAAGCTTCATGATTATCAAAGGTGAAACTAGCAAGTATGAGCATGATCCAAGAACCCTCATAGAACACCAACAAGTTTGTCAAATAAGTTTCATGATTGATGAAGAAGAGAATGAAACATTTTTTATGTTGTAAGGTTTGCAATCAGTTTTTGAAAGGTTTTAGAATGATAAATAATAAGACAAAGCTTTTTGAGCATGTTGCAGGTCTGTAAGGTGAAGAGTCTTAAAGGTTTCAAGCATGATTAAGGATGCCAAGAGGTTTTCATCATATCTAAACCTAAGTATAGGGTTGTAAATAGTTTTTATAAGATTTTTATGATCTCAAAGACACTTACAAGTCTATAGAAGGGTTTTCACGTGATGACACCAATATAAAGAGGTTTTTAAGCATCTACAAGCATGTAAGCAGGTCTCTAAAGACTTAGATAAGTCTTATTCAAGCTTAATGATTTAAGTTGCTTGATGATCATCCACAAATCATGGAAATAGTTTGAAACTTCCTCCTCATAAATTATAGTCTCTTTCAAGTGATTAATAGTAATGAAACATGTGCAAGGCTCTAGGTGAGGTGAGGTGAGTTATGGTAGTTTAAGGCCTATTTTGGTTATAATGAAGATCCATTATCATGCAAAAGACATAACAAGGGATTTAAACACTAAGAACAAGGTGAGATTAGTATATTCTCTCCAACATGCATACCCAGTGGAAAGTTGTGAGTTTAAGGCGCTTAAAGATAAGAAGACCAAGTCTATTTCAAGAACAAGAATTCTCAAAGAGACAACTAGAGAGAAAATAGGGTGACTTACCCTCCATTATGCCATGCATACAAGTTGGTGTACATGGAATAGATTTACAGCATTGAAAAGGCTTATTGATTTTAACCTCTTGGTCTCTCTCTCCCACACATGCTAAATTAATGAATGTAATAGTGGGAAGTTATTATTATTTTCGACTCCCACATGTTGGTATTATTCTATATATGACTATTTTTGAGATGCAAAAAATATCCTTCTCTTTGGTGTAGCAAGACTCTACCCTTTTGAGGATTGTAAAATTGGCTTTATGCTTTGAGTTCAATAAAGAATGGATATTTGCCTTCATTCATACTATCAATTTCCCTAAATATTATGTGATTTTGAGTTTTGTATCCTCACTTGTGGATGTTTTCTTCCCTTTTATTATTGTCCAATCATAATTACACTCTCTTTTATAGGTTGTATGCTATGTAGGTTTCCTACCTGCATGTAAAATGAGTATGTAAAGGCTGAGAAAGTTATAGGTTATGTGAAAATTGTGTGATTTCCTGTCACTTATAAAGATTTATTGTGTTGTTTTAAAAAATTTAGGACCTCTCTAAACTTGGTGAATCACCATTTTGTGAATTTTATTTACTTCTACTCCCTTTTCCATGATGAAATCATAATTACAGCTGTAAATAAGTCTCTTTTTAGTAGTGTTTTAGCTCTACAAGTTGATCTTATATCAGGTGCACATAGTTTAGGAAGGAAGTTAGCCTTATCCAGAGGTTCATCCTAAGGATCCAAGGTCCCACACCTTGGATATGTTCCCATTATTACATTGAATCAAAAAATGATCAAATAGGTGAAATATTCAATTGATAACAACAATTATGGATAATGGGATGGATCTAGTTGCAAATGGCTAGAGAGAAGTGGATTTGCCCAAAAGAATAGGGATAATCATAGACAATAATTTATGTTTTTATTTTATTTTCAAGCATATAAACACTTGAGGTGCATGAGATTCATGGGCTCATCAATTTCCTACCCAAATTTTGTAGCCAACTTATAGGTGCTTGAGTTATACTAGTAGTAATGATGTAAGGACCTATCCAATTAGGCTCAAACTTCTTTTTCTTTTCATGATATACATTAGTGTTTCTCTAGTTTTCCTTTAGAACAAGATCACCAATTTCAAACTACCATGATTTAATATGCTTGTCGTAATTATGTCACAACCTGTTCTAATGTGCTTTCAGATGATTGAGTGTGATCAATCTTATCTCATCAATAAGTTATGATGCATGTATCTATGTGACTCAATATTCCTCATCATCAATGATATATTAAAATTACATGTGCAAGGGGAAAATTAATCTCAATGGTTAAGATAACTTTTGATCTAAAACTAGATAATATGGAGTGGCTCTTGTGTGTGTAAGGATGTTAGTGTAGTAAGCCCACAAGGTGGGATAGAGTTGTAGATGCCAATCATGACCAACACCATTGACTATCTTCTTAAGGATCTTGATTATGGTTTTATTATATGTCTCAATTGTGTCGGTGCCTCATGGATAGTAAGGAGTGGACCATCTATGTTGAATATGAAATTAAGTATGCAGGGCCTTGACATCCTTATTTTTAAATGACTTAACATTATCTATAATGATGGTGAATGGGATGTCATAGAAAAAATTGAGATGTTTGAGAATAAATTTATAAATTTGATTCTTGGCTACGTATGTGAGAGGGATGGCTTCAACCCACTTAGTGAAGTACTCAGTAGTAGTAATAATATAATTGTGTCCATCAAATAAGGTAGGATTAATCTTCCTTATGAGATATATCCCCATGTAGAAAAGGGCCATGGTGTTTTTATTGACTATAAATCTTAAATTAGAGCATGAATGTGATCATCATGTCTCTAAAAAGTAACATGTTTCTTAACATACTTACATGCATCTAATTTCATGGTCAGCCAATTATATCCTATGTAGAGCAGTTTCTTGTCAAGGACCATTCCACTAGTGTGTGCCCAACAAATATCATTATGAACATCTTTGATAGCCAAATTGACATCTTCTAGGTTTGAATAATGAAACAGAGTTTTGTCATAGCCTCTGTGATAAAGTGTGTTGCCAAGGATAGTATAACAAAAAGTGTTTTAGATAAAGGCTTTTCATTGGGCACATGATATATCAATATGAAGGATATTATCATGGAGGTACACATATATGTCATGATACCATGGAGATTCGGGACCAATAATATCACATACCATCATAGATTTTGGATGATCATAGGTCAGTATAATGAGTTCTACCAAGAATTGGCATTGATGAATATATTGTTGCATTTTACGGAGTGAATCAATGATAACCATTACATCCATATATCTATTGTTTATGTGTGACACTCACTCAAACTAAATATGCATAAAGTAATGTTTTAATTTGTCCACCATGTTCATGTGGTATATAATCTTATCATCTTTGGTTTGGTATTGATCATTGACCTGGTTGATGATTAGCTGAGAATTGCCAAAGACATAAAAGTGTTTGATATTCCATTAGATGGCCATTTAAAACCCTATAAGAAGCACTTCATTCTCTGTAATGTTGTTGGTGCATGGGAAAGAAATGTAGAATGCCTTGGGAATGAGGTTCCCTTAAGGTGTCAAGAATAGAATTCCTTACACTGAGCCATGTGATGTAAAAATCCATTAAAATTGAGCTTCCAACATTGGGATTCATTAAGAGATATAATAGATTCATTAAGAAAACCTATAGTCAAGGGTTGTTTATTTAACAATGGAGCTTTTGTCAGTTTATCCATGAGTATTTATCCCTTGATTTTCTTTTGATTGGCATATTCAATATTGAATTCATTGAGTAGCTGACCCATTTACAGATTCAACCTATGAGTTGCTTTAAATAGGAGGTATTCAAGTGGGTAAACCTTGACAATGAGAATAATCTTGTTGTTGAGCATGTAGTACCATCATTTCTATGATGCAAAGACTAAAGCCAAACATGCCTTTTTGATGGGTAGTTAAACTCATAATCCAATAAGTTCATGCTTAGATAGTACACTACCCACTATGTTCCATTATTGTCATGTTGAGCTAAAAGTGCCCCAAATCATGATGAGTTTCAAAAATGTATAGCAATAATGGTTTTCCTAGAGTTGGTGGTACTAATATTATGGATTGGTGAGATATTATTTGACTTATTCAAACACCTCTTGATGTTCCATGTTCTACTGAAATTCAGTGTTTTTATTTAGTATATGTGTGAACGGATGACACATGTTGGCCAACTAAAAGATAAACTATTTAATGGCTTGGATTTTCCCTTGCAAACTTTGAAACTATTTAAGATTAAATGGTGGAAGCATTTCTGTAATGACCTGAACCTTGGCCAATTCCACTTCAATGCCTTGTCTATAAATGATGAAGCCTAATATCTTGCCTAATGTTATGCCAAACACACATTTCTTAGGATTAAGTTGCACCTTATATTCTCTAAGTCACTTGAATATTCTATGTAGCATGGATAGATGTTCTACTTGGGTATTTGATTTGCCTAGTATGTCATCCACATAATCCATGACAATGTCATGCATCATATCATGTAAGGTGATGGTCATTTGATCCGTAAACACCACTGATAAACTCAAAGTGAAATTTTTGAAAGTACAAATTCTGAATTTCTCAACTTATAAGATGTTGGAATGATTAAAAACTAATGAAAATATTATCCAAATCAAGTTTCAAAACTAAAATAAAGGTGAATTGATAAATCACATCAATTATCTATTAAAACCATTAGATTTTCCAAATTATTGATTTTATCCAATTTCTCGTAAATGATCAAATGATTAAATTTTGCATTTTGATTTAAATCTAAATTATAATCTTCAAATTAACTAAAACTAAAATGTAAAAATGAATTTTAAGATCAAAACACAAAAATTGTTTACAGGGTTTAGAATTCCTATGTCCTCAGGTTCTGATCGAATCGATCCATTAATGTTGCTAAAATTTGCAAGATAAAATAATTACTTACAAAAAAAAAGATCATATCTCTCTACAATAATAGTGATCAGACCTTTGAAAGACCTTGGCTAACTCGGCACATCCTTCACCTTCCTAAATCACACACAGAGGCTTCTCCAAATCAAAATTGGCAACTTCTATATCTCAAAATGGCATCACCAATTCTCCAAAATGGGCAAATGAATATATTGCATAGAGATTATTTGAATTCTAAACAAGTTTATAATTTACTCTGAGCTCTGGTTTAGCCTCTAAGGGATCCAAAATGACCAAATACTGTAAGTGGGTCTATATTCTCCAATGTGCAGTCGGCCAGAAGCTTGCCTTTTTATACAAGTTCGCTCTTTTCAAAGCACTTGAAAGTTCATGGCATAAGTGGTAAAGCTTATCCATTTTGGATGGAAGGTCAAGAGTTCAAAATTGTCAGCCTCCTTTTTAGCGCTTAGGCTTTATCTTTATCCCACATGTGTGGGTCGAGCGGTTTAAACAAGGCTTAAAATAGCCTTGGTCTACCATTTCCATCGTGGGTTTATCCCACATGAATGGATTTCAGATTGGATAAAAGCCTTTAGCCACCCATTTATCTCATGGCTTCATCCACATGGCTCCTTAGACTTGGGCTTGCCACCTTGCTCAGGGTTTGGCCTGCAAACTCCTTTGAACTCACCACATGGCTCAGTCAACAAGCTTATCTTCGAGCTTAGTCACTTAACTCCACGTGGCATGTTGATGACATGGCATGTCATCAAACCATTTTTTTCAAACCTTTCATTTTGCTAAGTGTCGACCTCTGATAGGCCCTCATACCAAATGTTGAAACCACATTGAAACACATGCCACATGTTGCATTGTGACATTTATCAACCATCTTCAAATGGCCATAACAGGATCTCCTGAACTCATATTTACATTCTGAAAAATGAGTCAAAAAGCTCTAAAATAGATCTACAGTGTGCCACCATTTAAACTCTAAATTAGAACCATTATCAGAACCAAAGTTTTGATCACACCTCTCTAATAGAAGGCTTTTGGTCTCCAAAAGTCCAATATCAACTAAAACTGCATACTGGTATACTACATCCATGAAAATAAAACCCAGTAATAGCAAGAGATATAAACATTGCATTAAAATAATTCACAATCAAACTATAAAAATGCCTAATCCAATGGCATGAGTAAGTGAATCTACAACTGCCAAAGTGACTACAGCGTATCAAACTGCCTGCCCAAATGTCACATTCTGTAAAGTGGTGAATTGCCAAAAATTGAAACAACTCCCAATGTAACTGCAAGACAAGTTTATAATGTCGACAACATACAATAAATGTTGTGGACATGTTGCAATACAATGCCCTAGTATGGGACTTATATGCTAAGCGAATGTGAATAACCAAAAGTGTATGTTGCCTAACATCTAAATATGCCCAAAGGGTCTTAAAAAATGCATCTAAACATCTCTGTGCCAAAATAGATATATTCAAAATAGCAGTCTAACTATCAAATGCTGTAAGGAAATAACTCACAACATCACTCTGTTATATCCCCAATTGTTTCAAATGAGTTAATGTCTTATCCATTATTAGACTACCCATACAGTATATTCTAGAGATCAAAAACTTAGAGTTATCAAAAACTGAGAATTGAAAAACTTCATATGGTAAACCTATCTTGAAGTGTTCCCACTAACTCTAATCTACATCTATCAAAGCTTGTTCATTCCCTTAGGTGAATTCTTAACCATGCTTTGCAAAAAGAATGTAGTGATAATCCACTTAACCAATTCTTTCTTCCTAGTGAAATTGATTGTCTCTGTGGATTCATTATCAATTGCATACTTTATCAATTTGGGCTTTGCCATATGTAATTGAAAACACTGTTGACTTAACCTCTTAAATGGATTTTCACTTGTAGGTTTTACCTTAACCTAGGTTGTATTGTCAACTATATTATGGATTGAATTAGCTTCATTAACATTAGTGAGAGGTTTGTAAATCATCTTAGTTCTAACATTACTTGAATGTGAAGATTAATGAAGCTTAAAACATCTATCAATCCTATGTCTGCTCACTTTACAATGAGTGCAAACATCCTTCTTAGGTGAGGGTCCCTTTTTGCCAATTCCCAACTTAACATGAGAATGGTCTTTCAAACATGCAATCTACTTCAACAAAGCATTTTGTTTCCAACAAGTCTTAGCATTATGGTTATTCATCCCATAAAAAGTGCATGGAAATGATTGCATTATCTTCTATACATTATATCTAAACTTCTTAAAAGTATCAATTGGATTAGAAGATTTAGTGTAAGAATTAGGAGGTGGAATCTCAATACCTCTTTTACCTTTACACTTTTGAACTAGTGGCCTAGAACCTTCGCTATTGGAAGCTCATCTTTCTTTAGCCATGGAAGAAACTTCTCCATCATCCACCTGCACACTAGTATAACCCAAACCTGCATGAAGAGGTCTATGTTCAACCTAAATTGGGTTAGATATACTTTAGCTATCTCTACCAAGTCCTCCTTTATTATAACCCATTTTAAACAACAATTTAGATCATATGCCCTTAGTGTATCTTTCAAAATCACCAAAAACAATATTACTAGAATCTAAATCTAAAATGGTAGAAGAAGATGAAGATTCCTATGAAAAAACTTACAGTGCACTCAGTCATAGTCTCTACATTTGAAGTTGAAGGCTTTACCTTTTCACACTCACCACATTGCAATCTAACCAAGAGCTCATCCTTGGATTTGAGCTCCAATTTTAACTTTGCCACTTGCAATTCAAGTGCAAATTTTTGGCATTTTAAGATTACATTTTCATCTTTGATGACCTCAATCTATGACAACTTGCCCATGGTTTCTTGAAAACACCTGATTCCACACTGCACACTGTAATATAATCAATTTGCAAACTAATAATCCAACTATTCTAGAAGTAATTGTCAATACACAACTAGAAGCAACCCTTGCATTCTAACCACTCTAATACCAACTTGATCCATAAACACCACTGATAAACTCAAAGTGAAATTTTTAAAAGTATGGATTCTAAATTTATCAACTTATAAGATGTTGGAATGATTAAAAACTGATGAAAATTTGATCCAAACCAAGTTTCAAAATTGAAATAAAGGTGAATTGATAAATCACATCAGTTATCCATTGAAACCATCAGATTTTCCAAATTCTTGATTTTATCCAGTTTCCTATAAATGATTAAATTTTGCATTCTGATTTAAATCTAAATTATAATCTTCAAATTAACTAAAACTGAAATGTAAAAATGAATTCTAAGACCAAAACACAGAAATTATTTATGGGGTTCAGAATTCCTACGTCCCTGGGTTCTTATCGAACCAATCCATTAATGTTGCTAAAATTTTCAAGATAAAATAACTACTTACAAATTAAAAACTATCATATCTCTCTATAATAATAGTGATCAGACCTTCAAAAGACCTTGGATGACTCAGCATGTCCTTTACCTTCCTAAATCACACGCAGAGGCTTCTCCAAATCAAAATTGGAAACTTCTATAGCTCAAAATGGCATCACCAATTCTCCAAAATAGGAAAATTAATATATTGCATAGAGAGTATCATAATTCTAAACAAATTTATAGTTTACTTCGAGCTCTGGTTCAGCCTCTAAGGGCTCCAAAATGACCAAATACAGTAATCAAGTCTATATTCTCCAATACACAGTCGGCCAAAAGCTTGCCTTTTTATACAAGTTCTCTCCTTTCAAAGTACTTGGAAATCCATGGCATAAGTGGCCAAATATTATCCATTTTGGATGGTAGGTCAAGAGTTCAAAACTTTTGGCCTCCTTTTTATCGCTTAGGCTTATCTTTATCCCACATGTGTGGGTCGAGTGATTTAAACAAGGCTTAAAATAGCCTTGGTCTGCCATTTCCATCGTGGGTTTATCCCACATGCATGGATTGTGGATAGGATAAGGCTTTAAAAAGACTTTATCCACTCATTTATCTTGTGGCTTCAGCCACATGGCTCCTTAGACTCGGGCTTCGGCTTGTGGACTCCTTTGAACTCACCACATGGCTCGGTCAATAAGCTTATCTTCAAGCTTAGTCACTTAACTCCATGTGGCATGTTGATGACATGGCATGTCATCGAACCATTTTTTTTCAAACCTTTAATTTTTTCAAGTGTCGACCTCTAATAGGTCCTCGTGCCAAATTTTGAAACCACATTGAAACACATGCCACATGTCGCATTGTGACATTTATCGACCATCTTTAAATGGCCATTACAGGAGCTCTCAAACTCGGATTTATGTTCTAAAAAATGCATCAGAAATCTCTCAAAGAGATCTTCAGTGTGCCACCACTAAAACTCTAAATTAGAAACATTATTATAACCCAATTTTTTATCATCATTGCTCTTTGATATGTGGCACTTGCATTCTTCAAGCCAAAGGGCATGACTTGATAGAAAAATATCCCCCACATAGTGGTGAATACAGTCTTATGTTGATCTTCAAGTGTTATGTGGATTTGATTGGAGCCAAATAATATATCCATGAGTGATGATATTTCATAGCCTACTATATAATTTACTATCATGTTAATATTAGGCAAGAGGAAATCATCCTTAAGGTAGGCGTTATTGATATCATGAAAATTGGTACAAATATGAATCCCCACTAGATTTTTAAAAACGTATATAATATTTGATATCCACTCAAAGTAATCAATTAGTCTAATAAAACATGCCCCTAAAAGCTTCACTAGTTCCTTTTTATGAGAATTTTTATTGTAGGGTGCATTTTCTACAATTTTTGTTTGATAGGCTTGGTATCAGGGTGCACAACAAGATGATGGACCATTAAAGACAAATGCAATCCAAGCATATTGATGTATGACCAAGTGAATATGTCAATATATTATTTTATAAGGGAAATTATAATTCCATGCTCTTTTAGAGTGAGTGAAGCTCCAAATTTGATTATCCTAGGATTATTCTATGTTCTAATATTAGCATCAATAGTGTCTTCAAAAAATAGTATGGCACTATCTTGTAGCTATGTTGGCACATGAGGAAGGTGAAATTATTCATCTATTTTGTGCTTTGTAATATCATCTTATTCTCTCATGAAGGATGAGTCTAGGTTTACCATTTTAGGTAGTGGCCATGCAAATACACCTAAAAAATCCTTTACCACTTCATCATAGGTTTTTAATTCCTAGGGACTGAGATTGGCTCCAATTTCAATGATCCTAGGATTGTTATGATACCATGCCAACTTGTGGAAACAGTTGAGTTCCCTATCCATTGGCACCTCATAGAGGTTTTTACCAATGAATGAACCTTTATTTTGATCTTTACAATTATCTGATAATGCATAATAAAGGTTTTCACTAGGGGACATTAGTTTTTTATTTTTTGAGAGTTTTAATTTTTTTCAAATAGGGACTCTTATTTCTCCCAAAATTAGGTAGCTAAATCAAGTTTAATGTGAAATCCTTACTTTCGATCTCTTGTCAAAAATCCATCCTAGAGTCCCATAAATTCAATGATGGCCTCATCATTATAGAAGACATCCAAGGGCATATGGTCTTCTTGGTCCTAGTCTATGAGGTCGGGGTATTGGAGGTCTAAGTGGATAGTGATAATTATTGTGTTGTCAAAAATATTGGTTTCAACAAGCTCATAGTAGAGGCTATAAAAAGACTTTATGTTGTTTTTAGAAGAGTCATCATTAGACATCATAATTCCATCATTAATGAGATTATAAGGATCACCCACAGGTGGTTTTTATCCAATAATATGATTTTCTTGATGCTTAGAAGGGGGAAGAGGCTCAAGGATCCCTTGTTATTCAATAACCAATACTTTGCCTTTATAATCCATGACTTCACATATCTTGTTGGTGATAGGATATTCCTTACTTTGATAACATGAAGCAAAACCATCATCGTATAACCAAGAGTCACCAGAACCATTTAGATGTCCATTGTCTAGGAAGCCATTTTTGACAAAGGAGAGGGAATAACCTTATAGGAATTCATTTCCTTTCACTGGTACATGGTGGGCCTGCCATGACTCTTAGGGTAAGTGGGGAGTTTTACAACATGGAAGGAGACATGTATCTCATATTCCCCACAACACATATCTATGGTTTTGAAATGTGACACAGATTGGGGAGGTGGAGGGTTAGATGTGGATGGTAGGTCATTGGGATGGATATAGGAGGATTATTTGGAATCCTTTGATGCCATATCTTTTTTCATATTAGAGGCATGCTTCATGATAGGATAGTGATTGATTTTTATGTATTTTGCTTCCAACATTTTACAATATTGGTATGACTTTGGGTCATCAAGCATTATCACCTCCATACTAGAGTGTAGAAACTTGAGGCACTAATGAAAAGTGGAGGGAAATACATGCATGGCATGAATTCATAGACATCCTAGGAGGATTTTATATTTTAAATTAATGTCGATGACGTGGAGGAGGGTTTGGTGCGTGACAGGCCCAACCATGATGGGTAAGTCAATGGTACCAATTGATTCTTCATTCACATTGTCAAATGCCTTAATGGTGATGACATTGGCCTCTAGCACCTATTCAAAATACCAAAGGTGATTGACCAATTTCACTACTAAAAATTTCAATCCTGACCCATGTTTATGAGTACCCATTTGACTTTGTGTTTGTAATGATGGCCTTAATATAGAGAGGTATATTGTGGGATGATCCTACTAAAGGAAGGTCATTATGATAAAATGTGAGTTTTTGGCCAAAGGATATATGTCCCTCAAGTGCTTCGAATTATGAAGGATCAATATCATTCGGGACCTTTTACTACTGGAGGACTTTATATAATGCATCCTTATGAATAACAAGTGTCTTAAGAAGATCAAAGATGGATATTTATCAGAGAGTCTTTTTGAGTTATTCAATAAGGTTGTATTATCCCCTAGGGGTGAATGCAAAAGGTTTTTGAACATAAGGACCTTAGATTGTGACTTTTGAGCATCGATTAATGACAACACAATCTCGGTATTTGGCTTTGATTGTGGCAATGTGATGATCTATGATTTGGCCCACATAAATGTCATACTTGTATGGGGTTCTATGTTAATTAAAAAATTTGGCATAGGTGTTTTGACCTTAGTTTTATTGTTGATTTTACTACTAGTTACTCTAATCGTGCTTAGGGAATGGATACTTGAATATCCCAAGTTTTTTATTCTTAGATGATAAAGTGTCATTATCTAACTTGATCTCACATGATCTAATAGGTCCTGAACATAGTGTTTGAGCGTTGTGATATTTAAACCTTGTTGGATATGGGGTTTAGGGTTAAATGGGTATAATAGCCTATACACAAGGATGAATAAAAGTATTCTAGATCAGGCCAATTAATTGAAAACTCAAATAAATGAATATTATGAATTAAAGTGTTGAATTATGCTAAATATAGAAAATACACTCAAAATAGTAGTTTGATTACAAAAACATGAAGAAGAGATAATGCTTAGCTTGTCTACAAATGCATAGACATATCTAACAAGTATAGAGGTGGAAACACTTAGCGACAAGATCAAGATCCAGTCATCAAATTTTAGATATATTATTTTTAGAGGCCTAGATACTTATGTCGACCTACAGACACTTACATTAATTCTTATGTCTATATATTGACACAACCATCCTATATAGAATATTTAATGTATTGTGAAACAACCACCTAAGTCCTTCTAGGTTTATTTTTGCCTCTCTATTGATGTCTTTTAATCATGTACACACATTGTTGATGATTGTATGTGGATCAAACCCTGGCTCTTCACCTTAGGTCTGTATACCTTACTAAAAAATGGGTTAGTGGGATCACAGTGTCAAGCTAACCTCAATGACCACATTGCCTACATAGCTAATACTCCAAGGAGGACCTCATACATATGTAGTTCTTCCCTAGTGTTAACTTATGTGCACACAAGGGTAAAATATACTATATGCAAGGGCATGTAATGATCTAACTTGTAACTTGACAAATAATGTTCATGGGTTATTATTTAAGTGCTTCAAACTTGTAATATGATTGCTTGTATGACTGATATGAAAATAAGGAAGAATAGGGTAGTCAAACTTAGTTGGGTGATTGATTGATTGAGTTTTAATAATTTTTTGCTTGTTATTTACTAGATGAATAATGAGTGGGCTTAGACTTGTATTTTTATTTTACCTTTTGAAAATATCTCATGAAAGCATAAAATAAAATAAATGGGTTGACCTGTATAATTTGAAAGATTTTCAAATTATATGACTTTTGAGGATTAGACACTTGTTAAGAATCTAGACACTTGTGTCAATGCAAGTGTATGGTAGGCAAGCAAGTTTTTGAGGATATAAAACTAATAGTGAAGGATATATATCAGATTTTATGATTTATACACAGTGCAGGAAATCTGGGTCTTTAAAAATCATAGGGTCAGACCATATGATAAACAATTGGGCACAATAAGATGGTGAATGCGAGTATTTCAATGACATGAAGGTATATAACTAAATAGTAAAGTCATGATAGGTTATTTTCAAGTATACAAGACTAAGATGCTATAAAAATCAAATTTTGGTATCTACATTTAACCCCCATTTTATCTAGTAATGCATAAATATGAGATTACTAGGTTAAAGGAAATAAATACATACTTAGGTGTGTATAACATACCTTGCCTTTGCTTGATCCCACTTTGAGTTTTTGTTGGTGTATGACCTATAACCAAGAGCATGTTACATTATATATTAGTGCATATAATCTAAAATTTGAAATAATTGAAATGCTTGAAAATAAAGAGATCAAAAAAGGAGTACACTTATGTATCAATGCAACCATGTTGTCCCTTGGTACTTTGACTTGGTAAATATGATTCCTTATGAAGCATTTGAGATAAGAGAGGTTCAAAAATAAACCTTGGAGATTTTAAGAGGAAGATTGGAAGGTAATTATACCCATAATCTGGTGCAAGAGTGAATTATGACACGACCATTGAGATTATTGAATCTTAATCACACAACTCAATTGACAGTATAACAAAAGCAAAGTTAAGTGGTATAACCAACTCAACCTGAAAAATTGAGGTAGTATTATGTAATTTATGTTGTTGAATCTCAACCACACTGCTAAAAGGGATCCAACTATTACAGAGAGATAAAGCCTCAAAATAATGCTTCCTAGTGAAAATGGTGCTTCTTGGTAAAGTATCAATGTTTTTTGGTAAATAATTTTGAATAGGTTTGAATATTTATTTATAATTTTTGGTGTAATTTCATGGCATATGCACCTATAGTGTGTCTAAAACTGAAGTATCTATCAAAATATAACCCATGTTATATAACTATGTATAATATCTATCACAAATATGAGAAACTATGTTTCAAATTTGTAAAACTCGGTGCAATGTATAGGATTATGACCGAATCATATATCATAATCATGTAAATTATAATGAAATTATATAAATTCTAATAATTATATAATTTTGGACGTCATGTCTCTATGACCTATCCCCACTAATATGCCCCCCACTTTAGGGGTGAGGGAAATGGAATATGGTAGTTACCTTACCTCAAAAGGATAAGATAACTATATAATCTATGTATGAATCATGTAGCATATAGGAGTGTCATGTATAAGTATATCTATAAATGAATCTCATATTATGTGATCACAATAATCCATAAGATGCATGATATAAATCATGGCAATGTGTAGAAAGTAATAGTACAAGCTCAGCAAACAATTAAGCACACACATAAGTGCATCTAATGTCACACAAGAGGGGTCTAGAGAGACCATAAACAAGGAGCATAGTCAAATATCACACACTCTAATGAATGACATATTTGTAGACACTAATTCTGAATTATATAACACCTCAGTCTTGTATACTTGGCAAGTACTTCTCATGGCTATACACTTCAATCTTAAGACCTTCCTATTACCGAAAGGCTCATATATATTATCGCTTGTGCCTATTACTTATCTCTTAATATAAACATGCATTATTCTAATGATAAGGCCTTTTATACTACTCAAAACTCTACAAACTCGCTTGTTATCATCCTCTATAATTTTTGGACCTATACCTATTTTTTAGCTTCCTAGAGACTTGCGTCCCAATCAGATGCCTATGTCGACGCTAGTGTCTTGCACCAAACTAAGTATCCAATGCCCTAAAATCATAAAATTTTTAAATTAAATGTATCTCTATGGTCATCATAAGTATTTTATTTGAGATATTTCTAAAAGGGATTGATATACAAAAGATAACCCTCATTCATTCCTCACCTAACACAAACCTAATAACTCATGAGGTAACCTACCAAAGGCATTCAATCAAGCATTAAGGGGAGAAAAGCTTACTTATTATTTATTATTTAAATATCAATCATAGGGATAGC
The DNA here is from genome assembly GCA_037957365.1 of Torreya grandis. Lineage (NCBI taxonomy): Eukaryota > Viridiplantae > Streptophyta > Pinopsida > Cupressales > Taxaceae > Torreya > Torreya grandis. The sequence continues at coordinate 323,261 of JARHVA010005207.1, forward strand.
CCATTTACATGTCTAAAGTACTAAAGGACCACTCCATGAGCAATATTTTCTAAGTTACAAGTTATTTCACTTTATGTACTTGTTTATCACATGTTGCATCTTGATACACACACAAGATAACACATAGTGGAGAACTACATACATTTTAGGCCCTCTTTAGAGTATTGGTTATCTAGGTAGCACCCATTGATAGAGGTGTCTTTGGGGTAGCTCAACACCATGTGTCCACTAACCCATTTTTACCATAGTCACTCAAAAGATGAAGATCTAGGGTTTGATAAATGAAAAAGAGTGACAACACGTGCACACAATGTGACCACATTAGAAGAAAGGTAATAGAAAACATAGAAGGATCTAAGTGTTTGCACTCAAATTCAATTAATATTTTATACTAGAAACCTACATGCAAGTTAGATAGAAACATTAATTCAATCATCTAGATCAGATGCAAACATCCAAGGTCGTATAATGCAAATTTATAGAATCTAATGATTGATCCAAATTGTAGATCCAATTCATTTCCATCTTGTTTCAACCTAGATCTGCATGCACATAATAAACTAGCTAAGTACTCTTGTTTTTTATTTATTATAATATTAATCAATAGTCATACTTTTCATTTTTAGCATATCTCAATATTATAAATTTCGAACATTGTTTATATGAGTTTGAAAATTAATTAGCCTATTATATATCTATTTATCACACTTGTGCTTATTCATTTCTATATTCTTAACCCTATACTATATTAACCCATCTCAATTTAGGGTTAAACATTTGATGAACCCAACCTATGATATAACTTGTCACATAAGTGTTCCATAATCTTGGTCTTTGACTTTTTTACCCTATTTTTTGTTTACCTTATTTCCTTCACCATGTATGATATAGATTGATTTGATTACTATGATTATGAAACTCTACAATTCTCTATCAAGGAAGAAGTAAGAATTAATTATTATTTTCTTTTGATTAATACCCAAGCACATCATCTCAAATCTTTGAATGGTGGGTAATATCATCCCTCTAACTAGGTTCATGCCACCACCATCCTAAGAGACAAGTTGAATAATCTTAAGGAAGATATACAACCTTTGAAATTCCCTTCTACTGCCAAATTGACTACACATGAGCAAAATGTTCATTCATTCGATTTTGACATCTTTCATCAAATACATAAGGATATCATGGTTGATTTATAAACTAGTCACAAAAGAGATTTTACTATAAGCACATTGATTCAAACACCTATCGTGCCCACATTTCCAAACAATATCCCTCTTATTGAGGGTGATGATTCACTTTTTTCTTCATTTGATTTTGATTTTTTTAAAGGTAATTAAAGACATCATGGAATCTTTTCCCAATAACATTAAACCACCATGAAGAAGAGTGAATTACAATCTTAAAGTGACAAAATCCCCCAATGTTCCAAAGAAGCTCATGTACTATACCTACCTCAAATTCTATGTGCTATATCATTACCAAAGGTAGACGAACCTTTAAATAGTATGAAAATATCAAATATTTCAACACTTCTAAAATAAATACCAAGGTTCCAAAATTCAATGATAATCAAAGTGCACTTGTTCTTCATGGATATTTTAATATGCCTACGTGTCATGTGGAGCAAAATTGCACCCTACAAGAAAATTTTCAACCTATTTACCAACCTCTTCCAATAACACTCTATCCATGATGAGTACCATAAATGATCTTCAACAACAAATGGTTACTATAAAATTGTAAATTTCCTCACACGAGGCTACCTTTCATGATGATATCTTGGTGGACTGACCCCTTACTAAAAGTGTCTTTTCACATTTATATCCTTCTAAATTTATTATGCCTTTATTTTCTATCTTTGATGGCAAAAGAGATCCTGCAAATCACTTGAAAAAAAATATACACTCTTTTGACCATGGGCAAAGGATAGGCATTTGCTATTAAAAGATTTTCATAAGAGTTTAACTAAAGATGCTCTTAATTATTTATATAGCCTCCCTAATGGGTCCTTGTCATTCTTCAAAAAACTTGAGGATGTATTTTTAATGCATTTTCATACATAAAAATTTCCCATGTTATCATTAGACCATTTGCAAGCATTGACTCAAAATGAAGATGAACTTATTCAAAGACTATATTATAAGATTCAAATATGTTTTGTATTATTTAAATTATATCCCTTCATATTTGTAAGTACAATTTATATTTAGTAGGGGTCTTCTTTCTCCACTTAAAGAAAGAGAATACATAAGCCCTTTGTTTCTTTTCATTTATTATTTTAGGATGTGTATAGATATGCATGTTCATCTTCAAACACCCATGATACCAGTATTTTCGAGAAATAGGAAGTTCCTTGAATTAAACAAATTCAAAATCATCCACACCTTCCAGATCTAACAATTATACTATTTTTGGGTGGTGCTTACTTTTGGCATAACCATGTTGAACCTACACAAACAAAAACCACTTGCAATGTAAAATGGTTGTAACAACTTGGCTTTGATATAAAAGACTTACAACATAAAGGAAGTTAGAAATACTCCTTGGGAAATATAAAAATACCCATTTGTTGTGGTCTTAAAGTGATTCAAACAAGGGTCTGTGTCATGCCATAAAAAATATCAATATGCATTCATAGTAGGATCCCTTTCATTATACCAGATGGAAACAAAGATTGACTAAAATCAGCAAGGTATCTCCTTCTCTCATGAGTAAAAATTGATCCATATTCCACATTATGGTAATTTCCCTTCTAATTCACTAGTAAATTGTGATGATGAACATGCCACACACCATTTTCACCTTTCCAACCATGATCCAAACAATGCAAATAATCCAACCTAAGGTTGAACATGTCAAACATTCCATAATAATAATAATAATAATAATAATAGCATTTACATGTTTTATTAGCTCCTTGGCGTCTATGTTAATAGTTCTGTGTTGGTAGATATCATATCATCTATTTCTATATACACATGTATTTCACACATCTTTGGAGTGTAGTACAAGCATATCCAAGCACATTATCTATGCACTTTCAGATATTTATCCTTCTTTCTACTCATCTCATTTAGACATTGCGAGCGTCCACTTCTTTGATCACAATATATCCAAATTATACCATTATATAATCATTTTTCCTTATCATGTTTGAGCTTAGATACTTACACATGCCTTTATACATGCTTATATATTTCGTAGTGTACTTGATATGCTATATAATTAATATTTTTTACTAACACATATATCTAGGGACTAGTATGATATGTTTATGTTGGTTGCTTATGTTCCATGCTTTCAATTTATGCAATTCCTTGAGTGTCTTGTCTTACATTGTATTGCTTGTTTGAGAATTTGAATATGCTCCATTGATTGTGGCCCTCGTGCTTATGTTTTCCTATTATGCCATTTACATGTGTTATAATTTGTTGTATGTTGACATTTAAATATGTCATTTCTTAATTTATGGACATGAACTAAGTCATGTTACTTTGATTGTGTGGCATTTGAACACGCCCCTTGTTTGAGGTCTCATTTGACCATGGTATTTTGATTTGATTTTGATTGTTCTTATATGTGTGCTTGATTGCTTGTTCATTTTGTATGGTTACTATTTAGATGTTGTCATGATTCCAATCATGCATCTTAAGACTTGATGTGGTCACATACTATGTACCTCATTACTATATATACCTAGACATGTTGCATGATACATTCACAAATTATATAGTTATCTTATCCTTTTGAGGTAAGGTGACTACTCATTTCTACTTCCCCTCACATCAAAATATGAATTATATAGCACCTCAGTATTGTATACTTTGCAAGTATTTCTCATGGATGTACCCTTTAGTCTTAAGACATTCCTACTACCAAAAGGTTTGCATCCACTATCTCTTGTGTCTGTTACTTATCTCTTAGTTTTTCCATATGTTATTATGATGAATAGGCTCTAAAAGTTTTAGACCTATACCTATTTTGTACTTATGAATAACCATTACATAGAAACATTGAATAGGTGACCATGCATCGCTACAAACAAAGGTTAAAAAATGTTTCAAGTGACACTAACCTTTTGATGATAAGGACTTTTGTAATTAGTCCTTTCAAATATTATAGAAATACCCAAAAAAATTAAAAAATCCAAAAATATTTGTATCTTTAACATGTTTTGTTAGTTCATTGGCATCTAAATTGTTAGTTCGATGTTGTTAGATATCATATCATCTATTTCTATATACACATGTATTTCACACATCTTTTTAGTGTGATACAAGCATACTAGGCACATGATCTATGCACTTTCGAATGTTGGGCCTTCCCTCTACTCAGATCATTTGGACATTAGGGGCATCCAATTCTTTAATCATGATATATCCAAGTTATATCATTCTACGATCATTTTCCATTATCATGTTTGAGCTTATACACTTACACATGCCTTTATACATGCTTATATATTTTGTAGTGTACTTGATATGCTATGTACTTAAAAAAAAAATTAACACATATATCCAAGGACTAATATGATATGTTTATGTTGGCTTCTTATGTTCCATGCTTTCCATTTATGCACTTCCTTAAGTATCTTGTCTTACATTATATTCAATGTTTGAGAATTTGAATATGTTTCATTGATCGTGGCCCTCGTGTCTATGTTTTCCTATTGTGACATATACATATGTCATAGTTTATTGTATGTTGACATCTAAATATGCCATTTATTTCTTTATGGACATTTTACTAAGTTATGTCCCTTTGATTGTGCAACATTTGAACATTCCCCTTATTTGAGATATCATTAGACCATTATATTTTGGTTTACTTTTGAGTGATCTTGTGTGTATGCTTGATTGATTATTGAGCTTGTAATGTTACTATCTAGACATTGTTATGATTTACATCATGCATCTTAGGATTTGATGTGATCACATGCTATGTACCTCATTATTACATCTACCTAGACATGTTACTCATATATGTTACATGACACATTCACAAATTATACAATTATCTTATCCCTTTGAGGTAAGGTGACTACATGTTTCTACTTCCCCTCACCTCAAAAAAGGGGTGCATATTAGTGGGGGTATGTCATAGAGACATGGATTCCACATATTCACAAATTTATATTTCAATGTGGGTATGTCATAAAGGTATGGCTTCCACACTTATAGCACTCAATATTTTTAGATTACAATGGGGGAATCTTATGGAAACATGTTCTCCACACCTATAAAAATTCTCATTTTTAGATTTTAGTGGGTGAATTTCATAGGATCATGTCTCCCACATTTTCAAATTTTCAAAATTGGTCAAAATTACATAATTATATGATTCAGATACACACTTTTGGTAGTATTCTATACAATCATACCATTTTTATACCCAAGGTTTAGCTTGAGACATATATGAGATGCATATGCCATGAAAAAGAGCTCCTTAACTTGAAAAAACAAATTAGCTTTTAGATTTAAAATACTTATATGGACTTCAACCTACACCAAGATGGAATTTGATGGATTTTTATTGAGCCAATCTACTGCAGTAGTTGGTTCACTTTTGGCAAGGTTGAGGTGTTCACTTTTGGATGGAGTGATCAAATCATCCACCCATACTATTTTTACAATGTGATTTGAATTATATCACTCATTTTCACTGGGTTATAAGTATGATTGAGTTGCACGGTTGAGCTAATCTCAATTTTTGAGTGGCAACTCACCTTTTCTCCAAGGTTGAGAATAAGTTTCCATCCAATATTTATATATATTTGCACTTACATAGTTTATTATTGTCCTAATCTCAACTCTAAAGTTTCACAGTAAAAAAATATCTTCTAATCATATTGCCAAAAGGCAAGATAGTTGTATCGATACACAAATGTATTCCTAACCTTCTCTTTTTGCATGCAAGCATTACAAATTCTTTCAAATTTTAGATTATATGCATTGCTTATATACTATAAAATGCTTATGGTTGTAGGTTAGTCACTAACAAAGCACTCAAGTGGGACTCACACAAAGGTAAGGTTTGATATATACACCCAAGTAAGCATTCTTTTTTCTTTAAACTAGAAATTTCATTACTAGATTAAAGGGTGGGCAAATGTAGACACTAAATCTGAATTATATAACACCTTAGTCTTTTATAGTTGGAAATTTCTTCTCATGGTTATACCCTTCATTACTAATACCTTCTTACTATCGAAAGGCTCACATTCACTATCTCTTATGCCTATTGCTTATCTCTTAGTCTAACCATGTGTTATTATGATGACCAAGCCTTTTGTATTACCTAAAATGTTATAATCTTGCTTATTATCATCCTTTGTAATTTTTAGACCTATACATGTTTTCCAACTTCTTGGACACCTGTGTCCTAATCAAATGCCTACGTCAATGCTAGTGTCATATGCCAAACTAAGTGTCTAGTACACTAAAGTCATCAAATTTGTAAATGAAACTCATCCCTATGGTTGACCTAAGTGTTTTTATGTGAGATATTTCTAAAAAAAAATTGACATATATATATATATATATATAAGATCAACCCTCATTAATTCCTCACCTAGCATAAACCTAACAACTCACAAGGTAACCTACCAAAGGCATTCAATCAAGCATTCAAGTGAGAAAAGCTTAACTATTATTTTCTATTTCAATATCAGTCATATGGGCATCCCATATATAGGTCTGATGTACCGAAGGAGCACTCCACGAGCCATATTTTCCAAGTTACAAACTAGGTCACTCTATATACTTGTTTATCACATGTTGCATCTTAATACACACACAAACCAATACATAGGGTAGAACTACATATGTTTTAGGCCTTCTTCAGAGTATTGGCTCTATAGGCAATACATATTGATAAAGGGGTCCTTGGGGAAGCTCGACACTCTGTGACCACTAACTCATTTTTTACATAGTCACTCCAAGGGTGAAGAGTTAGGGTTTGATCACTTGATAAAGAATGATAGCCTGTGTGCATGATCTAAACATATCAAAAGAAATGTGATAAAAACTCAAAAGGCTTCATGTGGTCATACTAAGATCTAGTTAATATTTTGTATTGGACACATGTGTCCAAGTCAAATAGAAGCATCGACGTAACCATCTAGATCAGATGCAAATATTTGAGGCCACAAAATGTAAATTTATAGAATTAGATGATTGATCTAGAATTCATATTTATTCCACTTCCATCCTATTTCAACCCATATATGCATGTGCACAGTAAACCAACTAAGTAATTTTATTTTTGATTTATTATAATATCAATCAATAGTTTTACTATCCTTTTTATCATATCTTAGTATTATAAATTTAGAACATTATTTATCTGAGTTTGCAAATTTATTGGCTTTATATAGATCTATTTATCACCCTTGTGATTATTAATTTCTATATTTTTAACTCTATACTATATTAACCCATCTCAATTTAGGGTTAAACAATATTCAAATGTCCATATAGTAAAATAAAGCAAAAAACAGTGGCATAAGGGCAAACAAGCAATGAACATATTCAAATGTTCCATAAACAATACAATAACATGCAAGAGAAAAGGCACTCAAGGAAGTGATAATGTGAATAAATGAAGTATAAACAACTAACATAACCATATCATATTAGTCCTTGTATGTATGTGTAAGCAAAAATGGCATGTAACATAGCATAACAAGTACAATGTGAAAGATGTAAACATGAGTATTATCATATGTAAGTGTTAGTATATAAGCTCAACATGATAATGTAAAAATGATCATAAAATAATATAACTTGTATTAATCGTGATCAAAGAATCATATTTTAACAACGTGGTGTATTAGGCAAGAAGAGGAAAGGTCCAGCATTTGTATGTGCATGTATCATGTATTTGGTATATGCCTATATCACACTCAAGTATGCACAAAACATATGTGTATAGAAAATAAATGATATGCTATCTACCAACATAAATCAAACAACATAGATGCAAATGTTTAATATTTTTGTAATTTTTAGAATATTTCATGTTTTAAAATTTTTGGAATATTTAATTTATGTTGGTCAATGTGCATCGAATGGATCAACTTTATTAAGATTGGATCATTTTGAGTGAAAAAGGTTCATAGTATTCTCCTCTTAACTCCTTACTTGCTTAGTATAATTACCATCACTATCGAGTGGTATGTGACTTAATCTTCCCTTGTAGGAAAATGAAATACCTTATTCATTTTGATCTATTTTAACTTCCATTTGGTATAACCAAAATATACCCAATGTAAATTTGTGTTGAGATGTATGTGGCATGACCCATACTTTCTTTTGGACAACACTTGGACCACAAATAACTGGTAATATTATGTATCCCAATGAGTTTTTCCAACTTCCTTTATGATGTAGTTCCTTAATGGCACAACCAAGTTCTAAAAAATGTCTTTCATTACAAAATGTTCTTTCTCTAAAAGATCAATATGGTTATGGTGAAAGTAAGTTCCCCCCATGAATAATATAATTATTAAATATTTTTGGTGACAATATTTTTTTTTGGTTGAATTTGAAGTGGTTGTGGAGTATGTCCATCTGGTCATTCCTATATTGAGTAACTTTTGCAAAGGTGTCACATAAAGATTTAGAATGCCACATATTCACTTGGTAATGTGTTCTCATTGTATGTACCATGCATAAAGTGTTTCTACTTTTTAGGAGATAGATTTAATTATTTGTTATATTTAAGTAGGAAACAAGCATATCTATGCACATCCATATATGGGTGGGTAAATGAGGTATAGCATTTATGTAAAACCCTTTCCTTTACTGGAGGAGTGAGATGAGAGGATCCTCCTACACCAAATTAATGAAAATTCAAAAAAATAACAAATTTATATAAATATAATAAACACCAAAGGGATTATATTGATCACAGACCACTTTGAGGGGGCAACCTCCTTTGATCAAGCTTAATACGATAAATTCATGGATGCCTTCATTGGCCTCAACACTTACATATATATTAAGTCTAATATAATCAACTACTACTTCCCATGAATGTGGGATAAAACAAAATTCTCATGGGATGAATTACAAAGCATATGTATCCATAGCAACTAATATACTAACAAAGTAAAGATAAGAGGTAGCACAGGTTCCTAACATCTCCTCCCTCTTAGAAACAACTTTTTCCTCAAAGATTCAAATATGGGAATTGGGATTGAATCTAAAATAGTGGTTCTCATATTTCATCTTTTGGTTGCATTATGTACCACTAAATTAATACCTCGGTGATGGAATAGGAGTGAAGTTGGCATGTGCACCTATCTAGGATTACCTCTGACTCAAGAAGGATGGATCCTTCATTATCAAGTTATGGCAAAAAAATTTGCACTCTAATGTTTGTGCCAAGAAATTCTTCAGACAAGAGACATGAAATATTGGGTGCTCTTAGAAAGAAGGTGGGAGCTCTAACTTATAAGCAACCAACCCAATCTTCTAGAGAACCTTATATGGCCCAAGGAACTTGGGAGCCAGATTATGATGCCCTTTGAGTTTTAGGGATGATTGTTTGTATGGCTACAAGCAAAGAAAAACCATATTATATAATTGAAAAGTGTACTTAGAACTATGATAATTAGCCTATTGTTTCATTCTATTTTGTACCATATGAAGATTGTCTCACAGGATGTTAAGGATCTAATCTCAGGTTTGGAGAATCATGTCGACCACTTGAACTAGTGAATTATTAGGGGTGTATGGAAGGATTATTGGTGGTGCTTGACCATAGAATATTTCATATGGATTCATTTTATTTGAAGTATGGTAAGAGGTAATATACCACCATTTGATGAGAGGGGGCCACTTTGCCCACTGATGTTGTTGTTTTGAGGTGAAGTAATGAAGGAAAGTTTCCAAGTACTTATTAATAATTTTAGTCTGGTCATTCATTTATGGATGATACCCAAAACTCAATTCAGTTTAGTGTTGGTATGTTGAAATAGTTATCCAAAAATGGCTAGTGAAGGTTGCATCATGATCTGAGACAATAGAAGAAGGAATGCCATAAAGATGGAAAATATGGTCCAAAAAAACTTGTGCAATTATGGAGGTGGTATATGGATGGCTGAGGGCACAAAATGACTATATTTGGAAAGGTGATCAACCACAACCAAGATCACTATTTTTCCTCTAGGTTTAGGGAGGCCCTCAATGAAATCCATAGAAATATCTTTCCAAATCCTAGTAGGGATGGGCAAGGGTTAGAGCAACCTAGGAATGAGTGTTGTTTCACCTTTGTTGTGTTAGTAGGTATCACATTCAACCACCATCTATTAAATTTCCTTTTTCATTCCCTTCCAAAATAAGTTATGTCATGCCCGCTCATAAGTTTTGAGAAACCCTTAGTGCCCTACGAATAGAGAAGCATGAAGTTCATAGAATATAGCCTGTTAAAGATCTATGCTCTAAGGAAGCACCAGATAGCCCTTATATCATAGAAAAGTACCATCCTAAGAATAATGTGATATTGTAGAGGGGTTAGTGGCTAAATTTTGAATGATTTGAGATAATGAGGAGTCATTAACATACCCCTATTATACAGCATCTAAAAAATTTAAAATAGGCATGGAAATAACTAAAAAAGAAGCTTGGTCCACAAATGTGCAAGATATAGCATCAACCACAATATTTTCCTTACCCTTCTTGTAAGTGATCTAATAGTCATAACCCATGAGTTTTTTAACCCATTTATGTTATGATGGGGTGGAGACTCATTGTTCCAAGAAATATTTTAGACTCTAGTGATTAGTTTTGATGCAAAAATGATTCCCCAATAGGTATGGTTGCCACTTTTATACTACATGTAAAATGGCCATCATTTCCTTCTCATAAGTAGAGAATGTTAAATTCTTGCTAGAAAGGGCTTTGCTGGTGAACACAATGGGGCATCCTTCTTGGAGGATAACAGCACCAAGTCCATTATAGTAAGCATCGCTCTCGATAGTGAAGGTCTTGGTAAAATTTGGCATAGCTAGAATAGGTTTAGTATAATAACTTGTTTCGATTCTTCAAATACACACTCAACAACTTGCATCCATGTAAAATCATATTTTTCAACATAGCTATCAATGGAGCTACAATCTTCCTGTAATCCTTGAAAAACTTGTGATAGTATCCAATCAGACCCAAAAAATCATGAAGGCTCTTGAGTGTCTAAGGATGAGGCCAATTTGTCATGGTGGCTATTTTTTTAGGATCCACCCACACCCCTTAGGCTGAAATAATATGCCCAAGATACTCCACTTCATCCTAGCCAAAAGCACATTTGTACTACTTCGCATAGAAATCATGATCAGAGAGAAGTTATAGTGTGAGATCAAGATGTTGGAGATGCTCAAACCATGTTTTACTATAGATAATGATATCATCAAAGAAGACTATAATGAATTTTTATAGGTAGAGCCAGAAGATTTTATTCATCAATGCCTAAAATTTTGAAGGAGCATTAGTAAGGCCAAAGGGCATGACCAAAAACTCATAGTGGCTATCATGCATGTGAAAAGTTATCTTAGAGATATCATCCTCATGAAGTTGGATTTGGTGATATCCAGAGTGGAGATCTAACATGGAAAAAAATGAGTGCCATGAAGCTCATCAATAATAGGGATCATGAACTTATCCATGATTGTGATGTGATTAAGTACTAAAAATTTAATGCAAAGGCACCATGACGCATCTTTTTTCTAGATAAGGATAATTGGGGAAGAATATGGGTTGGTACTGGGGTGAATAATGTTTTGCTTTAGTCAGTCTTACACAAGCATCATGATCTTGGTCTTTTATTGAAATGGGTAGTGGTAGGGCCTGATGTTGGGAAGAATTCTTCTAGGAAGGAGCTAAATATGATGGTCCTCTAGGTGTGAAGGTGGCAATTCCACTAGTTTGGTAAAGACACATGCATACTTTTATAGAACAGTTTGTAGATTAGGAGTAGTGGAGATCGTTGATGGTTGTATTTGAATACAATGGAGCTTGGAAATGATGCCATGTGAATTATTCTTAACAATATTTTCCATGTGATGTGAACTTATGATGCTAAGAGACACTGATTATAAGCCTTTCAATGTATGTTTTTACCCACTGTCTAGAAACTACATCCAAAGTTCAGCAAAATTCCATAAGATGGATTTAAGTGTGTGTAACCATTAGGCTCCTAAAACAACATCATATCCACCTAAGGGCAAGGCAAACATGTCAGAGTTCAAGTTATAATCTCCAATAGAGATATCAACATTACAACACTTCTTTTTTCAAGGTAATGTTCCCCCATTGGTAATCATGACTTCAAATTTGGATCAAGGATGGTAAAATAATCAGCTTGTTTGGTGATATGAGGGTCAATGAAGTTATGAGTGCTACTAGAATCAATAAGTATTGTAAGAGGGATCTTCTTGAAGTAACCCCTAACCCACATGGTTTATGGGGTGGTGACTCCTGCTAAGGCATGGAGAGATCTCTAATTGGTCTTCCTAAAAGTAGGTTCCACAATCGACTGAGCTTTTTTTAGATCATCTATTATATCCTAAGCATCTTCCCAAACTTTTATTTTAGGTGGAGAATCCACATCAAGTAGGTAGATCTTTTGCTCAACACATTGATGTCTTTGAGTGAATTTGTCATCACAATTATAACATAGTCCTTTTTCTCTATGTGATCGCATCTCTACTTTATTCAAATGCTTGATAGGAGTGGTTATGGGGGCTAGTATGGTGTGAAAACATTGTGGAGGTGTATTTTTGAATGGAAAAAAAATTAGATTTGGATCATTTTTGAGCTATGATCTTGTCCTCTGCCAACTTAGCCAACCCTAGGGATTCCATCATCGTGTTAGGCCAGAACATTTTGACCTTAGATTGAATTGCATCCTTTAGACCACTAATAAAGCAACTCTTGAAGAATTCATCAAATAATCCCTCTGTGTGATTGGCCAATTTTTCAAATTTTATCTGATATTCTCTCATGGTTCCTATTTGGTGAAGTTTAGTGAGTGTTCTAGTGAAGTCATCAAAAGCACTAGGACCAAATTGTTGAAAAATGAGGGTGCCAAAATTGGTCCATATTGGCTCATCATGAGCCTTGATATGCCAATGGTATCATTGAAGGGATTCATGTTCCAATTGAAAGGATGACACTAGGACTTTGTTGGCATCAAAAGTATTATGTAGACTAAAATATTGTTCTACCCGATAGATCCATTCAATTGGATCTGCACCATTGAATCGATAAAAATCAAGCTTTGGTCCATGAAAATTGCTAGAAGAATAAAACTCAATGTCTGAAGAGGACTTTAGATGTCATTTGTTATTCAAGGTATTATGTTGAAGATTGAGTCCAAGAAATTTTTCATCAAGATCTTTGATTTGGGTCTTGAGGGTGGCAATTTCATCCTCCATGTTTATCACTCCTATTTGGGTTACTACCATGGCCAAAATAAAGGATTTTTTTTAATTATTGGAAAACTGGAGTTAAGACATGGTTAGTAAGGGAATTTTTTAATTTGGATGAATTTGGAAGGCGTAAAGGTACTTTTACTACATTTTTTGCACTATTTGAGTATGATTGACAAAGATGAGAGAAAATTCAGAAGTGGAATGGAAAAATTTAAAAAAAAATACAAGAGGGGCAAAGGAGAAGAAAATGGGAATGAACACTATGGAAAAATTTTGAGGCAAATGGATAAAAACTGAAGAAGTTATGGAAAAACCCAAAAAAATGAAAATTTGAGATTTGTAGCAAATAGAAGTGGAATTGGGATATGGGATGTGAAAGAAGAAAACATGTAGAATAGAATTTTAGGTGTCTGGGTAAATTTTTATAATCAATGGAGTCACAAGTTGAGAGATATGACAAAATATATATATATATATATATATATATATATATATATATAGTTTGTTGGGAATATTCAAAAACTAGTATGACAAGTCTTCTAAGACTCTACTAGTAATTTGCATAGATATGATATGACAAGTTTTCTAATACATTGTTGGTAATATGCTAAAACTAGTATGGCAAGTCTTCTAATACTCTGTTGGTAATATGTGGAGAGCTGATATGGCAAGTTTTTTGATACTTCACTGATAATATTTTGAAACTGATAGAAATGGGCTCCAAGTTTCAATGACTACCTAAAGAGTTTAAAGATATCTCTCTAGTCACCAATGCTATCTGAATGAGTATCGCTCTTCAAAAAAAAATCCATGGATTTACCCCTAAATGATAACTCTTGGTTTTCCTCATGGGTGGGAACTAGTTAATTAGGATGGGGTCATTGAGCTTTTCACTGGGAGGTCCTCTCAATGGGCTAGCTACTTTAGGGTTCTTATGGTACTCCTCACAATGATTTTTAGGGATTATGCCCAAGCACTTCCCATAGTTATGCGGATATGTATTGACCTTGATTTGAAATAGATTATAGTATCTGGAGTGAAAATATATAATGCAGTAGAACAGAAAAACTGTTGAGTTGTGGAGCTAAAAGCTTCAACTCTTTGCAAACAGGTGGAACAAGAAGGTTGCTGAGATCCAGGAGCACCAACATCGACAGCAGGACCGACGTCGATCGTGACCTAGTGCAGAAGGCCACCGGCGATGGCAGGGAGTCGGCCGACATCGGCAGAACCAGACTAGCAGGGACCGACGTCGATCGCCTGTGTATTCCCGAACTGCTCGTTACATGGACAGTTAGTTAAGTGAACAAAGTATTTGCATGTAAAGGCCAGTTAGAGTCTTTGGTTGCGAGGATAATTGTCTAAATTAAGAGTCTAAGTTAGTGTTTGAGTTAGGGATCTATTTATAGACCCATTGGCATATATTGTAATTAAGGCATGAGATAGAAAGGAAGGCAAGTAAGTTGCTTCCATTGTAAAATCATTGAGTTGCAGGTTGCTGCAGGCTCATAGGGGATCTACATGTGAGTATGGTCTATTGAATTGCAGGTTGCAGGTTCATGGGAGATCAACTTGAAGTACTTTTGAGTGCTTGGTGAACTGGCAGGGTTATTACTGACTAGTTGGAGAGGTGAACACCAATTCTGTTTGTGAGTTGATTGTTGGGACCATTTTTTGTGTAGGAGAGTGTTGTGTGAGAAGAATTACTATACACTTGAGGTGTGGCAAACCTCTATAAGGTGAAAGAGTGTGGCGGCTCTTTGTTGTATTCTTTTCTATAAAGTGTTAATACAAGATAGTGTATTATCTCTCATATTCTATGCTATTAGTGAATTCTAGCTATTTGTGTTTCTGGTTATTTTTGCATTTATAATTGCCTATATTTGGTAATCATACTGTGCTCTTTCTGAGGAGCAAGATCCAATAAGAGGAATCAAAATAGAGGTGTGTTTGTTCTTGGACTTCCCTGACAAGTGGTATCAGAGCTTTTGGTTGGGATACTAACAGATTGGATTAGATCTGGTTAGTGTGTTTTGATTACAGGTACTCACAGGGTTTTTGTTTGAGTGGGAGTTGAGCAATGACAGAAGATAGTAAGCTAAGGATGGAAAAGTTTAATGGCAAGAACTACCAATTGTGGAGGATGCAGATTGAGGATTATCTATATCAAAAAGATTTGTACTTACCGTTGGGAGGGGTTACTTGCAAACCCTCGGCTATGAAAGATGAAGAATGGGAGGTTCTTGATCGGAAGGCTCTGGGATCTATTAGATTGAGTCTTGCATCATCTGTGATTTCTAGCTTATCACAATGTAAAACAACGGTTGAGTTGATGGAATCTTTGGCAAATTTATATGAAAAACCCTCAGCTTCTAATAAGGTATTTCTTATGAAGCGTTTATTTAATTTGCAAATGTTGGAAGGTGGATCTGTTCATAGCCATCTTAGTGATTTCCATGGTTTAGTAAACCAGCTAAGTTCAGTGAATATTGTATTTGATGATGAAATTAGAGCTCTCTAAATTTTGTGTTCATTACTTGAAAGTTGGGAAGGTTTGGTAATGGCAGTTTCTAATACTGTGTCTCCTTCAAAAGTCTTAAAAGTGGATGATGTTGTGAGTGTGATCTTGAATGAAGAGATATGCAGGAATAGCACAGGTGAATCATTAGGAAATGCTTTGAGTGTTGAAGGCAGAGGAAGGCAAAGAGAAAAGATAGAGCATGGGAGATCTAGGTACAAGACAGGAAGAAGATCCAAGTCCAGGTATGGCAGAATAACCTGCTAGAAGTGTGGAAAGCAAGGGCACTTAAAGAGAGATTGTAGATCAGGTACAGATCAGCATGAAGAACATGAAGAAGAAGCAGACGTTGTAGATTATGCTACACGAGATGCTCTGGTATGTTCTTTGGATAAAGTAGAATCTTGGGTTTTAGATTCTAGTGCCTCTTTTCATGCATCCCCACATAGAGAATTTTTTCATGAGTATGTCCAGGGAGATTTTGGAGAAATTTATGTAGGGGATGGTAAGCCTTGTCAGATTGTTGGCAAAGGGAAAGTGAAGCTCAAACTGCAGACAGGTAACACATGGGTGTTAAAAGAAGTCATGCATGTCCCAGTTCTGGAGCGGAATTTAATTTTTGTTAGAAGTTTGGGTGATGAGGGTTGCACAGTAACTCTCACATCGGACTCTTGGAAGGTTACCAAGGGTACTCTTGTTGTAGCTAGAGGTAAGAAAGTAGGTACGCTTTATCTATCTACTTATACTACTGATTCTCTTTCTGGGTTTTCTACTTCAGCTGTAGATTCAGAGATGTGGCTTGATAGGCTTGGTCACACAGATAAAAAAGAGATGCTTGTTCTTGAGTCAAAGGATATGCTTTCAGATTTGGAAGGTATGGATCGTGGTTTTTGTATGCAGAAGAAGAAGGTAACGTTTCTTGAGGAACTCGATGTTAGTGACAAGAATAGGAAAGCCTTGGTTTTTAAGGAGAAGGTGACGGACAGAGTTCAGCACAAGATGCAGAAGAATTTTGAGCAGAGCAAGGGTGATTTGGACAAGGATTTGATCCAAAAAGAGCTCATGAGAAAAAGTCAGGTCTCACAAGAAAAACACAGAGACCAACGTCGGCAAAAAAACTGGCGTCGGCGTCCAGACAGGGACCGACGTCGGCTATATGCAGACCGACGTCGGTGACTCAGGGTAGATATTGATTGGCGTCGGCCAGGGGAAATCGACATCGGCAAGGTGGCAGTCACAGAAAACTAACTTCGGTCATCTGTAGACTAAGATGTGATTGGCATCGGTTACTGAGACGAATTTTGGGTGGACAGCAAGCTGTCATGGAGTCTCAAGCACCCATATGGAGGACTGAAGGTGTAAGTAAGTTCTTAAATTCATCATTTCCCTTCTTTACACTACTTGTTGCTCACTTATGGCATAGGACCAGGAAGTTGTTGAAGAAGCTAAACAGGTAGATCCAGGAAATAGTGGGAGCTAGGCATGGATGAGGATGTGATTCCTTGGAGGAGAACCAAACAGGTGTTTTGGGTAGAGTGGCCAGCTAGAAGTAAGCACTAAGAGACGAATGGATGTTCAGGATAAAGAAGAGTGGAAATGGATACGTGAGATGGAAGATTAGGGTATATGGTCTTGAATTAGCTGCAGGGCAATGGAGGTTTGATCATTGTGTTTCTCTTTACCAGGTTGGATAGTATTAGCTACACTATCCTATTTCTGTATTATGTGCTTGTTGCAGGGTTACATATACAGGTATTGTTGAACTAAAGGTAAAGCTAGTTCAGGTGTTTGTCATGGAGAATTTGGGAGCAGCAAGATTCTTTGGCATGAGTGTGTTCTAGAGACATGGTAGGTCATATGTTGACTTTGTCTCAGGATGATTGTGTGAAACCGGTTAGCACGCCGATGGTTGGACAGTTCTATGAACAGGTGTCTTGATTCACATAATGAGGTTGAGTGCATGGTATGTACTAAACCTAAGTTTTCCCAAGCAGTGGGAGTTGTCACAAGTTGGAGCCAATCCGAGAGAGAACCATTGGAGGACAGTTCAGTGGATTCTTATAGGGACTAGCAGCAAGTGCACATGCTATGCAGGTTCAGGTTAATTTCTACATGGTTGTAGATGTGGATGTGGCAGGAGATTTGGATGACAGGTTTTACACTACAGGTTTGTGGTGGTTAGTTTTCAAGAGTGGTCTTGAGGAGGGATACAAAGCCAAGGGAACAAACTAGACTAAGTATAGGTACAGGTACAAGTTACAGTTGTTTATCTCCAAGTGGGAGATTGTTGAGTTGTGGAGCTAAAAGCTTCAACTCTTTGCAAACAGGTGGAACAAGAAGGTTGCTAAGATCCAGGAGCACTGGCGTCGGCAGCAAGACCAACGTCGGTCGTGACCCAGTGCAGAAGGCCACCGACGATGGCAGGGAGTCGGTCGACGTCGGCAGAACCAGACTAGCAGGGACCGACGTTGGTCGCCTGTGTGTTCCCGAACTGCTCGTTACACGGACATTTAGTTAAGTGAAAGAAGTGTTTGCATGTAAAGGCCAGTTAGAGTCTTTGGTTGCGAGGATAATTGTCTAAATTAAGAGTCTAAGTTAGTGTTTGAGTTAGGGATCTATTTATAGACCCATTGGCATGTATTGTAATTAAGGCATGAGATAGAAAGGAAGGCAAGTAAGTTGCTTCCATTGTAAAATCATTGAGTTGTAGGTTGCTGCAAGCTCATAGGGGATCTACATGTGAGTATGGTCTGTTGAATTGCAGGTTGCAGGTTCATGGGAGATCAACTTGAAGTACTTTTGAGTGCTTGGTGAACTGGCAGGGTTATTACTGACTAGTTGGAGAGGTGAACACCAATTCTGTTTGTGAGTTGGTTGTTGGGACCATTTTTTGTGTAGGAGAGTGTTGTGTGAGAAGAATTACTGTACACTTGAGGTGTGGCAAACCTCTGTAAGGTGAAAGAGTGTGGCAGCTCTTTGTTGTATTCTTTTCTGTAAAGTGTTAATACAAGATAGTGTATTGTCTCTTATATTTTGTGCTATTGGTGAATTCTAGCTATTTGTGTTTCTGGTTATTTCCGCATTTATAATTGCCTATATTTGGTAATCATACTATGCTCTTTCTGAGGAGCAAGATCCAACAAGAGGAATCAAAACAGAGGTGTGTTTGTTCTTGGACTTCCCTGACAAAAACACTTTTTAGAAAAAAGATTGGACCTAAAAAGCACTCTGATACCAGATGAGAAGATCCTCCTACAACAAATTAATGAAAATTCATGAAATAATAGATTTATATAAATAGAAAAAATACCAAAGGGATTATATTAATCATAGGCCACTTTGAGGGGGCAACCTCTTTTGAGCAAGCTCAATACAATAAATTCATGGATGCCTTCATTGGCCTCAACAGTTACTTATATATTGAGTCTAATTTAAGCAACTACTACTTCTCATGAATGTGGGATAAAAAAAAATTCTCATGGGATGACTTACAAAGCATATGCATCCATAACAACTAATATACTAATAAAGTAAAGAAAAGGGGTAGCACAGGTTCCTAACATGAGACCTATACTAAATAAGAATTATAGTTCCAAATATGAAGGTTGGTATGCTAAAGAATATGATGCATTATATAATCAAATAACATCATATTTAAGAGATTCATCATCATGTTTTTTGAAGTTTTGAAAATGTTCTAATGTAAATTTTGGCATATTGTGTGTATTAAAGGTTGATAAGAAAACATAATCTAACTGATTGCATGTGGTTAAGGAACCATTTGGTAAACTATAGAACCAATCACAAGCTTCATGTATAAGGCTCATGTTAAATACTTTTAACAATATTTGTTCATATTTATCCCAATCTTCAAAAGAGTGTACATATTAAATTATTGTTTACAAGGATCTTCATGGCAAAAAAATGAAGGTAATATTGGCATGATAAACTCTTATGAATAAGGATATTCAAATATACATTTTAAAATAGGTTGATTTTAGATAATATTATCATTAGTAGTAGCAGTTTAGGATGACATTTGTACTTTGACAAGTGAAACTTACCTTTGGAGATATCCTATAGTACTCATCATAGACATTAGATAAGTAATAGGTATTGTTAAAGCTTGCAAATATGTAATTATTGGTCATAATTGACCATTTATTTGGAACATAGGAATAACGGATTTTCATCATTAAAAGTAAGTTGTTTGATATTTGCATCACTTGAAATATTTGGAACTTTTGGTAATGGTACGTTCTTTGGAAATTTTGTTAATGGTCTATCATTTGAAATTTTTTGAACCTTTGGTATATCATGTAAAAGTTTTGGAAGCTTTGGTAATAACAATTCCCTTGAAATCTTCAATAGTTGCATATTGTTTGGAAATGTTAGAACTTTTGACAATGGTACATTGTTTGGAGTTTGTAAGGAATCCATAATGTCTTTGTGTTACATCTTGATTCCTTGCTAAACAAACTATTTGATTATCCATAAATACTTATAGTTAACACATTAGATTGTGTTATTTTTGACTAAGCATTGAGATATATGCTATTATAGGGCAATAGGATATTGCTTAGGTTACATGTTTACATTGATATGAGCTAGATATAATGTATAGGTTTATATTATGAACATTTTGATTTGTTATTTTAGTTACATTTTATGATGTAAGTTTATCATGTTATTATGATCTAACTATCGTCTTGTTGTGAGGTCAACACAAGAGAACTCATCCCTCAAAACATGATGGAGGGAGAGCATCATCAGAAAGGGTGAATTAGATGGAGATGTCATAGGATGACAAAGAAACTAGATAGAACTTTGCACACACCACAGTAGTTAGCACATGTTAGAAATACATAATGAAATGGATAACATAGTGTGTTTATTTTTGTTTACATTAAATAGCTAATTTTCATGGTTTACTAATATAGTTTAAATGGATTAAAGGGGATTATTTGGCATGATTTGTATAATTAATGCAAATTTGAGGTTAATGATTAACAGATTTATCATTAAACCATTTTGACAACTAAGATGCTAATTTAATTACCAAATAAATATTAATTATTGTAATTAGCAATACATTAGTAAAACATGATAATTTATGTTTTAAAAATAGAAAAAGGAAATAAAATAGGATAAATGATTGGATTGATTTTATAATTAAGAAATAAGGGAAAAATTAGAAAAAACATATATTTTTGTTAAAACAAATAGAGAGAATAAAACAAAAAGAAATATGTTATAAAATATATATATATGTATATATATATATATATATATATATATATATGTATATATATATATATATATGAGAAAAGTAAAAAGATAAAAAAAAGAATTCTAGAATAAATCTCAGAAAACAAAAGAAAGGGCAACTTTTAAGAATAAAGCACCATTCTCTAAAAAGGGGCATACCTTATACAGGAGGTAGAATGTAGCATAGTGGAAAGGGGAGAAAGAAGAAGGAAAGAGTGTGGAAATGATTAGCAGAACTAATTATCCAGGTTAGTTATGTAATTAATTTTTAGTGCATTCATATTGAAATTTGTGGAAATTTGGGTAAACTATTAGATATAAACCTATAATCTCTACATCATATATGTGAAACTATATAAATATAATGTATGTTATATAAAGCTTAGTGTTACTTGTGTCAAGGCTTACATACAATACCTATACACGAGGTAGTCAATGATTCAGTTTTATACCAATTTAAGTATAAATTTAGAGCTTTGGTTGTCAGTCCACAAATGACACATAATTATATAAATTCTAGAAACCTAAGTTTTCTTTTACATGTTGTCGCCCATGTGCTTCTCACTTCCGGAGAGGTTTCATCCCATATGGGTCTTCCTTGAAACCTATTTTGGTCCTTTTTTAAATTTTGGACATCCATGAATTGAGAATTTATATAATAGGATCACCAAAACAAGTCAATTATAGTATAATATTTATGACTTGAAATATATTATGGGTATGACAATGTATGTCACTGTATTTCATTTGTGTGTATACTACCAAACACATTCACACAATAGCTTTTAAAATACACTATTAGAATTTAGATTATTGAATATAACATTTCATACTCTACTTGGAATCACCCACCTATGATCAGATATGTAACTATTTAAAATAGTGATTTAGAATGGATGGATTCAGAAATCTAATATGTATATAGTGAACTAGATTTTATATATATATATATATATATATATATATTAAGCATGAATATATATATATATATATATAACTACAAACTAAATCATTGTTTGAAAGGGAAATATATATATATATATATATATATATAACTACAAACTAAATCATTGTTTGAAAGGGAATAATAAGCATGAATATATATCTATATATATATATATATATATATATATATATATAACTACAAACTAAATCATTGTTTGAAAGATAAATATATATATAAGCGTGTGTGTGTGTGTGTGTGTGTGTGTGTGTGTGTGTGTGTGTGTGTGTATTCATGCTTATTATTCCCTTTCAAATAATGATTTAGTTTGTAGTTATATATATATATATATATATATATATATATATACATTCATGCTTATTATTCCCTTTCAAACAATGATTTAGTTTGTAGTTATATATATATTCTTGCTTATTATTCCCTTTCAAACAATGATTTAGTTTGTAGTTATATATATATATATATATAATTCATGCTTATTATTCCCTTTCAAACAATGATTTAGTTTGTAGTTATCATTGTTTGAAAGGGAATAATAAGCATGAATTATAGATATATATATATGATTTTTGTAAATATGGAAATGGTATGCCTTTTTCCAGCAACTTATTTATCTGATTTATTTTGATGTATGGCGATTCATAGCCAGAATGGTATACATAAGTTTTAGTATGGTGATTTAGGGCAATCTGCATATCATATTGGTTAAAGTAAAATGTAGCAAACCATATATGAAAGGGCATATTGTGACTTATATTTATTATATATAACAATTTATATAGTCAAATATATTGCTTAGCAACTTATATCTATATATTTGTCTGCTATTATAAGAGATTTCAAACCCTACCATATTATATCTATTAAATATAATGAGTATAATACTAAAGCGCAATGACTTATTCTATTTAGTGAATATAAAAATAGTTACTTGAGTGTATTAATCACTTGAATTATATAGAGGTAGTTTTAGCAAATTGAATACATTCTCTAGTAATTTGATTATTTCAATGAACAAAATCCTCCACCTAATTAATGATCTCAGTTGGCGTAGGGTACTTAGATATTTTAGGTATGTAGTTGATGGGGCTGGTTCAGATCTCTATATGATTTACACAATAAAAGAATTCGAAGAAATTGAGAAATATTTTAACACAATAATAATATTCTACTACACTTAATTTCATATGGGAGTACATAATTATATAAAAACATCATTCTTATAATTATGGATATTATCTCTCTATCAAACTCTCATCGTATCCCTATGAATATACAAATAAACTATGTTCATAATATTATCGTAACAATATTATGACTACCTAAATATACTTAACAAACTACTTACCCATATTATATTTACCTCTCAGTAAATATCAAACTCATATACAATAATAATGTTACAAGATATTAATCTGTAACATTCACCCCCTTAACATTATTATCCCTAGTTACACCTCCTTAGTCTAAACATGGGAAGAATATTATCCTATACTACATTTGAATTTATGACTGTATGATTTTTCCAAGGATCACAAATATAAAAAATGGTTTTTACATGGCTAACCAAAAACTAATGATGGTTTTTCCCATGGCTTACCAACAACCAATGATGGTTTATCCCATGGCTAACCACCAACCAAGTGGTTTTGTTAGTTTAACACAAACCATGTCATGTGTGTAAGTACATATTCAATTCCCATCATTTTCTAACTTAGAGGGATTACAAAAGAAAATAGTTTTTACTCTAACAGGAATTGCACTTTTATTCTTATTTAGCTACCACAAAGTAACAAATCAAACATATTATACAAAATGTCACCAAAACATTTGGGCCTCATCATTGGTAACTAACGAGAGGTTCTAAACTTCTAGCCTCCATTTCCTCCTTCCTCCAGTTGATGAAGTTACTACTTAATTAACCTGATGTGTCAATATATATTAGAATCTCATGTCATTTTTTATAAAAAATAATTTTCCAAGCACATAATTAACACTAACACTTTTGACTCAAGACGTCGGGTTCGCTCGAAAATACATTCTTTTACAAATAATTTTTATTTTTTACAATTTGAGAAATGACTCTAAACACTAAAACACCTATATGTATATAAAGTTTATAATGAACTTAAAGTTTATAAAACTAATTTCAAAACCTATAGACTTTGACAGACACACCAAAATTTTAAAGACATACATTATATTTATATAGACCATAAAACAAAACAACCTAAACTAAAGACTTTAATCATTACAAAAGAATATAAAACTATAAATGACCTTTATATGACACAATACTAGTATTGATCAAAATGTTGATCAAACTAAAATTAAACAAAACTCAATTTAAACACCAAAAATAAAGGAACTAAAAAACATGTGACATGATTATATATACCTTGTAAAAAATAAAACCATGAATTTTCTAGAACAACAGAGATCAGAGAGTTTTGAAAATATGGAAATTTAACACTAGCAGACTATATATCCAACTAATAAGTACACAAGGAAAACACATTACTGACTGGACTGTTGAGGTCACAAGTCTCACTAGGATAGTAGCTTCTCATACAGAAAGTGTAGGCAATAGATTGATGTTGTGCTATAAGAGATTCAATGCACAAAGCGAGTATAATAGAGATACAAAATGGCAAATGTTAGAGCCAAAACTGAATATTAAACTATGCATCCTTGCAAATGGCACTAAATAGAATCTTGCCCACATAACAAACTAGATAGTTGGTGAGGAGTATGACACATTTGAAGGCACGAAAACCAATTGCAAGCTTGTTCTACACTATATATCTCTATAAATGCATATACAAAAAAAGGATGTGTAGCGGAGCTTCAAAATTAATGGGAAATATGGCATAGATGTTTGTTCTTCAAATTATAATGACAAATGGTAGGCAGAAATCCATTGAATAGATATAGCATACACTGTGCCTGATGACTGCAAAGGGTTCATGCAAATCCTTCTGCATAGGTCAATGTAAATATCTAAGCATGAATTTATAAAAAACTAAAGACTGATGCCAATGCATTTAGACTATGATTCTGGCAGTAAGACTTGGCCAAAAAAATGTAATTCTAGATTTATTTAGAGCCATGATTAGGAAAAACTACAGACAATAGACATACTGATCACAAATCTTATCTTAAAAATATAAATATAAACTCAAATATATATATCTAATAAATTTCATAGATAGGGGCAATGAAAACTAACAAAGAAGTTGCCCCATTTAATTCTCAATCTTTCATACCTGCTCTAATACCAGATGATGGGGCTAGTTCAGATCTTTGTATGATTTCTACAATAAAAGAATCCGAAGAGATTGAAAAATATTTTAACACAATAATAATATTTTGCTTCACACAATTTCATATGGGAGTACATAATTATATAAGAATATCATTCCTATAATTATGGAGATTATCTCTCCATCAAACTCTCATCATATCCCTATGAATATACAAATAAACTATGTTTGTAATATTGTTGTAACAATATTAGGACTACCTAAATATAATTAACAAACTAACTCACCCATATTATATTTACCTCTCGGTAAATATCAAACTCACATAAAATAATAATGTTACTAGATATTAATCCATAACATTGCTACAAATACTTTTAAGAGAATAACATGGAGGGGCGTTGAATCCTTATGCCCCAATAGTTAAAATAAACATAGTTATTTATTAGAGAAACTCTATATAAAATGGTTGTATGTTGAGTCAT
Source organism: Torreya grandis (assembly GCA_037957365.1). Taxonomy (NCBI): domain Eukaryota; kingdom Viridiplantae; phylum Streptophyta; class Pinopsida; order Cupressales; family Taxaceae; genus Torreya; species Torreya grandis. Next base: position 349,194 of record JARHVA010005207.1, read on the forward strand.
TGTAGGGTGGCCTTTTTTATATGGTGTTTATTATCATATATAAAATAAGAATATATGGAAGTGAATCGATTCATTGAATATTTCATTAACCTTATTTTATAATTGATTTTATGCTCAATGTCTGTGGACATAAAATAAGAGTGATTAGTGAACAATATTGTATGTTTTTGAATCGGAGAACCCTCTATAGACATCTCATATTAGTTAAGTTAGGTGGTTCACTCAAAATGGGCATGTGATTTGAGGCATATCATATAATTGAATCTGTAAGTTGTAAGTTTGCATATTGTTAATAGAAGTTAATTGGAAGAATGTTTATGAGAATGTAGATGCTCTTATTCGTATATATAAATATTATATACATACCTTGGGATGTGTGTCCATATGAATAGATTTATTCATGAGAATATATAGATATGGACAGAACTTATATAAAAGGGATCAATGGATTAGATCATATAGTAAGAGGTTGGATAATATACCTATCCAGATATAAGAGACTTTGGATGTTGATAGAATGATTGTTGAAATCCTCATGAAGTCCTTAGTTAGAATTATAAGATGATTGTAGGAATTTGTATGCAGTGTTTATTGTTTTAAGGACATGTGTACAGTACCTATCTTGGGCATTTTAATTTATATGGGTGTACATGTATACATATAGTATGTATGGGTAGCCAAAGATGTGTGTCTATAGCTCTATTAATTATTTTAACCAAGTCAATGGACTCTCAAGGATTAAGACACCAACTACATGTATACCCAGCTCCCTAAAACATAATAAAAGCTATGAAGGATAATTACAATGTAGAATCCCTTATCTTTTTGAGATCATCAACATGCTCTGTGAACATAGAAGTTTTTAAGAATTGATGAAACCCTAGGGAATTCTTGATTAAAAGATATAAATGAATATTGGTATTGTATTCACTTATCATTTGAGTACTTAATATATGGTGCATGTTATGATGTACAAGTACTTGTATATACAGGTTATACCTATAATCAATATATGACTAGAATGAGTCATAAGCATATGAGGGATCAAAACTATAACCATGAGAAAAAATTCTTAGAAATGGAATAAAGTGTTAAATGTAAAGATTTTAATAGTTTTATAAGATATTTATTCTCTGCAAGTATTATGACTGACTGCATAGAAGTAAGTAGCATGCGCATAAAATATTAGATTGTATTATAGCTACTTGTGTTATATACTTGGACCCACTTATGAGATTAGATTAAGCAGTTGACCATAGGGTATACCCACATGGTATAAATATGTACTTACAAGATTAAATATTTATGATTTTGGGTCAGTTGTTTCTTGGAATCGTAAGACTAATTATTCGTAATTGTGTAGTGTTCATAAACAAAGAATTATGATATTATGGGATATCATAGAGCACTACTATATAAATATTTTAAAGTTGGTTATTACTATGAATAACATGTTTTGTGATATTTAGTAGGACTTTATGTATGTGTGCATACAACCTTTGAGAGTGTAACGAATGTTAGGATAGAATAGTAGGTGTTTCATGGAAACTATGACTTGCTTTGTTATACCTAGTTGCTTGAATAGAAGCTTATATTTCCATATATTTAAGACTACTTTATATGACTGATTATGGAAAATTAGTAGTTATGTCTTCGAATACTAGACTATGATAATATAGGTTATCATAGGCTGTAGTATGTTTGAAAAATAATTGTGGTGGTTGGAATCTATAGTTAAATATGTATTTTACTCATGTGGTATAAATATTAGTCATTATTTCTAGTATGAGATAGATAATAATGTAAGATTCATTCACATGTTTGATGAAATAAATGTATGCTTTGATTACTCTTATGTCTAGCATGTTATGTGATATAATTGCTAGTAGGATGTAAATTATATGAATCTTGTGGTTGAATTATATTTGACCAATCTCACATTATTGATATTGAGTAAGGAGTAAGACATACTTCATTGGCTTATTATCATCACAATGCCAGATAAAGGCAATCCAATCAAATGGCGTGTATGAATTTGATTGATTTACAAATCACTATTATTTATTATTCTTCAAACATTGGCCAAAGTATATTTAGTGAGACATTATCATTTCATGTGTATGATTTACATGTTAATGTTATATCTTGTAATAGAACAGATTTTCTATGATACACTATGTGTTTAGTTTTAGAAATCATACAATACATGGGTACTTGTTTATCTCTCTAGATTCGTGTGCCATCACTATTTACTCATCCATGAAGGGAAGGTCATTCCTTGATGGGATTAGTGTGAGGGTCATTGGTCTATGGTTGGTGTGGAAAAGTGCTCAGATGATGTTTTTCCTCCCCGCAGTAGTACTACTTTTGAGACGACACTTAAGATCACCATAAATACTGGAGAGTCTGGGTAACTCATCCTCTGGGGAGCCATGTGTCTTATTTATGTACATTGTATTAAATTTTATATATTATTGGAAATATTATCATGAATAATTGTAATTACCTATTTATTTTAGATTGATAGCAGTGGATGTGTATTGTACCAGTAGTGGCTGGTTATTTGTAATTACTTTCTATGTTTGTATTATGATGTGATTCTTATAAAGATAATGATCAGTTATGGATGGTGTAGTATGTTTAATTTACAGTTATCACACTTTAAATCTCTTATATGATTGTTTATTAGATTCTCATGGTGTAATTTATTTATAGTATATGTGTTTAAATAAAAATAAAATCATGTATTTCTAGTTAGCACCCAATGGGATTGTTACATGTGGTATCAGAGCTATGGCTCAAACTCTAAGATCTAATGAGTCTATTAGCATTTTTATGTCCTTTTTCATCACCAGTGTGATCCCAGTGGCATGAAGTATTACACTAGTATATTGGATTTGTAGTGCCTCAGTGCATAACCATATTACACCATGATTGGAGTTCTGAGACTTGGTAGATCCTTCTGTATGGCTTGATCACTATTGTGAGTATGAGACATTCATGAAATATGTGTGGTACATTAAGTGTGTACCTTAGGATCACTTTTACCCTCTTAGAGTTGTTAAAGGGATGGTTTATCGAGTATCTCTTTGGTGAGGATTATATTAGATGTTTGGGTAGGTAAGTACATAGTATAGTTCTTGAGTCAGGAACAAGAGTTCCCTACTATATTTTTTATCACTTAGATCAAACACCTCAAGAGTGATTACATTCTTACTTGTTAATCAAGTCACCTCTGTTATTAGTGTTTTGTGTTGTGAGTGTATAATAAGCATGGGATGCTTCTCACTTAAGTATATGTGCATTAGTTTTATGTCTGATATAAATTAATCCTAGGAATGGAAAATCTTATAAGACCATTCATTTTATTTATTTATTTATGTTTTAATTGGAACCACCTAGTGCAGTGGAAATTTTCTTTTAGTAGTATATAGATGTCTTGGTTGAGTATTCTAGTGTGTTAAGAATTGACTCATGAGTTGGCACCCCATATGTTTATATGGAATGGAAGAAGTGTCATCTTGCTTAGTTATCATTAAAATGATTTATTACTCACTCACTCTCCTTTGAAATTATTATAAGCCACTGAGAGGATGCATATTTTCATGATGTTGTCTTAGTGTTTTTCCTTAAATGGAAAGTTGTTTTTGAAATGTTATTTTGGACCATATTCCTTGGAGTTCATGGAATAGTGTTCCCTACTTATTATTAGAATAGAAGTTATAGGGTTGGATGGATTAATGCATCTTCATGGTTAGTGTTTTTCTTTTTGGTTGTGGAAATAGGCTTTGATACTACTCTTACAAGGTTAGTAAGTGAGTAGAGTTTTGGCAACGTGGGTTATGGTGTTTTTTTTATAGCATGTGAGGGTATTTAAGAGTTTTTTATGAGATGTTATCTATCTACTTTCCACTTGTGACCTTTTGGAGTCATACTTTCTAGTGCTAATTTATCTAAAATTATGAACCTAGATGACGTGGAGTGGTGAACCTCAAATTTATATTAATTATAGTTTAAGAATTATAAGTTGATTATAATTGTTATATCATGATATATCCCTAATTAGATTGATATTATTTTTATCTTGCTAAAACATGTTTCTTAGAAGAGATATTTATGTACTTTCATCAAGAGGGAGTAGGGTATAAGATGTATGAAACATCCTGGTAGTCTAAGAGGGTTGAGATAAACTTTAACTTGTTGAGTAATAGCTGAGCAAGCAGGGAGACATTATCTCGTCTATTCCTTTCTAAGGTTGTAAGGACGATGTGATCTTTGGCCTTTGTACATTATGTTAATTTTAACATTATTTCCTCTTAACTATGAATATAACACTATAGGTTAAGCTGTGAAATATGATACTAGTTATGATTGGCTAGTGGCAACTTAATACAATTACGAAATGATTGTATAATTTTTCTTATATGTATGTTAATACATCAGGAATTATTTAGCATGTATTATTGATTTCTATGATCTGTTAGTATAGAATTGTGAATCATTGAACCTTGAGCACAATGTAGAGATCATTAGGTCATGGAGACCTAAGGGAAGAGTGTTGAATTAAGAATGTGAATACTAAGTGATAGGATTGAATCCTACTTAGTCTCACATTGACTTGATAATTACTGATTTTGGATCTAATAGATAGACTTTTTAAATCTAGGATTTGATAGAGGGACTTGTCAAATTTAGTCATATGGCCATATGCATGTATATGATGGAACATTTATTCCTTAATATTTTATACATTGAAAATATAGTATTTACAGTCCCTATTCATCATCATACTTGTTATGAGCCCCATGGAGTAGTGGCAATAATGACATGTTATATTTGTTAGGAGTTACTCAGAGTAGTGATAGTATTAACTTATTTACATCATTCTTACCAGTCTCCCTAAATACTTTTCTTTAGAATGATAAAATCACTCTCTAGGTTAGAGAGATGTGTAAAGGGGCTGGAAGGTTTTGTGGAACTCTCCCTGGCCTTTTTATTTGGCTTTTTTGATGATCTCATGTGTTTTTGAGAAGTCAATGAAATTTTCACCTAGGTATGTGGAACCTTTTGAAGTATTAGAAGTGGTCAATCCTATAGTATGTAGGCTTATCTTGCCATTTCTAGACCTCAGGGTGGTCATGATGGAACCATTCAAAGTAAGTGACACTCACAAACTTTGTTGCATATTAGAGAGATGTCATAGTATAGGGTCTTGTGGGACTAATAAATTGGGAATAGTACTACTTGAGAGAACTATGCTGAGTTCTATAGGTAATTTTCACATTTATTTGCTTAATTTGATACTTTATACTATGATATTTCTCTGTTAAATAATATTTTAATTCAGAACTTATGTTTGAATAAGAGTCATCTGGGATGATGACTAGCTTTAGGGGGAAGGATGTTACATCATGATTCTTTGATAAGCAAACTATTTGATTATCCATGGATATTTATATTTGACATATTAGATTTGGTTATTTTTTACTAAGCGTTGAGATATATGTTGTTATGGGGTAGTAGGATATTGTTTAGGTTACATGTTTTACATTTCTATGAACTACTTGTAGTGTATATGCTTACATCACGAACATGTTGTTTTGTTATTTTAGATACATTTTATAATGTAAGTTTATCATATTGTTATGATCTAACTCCCTGATTCTTATGAACTCATCCCTCAAAATGTGACAAAGAGAGAGCATCATTGGAGAGGGTGATGTAGATGGAGATGTCGAAGGATGACAGAGAAACCAGCTAGAACCCTACACACACCACAATAGTTAGTACATGTTAAAAATGTAGAATGAAATGAGTAACATAGTGTATTTATTTTTACTTGCATTAAATAAATAATTTTCAAGGTTTATTAGTATAATTTAAATGGATTAAAGGGTCTTATTTGACATGATTTGTGTAATTAATGCAAATTCAAGGTTAATGATTAACAAATTTATCATTAAACATTTTTGACAACTAAGATGCTAATTTAATTAGCAGATAAATATTAATTATTGTAATTAGAAATAAATTAGTAAAACATGATAATTTATGTTTTAAAAATATAAAACAAGAATAAAATGGGATAAATGATTGCATTGATTTTATAATTAATAAATAAGGCAAAAATTATAAAAAAAACATATATTTCTATTAAAAAAAAGAGAGAGAATAAAACAAAAAGAAATATGTTATAAATTTTATATATATATATATATATATATATATATAATAAGAGAAAAGTAAAAAGATAAAAAAAGAATTCTAGAATAAAGCTCAAAAGACAAAAGAATGGGTAGCTTTTAAGAGCAAAGCACCATTCCCTAAAAAGGGGTGTACCTTATACAAGAGGTAGAATGCAACATAGTGGAAAGGGGGGAGAGGAGAAAGAAAGCATGTGGAAATGATTAATAGAACTAATTGGCTAGGTTAGTTATGTAATTAATTTTTAGTGCATTCATATTGAAAAGTGTGGAAATTTGGGTAAACCATGAGATATAAACCTATAATATCTACATCATATATGTGAAACTGTATGAATTGATTGTAAGTTATATAAAGCTTAATGTTACTTGTGTCAAGGCTTGCATACAATACCTATACACGAGGTAGTCAGCGATTTAGTTTTATACCATTTTAGATATAACTTCAAAGCTTTGGTTGTCAGCCCATAAATGACACAGAATTATATAAATTCTAGAAACCCAATTTTTCTTTTACATGTCATTGCCCATTTGATCCTCACTATCAGAGAGGTTCCATCCCATCTAGGTCTTCTTTGAAACCTATTTATGGTCCTTTTTGATAATTTGGACATACATGAATTGAGAATTTATATAATAGGATAACCAAAACAAGTTAATTCCAATATAATATTTATGACTTGAAATATATTATGGGTATAACTATGTATCTTGTTGTATTCCATTTGTGTATATACTACCAAATGCATTCACACAATAGCTTTTAAAATACACTATTAGAATTCAGATTATTGAATATAACATTACATACTCTATTTAGAATCGCCTACCTATGATCCGGTATGTAACTATTTAAAATAGCAATTTAGAATGGATGGATTCAAAAATCTGATATGTATATAATGAACTGGATTGAATAAATATATATATTAAACTATGAACTAAATTATTGCCTGAAAGAGAATACTAAGCATGAATATATATATATATATATATAAATGATTTTTGCAAATATAGAAATGGTATGCCTTTTTCTAGAAACTTAATTATCTAAGTTGTTTTAATGTATGGCGACTCATAGATGGAATGGTATACATAAGTTTTAGTATGGTAATTTTGGGTGATCTACATATTAGATGGTTAAAGTAAAATGCAACAAACCATATTTGAAAGGGCATATAGTGACTTATATCTATTATATACAGTTATTTATATAGTCAAATATATTGCTTAGCAAATTATATCTATATATTAATTTGCTATTATAAGAGAGTTTTAACCCTGTCATATTATATATGTTAAATATAATGAGTATGAATTAACTTATTTGGGAATAATGGAGTGTTATTCCTATTTTAGTTAAGGGTTTGGATTAATAAATCAGTACAAAATATAGCAATAAATACAGTCATGATTTATGTAATTGTTTGTCTTTTTCATCTTTCTAAAAATAGCAATAAATAAGAAGAAATACAACTTAGCTAGAAAATAGACTAAGATAGTTGATACAGAGGTTTAAAATGGTTGTGCAATACTGGGAAGGTGTCATAAACCTAAATTTGGCTTTCATTGGGTGAAAAGATAGGAGCTCTAAAAAGTGGATGCTTTGGTATTTGGCATTGTTGTCTGTTCCTACCATTGTTTTACAAACTAATCATAGAGACCTAAAACTTTTTGGGTAATTGTGTTGTGCTTGTGTGAGCATGCATGTCAAAAATTCAATGCTGGTTATCGATGAAATTTGCTATGGAGCTGATTTTATCTTCAAACCTTAACCCTCCATCATGTTGATAAAATGACATTTGAGTCACTTGAGAAAGAGAAGGGTTAGTGTGAAATATATACTAAACATGTAATCCACACCCCTTGTATGGGCACGCTACCTACATACCAATACTCTGAACAGGGATCAAGCCATATGTGTTCTCCCACCTAGTGTGCTTTGTGTAATAGTGTGATGCAGATGCAAATGCCAAATTGATAGTGTTTTAAGTGGTTAGGGCTTGATATGAGGATTTGAGTAGGTTTGTAGTTGTGTTGGGTGACTATGTGCAAATAATAGGGAAGTTTGTGTTAGTGTTTTGTTTGTATTCTTTCTTGCTTTGTAAGTTGGGTCACCTCTTTTATAAATGAGCTTTGACATCTACTTTTATAGGGAATAATTGATCATGGGTAAGATGTATTCATATTAGGTCGACCTAATTAAGGATAAGGACTGGATGAAAATGACCTTTGGGGCTCAAATTACAAATGGATAGGACCACCAAAAATGGGACACTTCTTTATGGGGTGCTATAGTTCAAATGGAGTGCTCTTGTCTTACAAGTTCAAGACCTAGGGGAATAGGATTGACATGGGGAATATTGTCTGGCTAAGGTGTAATAATCATTCAGAAGGTTATGGATGACTAGTAATGAACAAAAAGGTGTCTAGAAGGGTCATAAGAACATGAAAAAATGACCTATGGATGGGGTGTCACAAGCCATACTCAAACTACTAATTTGGACATTTTATATGACTACATTTACCCCCCCTTTATTCTAGTGATGCAACAAAGCAAAATACTAGGGTAAAGGAAAAATAGAAAGCATACCTGAACTTACTTACAAGGGTGAAGCCCATGAGGATGTGTGATGTTGAGTGTGCATAGAGAGAGCACAGTATGAAGCATAAATCTATAAGAGAAAATAAGGAGTAGATCAGTTCTTACTAGACACACTATGTCTAAAATAAGAATGTACAAAGGTTGGGTAAAAGAGAGAGGAAGAGAAAGGAATGAATACACCACACCGGGTGTGTGAACCAATACAAAACTTGTTGTAATGTTGAGTGATATTGAGTGATGTTGAGTGATGTTGGGTATGTTTTACACAAAAGAGTAATATCATGAACGGAGTTGAGTGCTCAATTCCCTGAGCGTGGCTCAAGAATACAAAGACTAGCCCTTTAGCTTCATCATCTCCCACTATGTAGTGAAGTTATGTGATCATGCGTGTGTTAATCAATGTTTGGACTATGTGTCCAATCCCTCTTAGTAGGTGGATTAAGAATATAAAGGCTAGGTAGTCCTTTGGCTCCATCATTGGCCATTAAGTGTGAACTATGAACTGATATCAGTATGAATGTGTGTCGTAGGAGATGGCTCATGAAGCCCATGAATGCTTAATAATCTGATAATGTGGTGTGTATATCTGAATGTGTACTAAGAGCTACGCCAATCTTGGCCACTCTGAAAGGTGGATATTAGGCTTGTATGAAAGCCACTCCAAAACTAAGAACTAGGATTATATGAAAGCCACTTTGAAATGATGCCAACCACCTGTAGATGGAATAAGGCATGCAACTACTAAGAATACCTAGGCAATACAATCAATTAGAAAGAAAAGAAGACAAATATGCCATGTACATTACCTCAATCACTGGTGTCTGAAACATGGATTCTGATCTAGAAGTTGTACCAACTACCCAATCTGAAATTGGAAGTGAGAGACATCATGTCATGCATGACGCCCCCTATATCTAGATAATCTGAGTAAAACTATACTAAAACTACCCAATCTAAACTAGATTATAGCTGACAAAATGATAATTGACCTTACCTTTCTGTCTATTTCTAAAAATTCTAGGTTTTTTGGTTGTTTTGATAGTAGCACTGAAAAGTGGACACTTTATTGTAGGGCATTATAGGGCACTGTAGTCCAAATGGGGTGCTCTTAACCTTTACTATTTCTAATGGTTATTCTATGTTCATCCCTATTTTTTTGGTCTATTCTACATGTTTTGAATTTTAATTACTATTCTAAGTGTTCTAAAAACTGATTTTGATCAATAAAGGGCTCTGATCCTTGTGATAAAACCCTGTTTGTTGCCCCCTCATCTAAGGGTAGGAATGAAGACCCTACAATGACTATCCTTAAAAGAAAGATCTCTACAAGTGTGTTATGTTGCAAAATACATGATATAATAATGATGGTCAAAAATATGTCTCAAGATATAGCATAGTTTGTGTTGGAGATTGTTAGATCAACAGGGGTATGCCGAGATAGATGTAATAATGTAATAGTATGTGTAGTATATTGAACTAAAACTAGAAATTTGGTTAGTTTTCAAGGAGGCATGGAGCATAATGTCTATCATGGCATCCAAAAAAGCAGTATAATGCATTATGTGGATCATGACATTACAAACAACTGAGAAGCAAACAAGGGACATGGGCACATGTCACTCAAACTAATAAAATCAAACATATAATGCATGTTTAAATGCCCACATACACATAAAATTGTAAATAAGAAAGATTGGCATGAGGGCCACAAGCACATATAAGAGTACAAGCAAATGATATTGACAAATGTCTTAAGGTACACACAAGTAACAAAATAGGAACTGAGAAATGCAATCACATCTAGCTACTCAAAGTAAGAAAGGAAGGCATGTAAATATTGGAAATACTATCACATCTAACTGATCAAAGCAAGAAGTGAAAGTATGAAAAATATGTAGTACAAGACTAGGTAGATGCTAAGAAATACATAAGTGTTATATACTAGTGAGTGTTGATAGAATAATCTATGTAGGCTAGTAATAAATATACATCAACATGATAACTAGAGTGTGTGTTGTAGGAATGACATAACTTGGATGGTGTAGTCATGTAGAAGATGACCCTAGTGGGTAGATATGTCGATGTATGTCTCAAATGTAAAAGTAGGATGCCCCTTCAATGGGTAGAGAGAAGCAATCAAGGATCTGGGTGTCACTGTACACACTCAAAGAAGATCAAGTGAAGCATGGTAATGTAGATAATTCGACAAATAATAGCATAGAATAACAAAATGTAAGTCTAGCATGGTAGTAGAAATGTAAACCATGGATAATGTGTATAATTGAAAAGTTTTTGGTGTTTTGAGTTATTTGAATGTTTTTATATTTTGACATGTTATATTGTTGTTGGTATTTTTAAATAAGTTATGTACAAGTAATCATAAGGAAACTATGTACAAGAAAGTGAAAAGAAAATATGTACAAGTAAGCTAAAAAATTATGTACAAGTAAGCTAAAAAATTATGTACAAGAAAGCAAAAAGAAACTACGTACAAGTAAGCTGAGAAATTATGTATAAGAAAGATTGAGAAAAAATGATATTAATCGATGAGTCTCATAAGAGACTCCCTATCATGGTGTCATGCATCAAGGAGAGGGATCGTGCATGATTGTGAAGAATGATGGAAGGGTTGAGACTATGACTCTGAAAGTTGTGCATGTTGTAAGTACTCTAAAATCTCTATAGAGGAAACTGACTATGGGGTCCCCCTATAATTATGAGAAGTGGATGCAACTATAGGGCTCTTAGGGACCCATTTGGTAGTAGAAAAAGATCTCTCAAAATGTGCTCTGTGTGTAGAGGCATGAGACCTTAATGATACTACCGTGGGTGTGAATACTATAGCTAAAAACTGTTGAGAGTCATAAAACTATCACTGATGTAGTGGTCACTCTAAGAGAGGCCTTTATGGAAGTATATGAACTATTTGTGCTAGTGAGGGAGGCCTCGACTATGTCTAAATCTTAACTAAAGTAAGAACTGTAACTAGTGGAAGAGCTGAAACTAGTGACTGTAGAGTAGGAGATGGCTTTAAAGTGGGGAGTGATAAGTCATACAGAACTCTACCAACTATAACAACCTAATTAGTGTGAATGTATTTCATGCATCTGTGAACTATAGAAGGTATCAATGAAATTTGTATGTGTCCACTGAATCCACTGATAACTATGTCTATCAGGGTGATATACTAATATGAATATCCCAAATGCTAAAGTAATGTCATAGTGCACATGTTCACACTAAATTCATTGTCTATGAGAACACTATGAATGGGATGGTGATCAATGTAGGATTTGATAAAGAGTGCATAATAATCCAAATCATTCTCAACTATCTCTTACTCTGAGAAGAAGATTGAAGGTCTAGCTAAAACTCTAGAATTATACACACTAATCATGTTGCTCAAAGGATGTGACTTAAATGAAGGTGCCTGGTATGTAGCTAGTGGAGGGTGTGCATGATATGCATGGTGAACACCTAATGTGCCCCCTAACTCTTATTTAGAATGTTGTGGAAAAGGATCTGAGAAAAATTTTAGAGCCTTGTCCTATGTTTGTTTTGTCTGAGGAGGCTCAACTAGAGTGCCAAGATCAATAAGGTTCCCATCTATCAAGTCTTATATCTTGTGTCACAAACTGATGTGTCTATTCATTGTGTGGCCTGGTGCCTTGTGAAAATCATAGAATACATTCTAATCATATCTATGTGGAAGAGGCTTTATCATATCAACTTCCTGAATAGGAGGGAGAGATAGAACATTGCATTCCAATAGTTGTTATAAGACTCTGGTTGGAGATATTGGTAGATTGGTAAAGGCTCATCAAGGAGGCACTACTAAAACGACTCGTAGAGTGGACTCTAAAGCAGCATTAACTATAAGTTATTTTTTACTTTTGCTATCATTAACTTTTAATTTGTATGGGACTTTATTGTTACTCTTATTTGTTGTTTCTAATATGAGTGTGTAGTTGAGTTTGCCCATCAAAAGTAATTTGACTTCCCTTTTATTTAGTGTATGACATAACTCAATGAAGGAAGAAAACTTTTTGAATATTATTGATTCATGCAAATCTGGTAGAAGACTTTGTTTGAATAGATCTTGTAATTCTTGATCAGCCATGGAGCTAGTCATTTTAGCCAAGATAGTCTTATATCTAAGAACATAATGTATGGGATGCTCATTTGAGCTTTGTTTCTGTTGTGCAACTTGGGCATAAGAAACCTTGTCATATATGTTAATGCTGAAATGAATTAGGAACATGTTAGCTAAAGGATTAAATGTTTTGACCGACTAATTTGGTAGATTATAGAACCACTGTAGAGCATAATCCTTTAAAATTCATGGAAATAGCTTGGTTAGTAACTAGTCATTTGGCACATAGTCCAAGCATGCTGCATGAAAATCTCTCAAGTGTGTCTCTAGGTTACCCTTGCCATCATATAGAATGAGCTTGGGTTGAACAAAACCTGGTGGTAAGGGTGTAGAAACAATATGGCATGCCAATGGTGTATGAAGTAGAGCAGAATAGTCCAAAGCCTATGTTGGTTTAGAGGCACCTTGGACTGAAGAGATTTAATCTCTTGCACAAAGGTAGCCACATCAAGAGGCAAATATGTACTAGTTGTAACTGGCGGTGCCACATATGAAGGTTGGGCTACTATAGGGGGTTGTTGAGACATAGTTTCCCCCATAGTGTCATTTATAATTGGTTGTTCTATGGTTTGAGAGGATTGACCACTATTTGTTCTTTGTTGTTCTTCTTGTAGTATTTTAATCATATCATCTTGCATATTAAGATTTTTAGGTAAAAGGTCTCGAAGTTACCTCTTATTAGTTTCATCAAAGTCAGTATATTGGGCCATTGTTAAAGTAGGAAAATAAAGCGAAAGTGGATTGAATTTTTTGTAATAAGTTGTAATAAGAAGAATGTGATGGAAGGAAAATATTAAATAAAGGAAATGTAAAGTCCTAAAAATAGTAAACTAGAATATGCAAAAAAAATATACGAAGCTCACTAACATGTAAGGTGATACCTCAAAAAGCATATGGACCTAATATACTCTACTAGGGTTTGAAAGAAATGATTTTTAAAATTATGATGGTGAATTTTAAAAAATACATGTGAAATTATGATTTATATATACATGAAAAAATAGAAGAATATTACTAAAATCAGCAAGGAATTTTCCCTAGGGTTTTTAAGGTTTTAATGCACAAACGAAGTAATTCAAGTTCACCAAATGATTTAACTTATTTAGGAATAATGGAATGTTATTCCTATTTTAGTTAAGGGTCTGGATTAATAAATTAGTATAGAATATAGCAATAAATACCATCCTAATTTGTGCAGCTATTTATCTTTTTCACCTTTCTAAAAATAGAAATAAATAAGAAGAAATACAACTTAGCTAGAAAATAAACTGAAACAGATGATACAAAGGTTGAAAATGGTTGTGTAAGACTGGGAAGGTGTCATAAACCTGAATCTAGCTTTCATTGGGCAAAAGGATAGGAGAATCAAAAAGTGGATGCTTTAGTGTCTGATGTTATCCATTCCTACCACTATTATCCAAATTGATCACAGAGACTTGAAACTTTTTGGGTAATTACGTTATGCCTGTGTGAGCGTGCCTATGAAAAATCAAGCAATGGTTGTTGACAGAACTCATTATGGAGCTGATTTTGTCTTCAAACCCTAACCCTCCATCATGTTTGATAAAATGACATTCGAGTCACTTGAGAAAGAGGGGGGTTAGTGTGAAATATGTACTAAACGTGTAATCCACAACCCTTGTGTGGGAACGCTACCTACATACCAATACTCTAAAGAGGGATTAAGCCATATGTAGTTATCCCACCTAGTGTGCTTTATGCAATAGTGTGATGCAAATTGAAATGCCAAATTGATAGTGTTTGAGGTAACTAGGACCTGGTATGAGGATTTAAGTAGGTTTGTAGTTGTGTTGGGTGGCTATGTGCAAAGAATAGGGAAGTTTTCCTTAGTGATTTGTTTGTATTCTTACTTGATTTGTAAATTTGGTCACCTTTTGTATAAATGAGATTTGAGTGGGATTTTATAAGGAATAATTGGTCATGGGTCACATGTATTCACGCTAGGCTGACTTAATTAAGGATAAAGATCAAATGAAAATGACCATTGGGGCTCAAAGTGCAAATGAAGAAGACCACCAAAAATGGGACACTTCTCTATGGGGTGTTATAGTCCAAATGGGGTGCTCATGTTCTACAAGTTTGGGACCTAGGGGAATAGGATTGACACAGGGAATACTATCTGGTTGAGGTGGAATAACCATTCAAAAGGTTATAGATGATTGGTAATAAACAAAAATGTGTCTAGAAGGGTTACAAGAGCATGTAAAAAGGACCTATGGATGGGGTGTCGCAAGCCATACTCAAACTACCAATTTGGACATTTTATATGACTACATACTATAATACTAAAGTGCAATGACTTATTCCATTTAGTGATTATAAAAATAGTGACTTGAGCTGAATGTATTAATCACCTAAATTATATAGAGATAATTTTAGTGAATTGAATACATTCTCAAATAATTTGATAATTTCAATGAACACAATCCTCCACCTATTTAATTATCTCAGCTGGTAGTAGGGTACTTAGATATTTTAGGTATGCAGCAAATAGTTTTAAGAGAATAATATGGAGGGGCACTGAATCCTTACACCCCAACAGTTAAAATAAAAGTAGTTATTTATTGGAGTGATTTTGTATAAAATGGTTGTATGTTAAGTCATTGTAGGGGTGGCTTTTTTTTGTATGGTGTTTGTTATTGTACATAAAATAAGAATATATGTAAGTGAATCGATTCATTGAATATTTTATTAAGCCCTTTATTAACTTTATTTTATAATTCATTTTATGCTCAATGTCTGTGGACATAAAATAAGAGTGAGTAGTGAACAATATTGTATGATGTTGAATCAGAGAACCCTCTATGGATGTCTCATATTAGTTAAGATGGGTGGGTCACTTAATACGGGCATGTGATTTGAGGCATATCATATAATTGAATCTGTAAGTTGTAAGTTTGCATATTGTTAATAGAAGTTAATTGGAAGAATGTTTATGAGAATGTAGATGCTCTTATTTGTATATATAAATATTATACACATACCTTGGGATGTGTGTCCATATAAATGGATGTATTCATGAGAATATATAGATATGGACAAAACTTATATAAAAGGGATTGATGGATTAGATCATATAGTAAGAGGTTGGATAATATACTTATCTAGATATAAGAGACTTTGGATGTTGATATAATGATTGTTGAAATCCTCATGAAGTCCTTAGAATTATAAGATGATTATAGGAATTCTTATGCTGTGTTTATTATTTTAAGGACATGTATATAGTACCTATCTTAGGTAGCTTAATTTATATGGGTGTACATGTACACATATAGTATGTATGTGTAGCTAGCCATGTGTGTATATATCTCTATTAATTATTATAACCAAGTCAATGGACTTTCGAGGAGTAAGATACCAACTACATGTATATCTATCTCCTTAAAACATAATAAAAGATATGAAGGAGGATTATAGTGTACAATCCCTTATCTTTTTGAGATTGTCAACATGCTCCGTGAACAGGGAAGTTTTTAAGGATTGATGAAACCCTAGGGAGTTCTTGATTAAGAAATATAAATGAATATTGGTATTGTAATTACATATCATTTGAGTACTTAACATATGGTGCATGTTATGATGTACAAGTACTTGTATATATAGATTATACCTATAATTAATATATTTCTAGAATGAGTCATAAGCATCCAAGGGATCAAGACTATAACCATGGGAAAACAATCTCTTAGAAATGGAATAAAGTGTTAAATGTAAATATTATAATAGATTTATAAGTTATATGTTCTCTGCAAGTATTATGATTGAATACCTAGAAGTAAGTAATGTGTGCATAAAATAGTAGACTATAGTATAATTGCTTGTGTTATATACTTGGACCTACTTATAGAGATTAGATTAAGTAGTTAACCATAGGGTATACCCAGGTGGTATAAATATTCACTTGTAAGATTAAATGTTTATGATTATGGGTTGGTTGTTTCTTGGAATCGTAAGATTGATTATTCATAATTTTGTAGTTGTGTTCATAAACAAAGAACTATGATATTACGGGATATCATAGAGCACTACTTTATAAATATATGTGAGTTGGTTTCTAGTATGAATAACATGTTTTTTGATAGTTAGTAGGACTTTATGTATGTGTGCATATAGCCTTTGATAGTGTAACGTATGCTAGGATAAAATATTATGTGTTTCATATAAAATATGACTTGCTCTGTTATACCAAGTTACTTGAATAAAATCCTATGTTTTCATATATTTAAGACTAATTTATATGACTGATTGTGAAAAACTAGTAGTTACGTCTTAGAATACTAGACTATGATAATATGGGTTATCATAGGGTGTAGTATGTTTGGAAACTAATTATGGTAGTTGGAATCTGTAGTTAAATGTTTATTTTATCTAAGTGGTATAAACTTTAGTTATTATTTCTAGTATGGAATAGATAATAATGTAAGATTAATTCATATGTTTGATAGAATAAATGTATGCTTTGATTACTCCTATGT
The DNA here is from genome assembly GCA_037957365.1 of Torreya grandis. Taxonomy (NCBI): domain Eukaryota; kingdom Viridiplantae; phylum Streptophyta; class Pinopsida; order Cupressales; family Taxaceae; genus Torreya; species Torreya grandis. Next base: position 366,654 of record JARHVA010005207.1, read on the forward strand.
TTAGCATGTTATGCAATATGATTGCTAGTAGGATGTAAATGGTATGAATCTTATGGTTGAATTATGTTTGACTAATCTCACATTGTTGATACTAAGTAAGGATTAAGACAAACTTCACTGGGTTACTAGCATCACAATGCCAAATAAAGGTAATCTGATCAAGTGATGTAGATGAATTTGATTGATATATAAATCACTATTATTTATTATTTTTAAAACTTTGGCCAAAGTATGTTTAGTGAAACATTATCATTTCATGTGTATGATTTACATGTTAGTGTGATATCTTGCAATAGAATGTGTTTTATATGATACACTACATGTTTAATTTTAGAAATCATATAGCGCACAAGTACTTGCTTGTCTTTTTAGATTCTCGTGCCATCACTATCTAATCATCCATGAAGGGAGGGTCATTCCCTAATGGTATTAGTATGGGGGATTGTTGGTCTGTGGTTGGTATGGTAAAGTGCTCGAATGATGTTCTCCGTCCCCATAGTAGTACTACTTTTGAGACGACACTTTAGATCATCACAGATATTGGAGAGTTCAGAGAACTCATTCTTTGGGGAGCCATGTATCTTATTTATGTATATTGAATTATATTATATTTATTATTGGAAACATTATCCTGAAGAATTATAATTACCTATTTATTATGGATCAATAGTAGTGGATGTGTATTGTACCAGTAGTGGATGGTTGTTTGTAATTACTTTCTATGTTTGTATTATAATGTGATTCTTATCAGGATATTGATCAGTGATGTATGGTGTAGTATGCTTCATTTATAGTTATCACACTTTAAGTCTCGTATATGATTTCTTATTAGATTATCATGGTGTAATCTATTTATAGTATATGTGTTTAAATTTTTTTTTTAAATCACGTATTTCTAGTTGGCACCCAATGGGGTTGTTATACCTTATGAATAGTGCAAAAAAACTCACGATCAAATGATGGAAGATTAGAGTTCACATTATTAATAATGGGTGCACCATTTGGAAATTAAGAACCTTTAAAAACTTTATTGTTTTGCATAGATAAACATTCCCAACTTTTGGTGTCTATAGAGAGGTCATGATATCCTTATGAACATTATGAAAAAATTAATGATTAAACAAATGCAAATTTTACCCATGTGTATCCAAATTAGTTTTAGGAACTTTTGGAACAAGTCAACCATCACCATGATATGAGGACCTACCTTTTTGGTTACTAATAGTATGGACTATGGAACCCAACATAGGTGATTGGCAAATAATGGGAGCGGGATGGTTACTATTAAAACCTTGAGGGGTATGATGTACATTGAAATGAGTCAAACATGTGTGTTTTTGTTCACTTCGTAACATTTGAAATTGTTTGTGCTCAATATCTTTATCTTTATAAATATATAACTCTTCTTGCTCATATGTTATGTTTGATCTTACAAATGGTGCCATGTGGGAAACCTTTATTTTATCTTTGGAACTTTAAAGAATAAAATAGATCGAGAATAAATTATGAAACCCTATGAAGTTGAAAAACCCTAGAGTAAATAATGGTTGCATAAGAAGACAAAGTGGTTGGGTTCACCAAATGTTTAACCCATTTTGGATATAGGGTTTAGGATTAAGGGGGTATAATATACTATACACAAGGATGAATAAAACTATTTTAGAATAAGCCAATTAAATGAAAACTTAGATAAATGAATATTCTAAATTAAAGTGTCGAGTTATGTTAATTATAAAAAGTACACTCAAAATAATAGTTTGATTGGATAAACATGAAGGAGAGATGATTCTTAGCCTATCTACAAATTCATAAGTAGATCTGAGAAGTACAAAGGTGGAAATAGGCAGGGACAAGATCAAGATCTAGTTGTCAAATTCTTGAAATATTGTTTATGGAGGTTATTAACCAAATTTTGACCTTGAGTCAAAATTAGTAAACCCCTCTAAATTGAAACTTTCATAGGGTTGTCAAAACTTGTATGTGGTCTTTTCATGATCTTAAATGGTCTTAAATAGTTTCAAATGATCATATTTGTCCTTGTCTAGCCTTGTCCAAAGTTTTATCTAATGTGACCTTGTATAGTCCTAGGGCTCATTTATGAGGTCTTGATGTTGTCAAACATGGCCCAAGGTATGATATAGTTAGAGTCATTATAAAAGGTCATTAATGTGATTTTAAGATGATAATATCATGCATTAACCTTTTATTTGGTTCTTATGTACAAAATTGTCATTTTGGTCACCTTTTGGCCTATTTTGTGGAGTTGTACATACCATTCAAAGAGGGAAACATTTCAAGAAGACTCATAACATATTTGATGTAAAAAATAGGTCATATAATGTTCATGGATGGTCAGAGACTGATAAAATATGTAGTTCAGCCCTAAACTAAGCAAAATGACACTTTACAAACACTTTTGGGCACTTGTACGACCTTGCAAGATCACCTTTCAATTGAAAATAGTTTTAGAGTATCATTTAGGCTTCCTCAAATTAGTTTTAGGATTTAGATCAAGTTTTAGGTCAAACAAATACTTCAAACATTCTCTTTCATCCATCATTTCCCTCATAAGCTCAAAAAGGTAGAATTCAAGCGGATGGTATGGCTAGGAGAGAGAGAGAGAGAGAGTTAGGAGCTAAAAATTTGGCCATTTTTAGTGGTCCTAGTAAGATTGAAATTCATGGAATTGGTTTCTAGATTCATGACTCCTCATTTAAGAACAATTGCTAAGAGTGACAGCAGGTCACTATGACTTGTCCATCCAAGTAGGGTCTAATTTTGCTTATGTTTCTCCACTTAAAAACTCAATGGAGAAGAATGGTTTTGAGGATTGTTTTTAGAGGTAAAATAGTTCATTCCCATGGTTTTTTCATCAGCTAACTCATCTCCATGAATTATCTTCAATATAATGAAAAGTGTCTCAATGTATAAGGTATTTTAGTGTCTCAATGTATAGGGTATTTCAGTCACTCTTGCTGAAAGTTTTGGTTGTCTGAGATGTTGGTCACCTTCAAAGGTTTCTAGTACTCCATTTATCATGAAAATCCTCCCCACTCTCCCATAATTCATGTGTCCTCTCTTGAGAAGCACCTCCTTGTAAATAGTCCTTCAAGAAACATCACGTTTGCACCCCTTGAAATCATGGTCTATGTTAATGAGCAACCTTCTCTAGGTCTAAATGAAAATGTGGGTTTGAATGAAAATAAGATATAATTTTTGTATATGAGAGATAACTTTGAATACTAGAGGTGAAATGAAGTGAGAGTGGAGGTCCAAATTTGTACCTTCAAACTAAAGCCAATAAAGTGTTACAGTCACACACAACCATGTAGGCTTACAAGTGGACATTCATGAGTCTAAGTATGTGTTATTAGTGTCTTTAAAACACTGGTATATACCTTGAATTATTTAATACACACTCAAATCTGATTGGTTCATTGAAGATCACCAACAAGGTATGAGTAAATGAGAGACTCCAACTATTAACACATAGAATTTTTATAAAATGACTAATGTACAGGCCTGTAGGGATTATAGCGAAAAGTTGAAGATGGTGTAATTATGGAGTGAGAATACCAATTTAAATACCTCATGCTCGAACCTTCTCCTAATAAACACCTAGATCCATCTCTTAGATGAGCTTAAAATATATGCATAGATATCTTGAAGGTACAAGGTCATTGAAGAGTGACAAGAGTCTCAAAGAAGTTGATTAGTTTCTAAATAGGATGTATAAGGTATTCACATTATACATTGATTTGTATAAATATATTAAAGCCTCAATATTTTAGACCAATCCTAAATGACACTTATAGGTTACAGTCAAGAGTAGGTTGGTTTCAAGCCTAGGGAAAGAACAAAGGACATGAAGAGAGCATTGATGCCTATCTCAGGTAGACAAATAGGTTAATAAGGTCATTTTGAGATAGAATAAAAAATTATGAAATGGTAAATAAGATTGACCAAAACAAAGCTCAAATCCTGCATATACAGTCAACAATAACCATCTATAGGTCTGCCTACCTTTATAAGAGCTTTTACTTGATTTGAGAAGGGTAAAGGTCTGTGAAGAGGTTTGAAGGAATGAATACTATTTGAGGATGATCCATGATTACAATAAACCTAATTTAAACATTTAGACCTAATAACAAGGGTGAAGAAGGTCAAAACCTTGTTTAGGCCTAATGAGCTTAAAACAACTTGCAGGCCTAATTGTATTGTCAAGAGAAGATTACATGTTTAGAATGGATAAAGGAGGTAAATATAATGGTTTAAAGCATATGAATAATTCCATAATGATTACATGGATCTATAAGACCCTAGACTCTAGTGAAAAAGTATAGAAAAAAGGATAGACTTTGTTCTAGGCCAAACAAGCCTAAAACACTTACAGGCTCATATGGACAACAATGAACAAAGTGACTTGTTGAATATAAAGTGAAGACATGGGGAATTTAAAGGTATAAATTTTTATCAAAGACCATAAAGAGTCATATTAGATAGGGAAGAGCAAATAAAATCTTAATTTGACCATTTAAGACACCTTGAGCTCTCTTAACACATGATTGTCATCCAAAGGGCAATTTTTTCTCACCAATTGTAACCTTGACCCTATGCATAGAGAAGAGTGGTTTTTAGGGATGGTAGTGAGGTATCTAAACTCCATTATAGTGGCATTATTTTATTTTTTAGGTCCATCACCTTCATGAACAAAGCTCAAGAGCTCAAACCCCTCTCAAATGGCTTGCTCACAACTCGAGAGTCAACTTCTCACATTCAAAACTTTCATGAGGTTTTTCATGGGACCCAATGGTGTTTGGGGGTGATGGATATGTCCCATAACTATAATCTTATGGAATTAGGAGAGAGAAAGAGGATATGTTCTTTATGAACAATCCTTAAGAACCTAAGGCACTTTAAACCCTCTTAAAACCCTAGTAATGTCTAGTCAAGAGAAATGAGATTTTAATGCACATGAAAGGACCTATTTTGTCCTTAAACCTCCTGGATATTGTTGAGGACTCCAATTACATCCTCCTTAAGTAGTTTTTTGTACCTATAGTTGTACAACGTGTAATATATGCACTATTTTGGGTGTTTTTCACTTGTTTTGAGCAAAGGAAAACTTGCCAACCATTAGAGAAGGTAATTTGGGATGTGTCCCACCTATTTAATCCCTAAAATATTCATAGGAGATTTTTTAAGTTTTCAAACAAAAATTGTTTTCCAAGGCAGTCTCAAACATACCTAAAATGAGATTAGGTGGCAAGGTCATTTCATGGTTTTCATACTTCCACAGGGTATCATGGCCTCAAATTTCACATGAAGGTTTGTGATAGGCTAGGTAAAGTTAATCACATTATTTTGGGTGATTTAACATGTTTGGGAGAGGTTTGGAGTAGAAAAATAGGGTTATAAGCAAGGAGACCTAATTGAGGAGAGGAAAGGCAAAAATGGGACTTTCACTCAGAATCTAAACTTGAAATTTGACATGAAGATGTAAAGGGATAATGGGTCCTCAACTATGTGCTCAATTTATAAATATAATTTTTAGATTATTATACATAATGAGGTTTATAGGTTTTTAGGGCTACAACAAAAATAGGCCTAATGAGAGCTTGAGGAGCAAAATGGAGTCTTGGGAGTTGTTCTAGGAACCAAAATGGATTTTTGTAGGTATAATAAGATATTTTAAGGCCATCCATGGAGATAGAGTCCTTTGGATAATATTAACTCAAGTTTTGAGCCACTTGGACCAAGTTAAGCGTGAGAAATGAGGAATTTCAAGAGACCTAGGCATATAAATGATGAAATGTTAGATTAGAGGAGTTTCCTAATACATGGTATGGTGTAAAATGAGAATGTCTAAAGGAATTCATGGAAAAATTATGATTAAGAATTCCATGTGTCACTTTTCTTATGCAAAGAAGGGCAAATTTCATGAAGATGATCAAGGTGTCAAGCTAAGTTTTAACTCTTACGCCACTTGGAGGGTTAGAGCATCTTCAAGAGTGAGACACATGGATTTGAAAGTCTATTTAGGACCATTCTATAACTCCTTTCATATCTTAACTCATGGTGGGAACTTTTCAAACCCCTTCTACCATGCCCCCTCTCTCTCTCTCTTCATAATTATCTATATAAGTAGCCACTTTTGGCTTTGTAAAGAATCCACATCTAGTATGGTGAAGCCCTGATAGTTTTAGTATTGATTTGCCTTTGAATAAAATATTTTAAGTTGGTTTTACGTTCTCAATCTCTTGTCTAAGTGTGTGAATTAATTCATGGTTGAATGGAAGTGATAGTTATCTCTCCTTGTGTTCATCTCACTCTCTCATGCTTTGTGTAAGTAATATGCCTTATAACAGGTCACATAAAGTGTAGTTAGTTGTTTTTTTAGTGTTTTTAAGTGTAATGAAGAGTTATAGTGTCTATAATCAAACCTTATATCCATCTACCTTGAGAAATGCATGGCATCTTACCTTCATGTTGAAACACTTTTGTTAGAGAAACCTTGGGTGTTGAGATAAGTTTTGTGAATCGCCTTTCACAATGCAAGTTCATGGTAGTCTTATGGAGTTAAACTTGGTGCATCACCTATGTTAGGTTCATTTTAATTCTTTCTATCCCTTTTCTTTCAAATCAATTAGATTAGTGGTTATTTGTAGGTGTGGTACAAGGGAGCTAGCCCTTCAATCTAGAGACTCATATCTCCCATAGATCACCCACAACTTGAGAGATGTTTCCATGTCACATCAAATTGAAGGAGGATGGAGTAGACCTCCTTTAAGGTGAAAATTTGATGCATAATAATTTTGGCATGCCCAGTGGGTCTCATAGTCTAAGAAGATGACAGGGTAAATGCTGATCTTGGAAAATTTGAAGTTGTAAAGCTTCCTTAATGCAACATTTGGTGACTCCAAAAGCTTTTGAACTCCTAGTTATTGACTAGTAGGCCAACTTTCATGCCAAAGGTGACTATAAGATCAAAATTGAAAGGTATTCCCTTTAAATTTCTTGAATTTCCTTTGCATTCATATAAAATAAAGATGTTTCTTCATACTCTTCCATACACCAAGTCACCTAGAAGGAGGCTCTTTATTCCAGATTATCCAAGTTCTCCTAAGGTAGGTAACATGGCTAAAAATATACCCTTTGTTTCCTTCAATGACCATATCCCTTTATCACTTTCTCACTATAATGACATCCCTATGTCATCCCTCAAAAGTGTGCCTTCATACATGGGAGAAGCTGCCACTACCCCTATTGAACACATAAGAAACATTGCTAATTTTTGTAATATTCATAACATAACTGAAGAATACGGGTTATTTTTTGTCTCTTTAAAAGGAAAGTCACTTAATTAATATGTAAATTTGGCTCCCAACTATATCACTACATGGGATGATATGGGTGATGCTTTGAGAAGGAGGTTTGAAGATAAATCTGACCACTTATCTTTGATCAAGCAACTGACTACAATAAGTAGATCACCTCATGAGTCTATTCAAGATTTCAACACAAGATTCCAAAATACTTGGGATAGGATCCCACTCTTTTTAAGGCCTACTACCCATCATTCTTTCCTTTACTACCTCAAGGCTTTCAATTGTAATATCTCTACAATGATTCAATCCATGGGAAGAGATAATTTGCCTAACGCTTATGAGACTACCATAAGTGCTTAGAAATACCTTATTCAAGCTAGGAAGATATCCCCTAGACCTCTCATGACCTTGTTTCCTAATGCTTATGAGACTACCATAAGTGCTTAGAAATACCTTATTCAAGCTAGGAAGACATCCCCTAGACCTCTCATGCCTTTGTTTCCTGATGTGCAAGCTCTTATGTTTACCATTGCTCATATTCTCACACCCAAGCACGAGGAAACTACCCCTACTCAACCAAGCAATCAAAAGGAAGAAGATATGATTAAGGATATTAGAGAATAGGTTCAAGCTCTTAAGAGGAAATAACAATAATAAAAATGGAGATGTCTTCAAGGCCCTTTCTAGCCCTACCATTCTTACCAAGCTCTTAGATAACCTTTTCAAGGTTAATATCAAGGACAAGGGCAGCTAACTCAAGTGAGGCAACACAATGGCCAAAATAAAAATGTTCCTTCTACTTTCAAAGCACTTGTACCTATCTAAAACAACCTAGTACAAGATAATGGAGAGCAGCCTCCATGGGACCAGCCTCATGACTCTTCCACTTACGCAAATGATACATTCAATTAGGCCTATATGGTTTAATGGGGAACAATGCCTTTCATGACTCAAGATGACATGCTTAGTGGAGGAGAGAAAAATTGATGAGATGTTCAATCAAATGTTTTTTTTATGAATTATCTTCAAGGAGACTCATATGCAGTCAACTACTAAGGTAATCTCAACATTGGTTCAAGCTCCACAGCTGCAAACATAAGGTAAAAAAAGAGAGTAGTTGAAGAAGTACAAGGAGCAAGTAGTGGTCCAAATGTGAACTCTAAAATACCTCAAGGATTAGGTATGCCAAATGTAGCCCCCATGGCTTAGATAAATTATAAAACTCATAATGTTAGAACTTTTTCTATGCTTTCTCCTACGCATCAAGTTACACAAACTAGTGGTAGTGTTATAGATCCTAAAGGACATGAGAAAGTTGGACGCTCTCCTATGAACATTGTGGAGAAAATGAAGAAGGTTCATGTAATCATCCAAATGTGAGAAACACTATCCATCCTTAGATAAAGAGACTTGCTTCAAAATGAACTCTCCAAGCTCAATGCATCATCTAGGTAGCCTAGTGAAAGAGGAGTAGTTTTAATAAATGAAGTGAAGACCAACGATGGAAAGCCAATAAAATTTTAAATAAAGGATGAACCTCCTCCATTCTACCTCTCCATCATCATTAGAGATTCATTGGTGCATAATTGATTGATTGATAGTGGAGAAAGTGCATCAATCATGCCTAAGCAAGTGACATACAAGATAAAGTTAAAGTTTGAGTCACACTCCAAGGGGGTGTTGTAGTTGGATGGATCAGCTTCTAAGATAGTTAGAATTATAAAAGGTTTGCAGCTCACTCTCCATGCTTATCCTACACTTTCTATCTCCTAAGATGTGGTGGTTTTAGATGTGCTAACTCACTTTACCATTTGCTTGTCAAGGGACTTCACTGCCAAGATCGGAGGGTAATTGACTTTAGATTGGTCCTACATGGCATTTAGGACCAAGTATACTGCTAAGGTCTCTATCAAATTTGAACCCTTAACTAAGTTTCATGTGGAGCCATATGTGCCTAATACTTCAAACATGAACTTCAGCATCAATGATAAAGGAGACTATCCTAGTTATCAAGAACCTCTAACACCTCTTGATGTCATAGCTAACCTATACATTGATGAATGGGGAGTTGATGAACATGGGTTTGATCTATACAAGCATATTGAAGAGAGAATTCTTGGCACATAAATCATTCATGAAGTGGATGATGAGTTTCCTGAGGTAAATTTTGATGATGACCTTCAATAAGTTACATGGGGGAACTATTTTATGCATATGGATGATGATGATGAATTTCCAAGTGTGTTAGAACATGGTAACGAAGAAGATGATGTAATTTTGCCTACCCAATAAGAAGAAGTTCATGAGTGTGATATTTAAGAAGAGTGTGATGATCTATGGAAATAGTACCATGCCATAATATAGGAGTTTGAACAAGTAAGGCAACTCTCCCTCAAAAGAAACATGAGCTTGGTGATAGGGTCAATGATGAACCTAATAAACATAAAGAGGAATGTCAAGTCAATGTCAAGCAGAATATAGTCTTGGAGGAATGCAATCAAGACAACATAGAGGTTTGTGTGATTGAGGATCAGTATAAGCATCAATCCAATCTTGATGCACTTACAAATATGTTTGGTTGGTAAGAAGGCAAGCACGAGGGCTCTAGAAATAAGGTACATCATAGTCTAGATAAAGGTAAAGTTGAGAAAGGTTTCATGACTCCTAAGAAGCAAATTGAAAAGCATAAAATAAGCATGAAGGAGACTAAATAGGCTTCAATTTCAAGCAGACCTCAAGGAGAGCTAAAAGGACCATTCAAAGGAGTCTCAAGTGATGCACTTGCACCTAGCAAAGGACTCATGAATGGTAAGTCATTTGATCAAATTCATAAGCAAGTTCTCTTTGACAAACATCAATCATATGGTTATTTATTCTCATGGAGTATATGTGATCTTATAAACATTATTTTGGACCCTGTTTGAAGCAAGAAGAACTATTTCATCACCTCAAACATGTTTTGAGGTTTGTATGCAATAGGTTAGGTGTGTTGTTTTGAGTATTTTATATGTGGTTTTCCCTGAATGATTTTGGCATAGTGTTTTTGGTTCTTGTTGTGTGGTTTGGTATGAGTTTGAAGTATTTTAAAGGCATGTCAGTTTCAATTTGTAGCATAAGGGTGACTCCATTTCCGAATGGGAGGATAAGGCTATTGATCCATTAGCATTGTAGGCATACTACCCCTATGAATTTCTAATATGTTGACCAGATTTTGAACTAAAGTTAAAATTGGTCAACCCCTCCAAATTGAAACTTTCATAGAGTTGTCAAAACTCATATATGGTCTTGTCATGATCTTAAATGGTCATAAATAGTTTCATATGTTCATAGTTATCCTTGTCTAGCCTCATCCAAAGTTTTATCTTGTGTGTACTTATCTAGTCTTAAGGGTCATTTATGAGGTCCTGATGTTGTCAAACATGGTCACAAGTCTAGTATAGTTAGAGTCATTATAAAAGGTCATTAATGTGTTTTTAAGATGATAATATCATGCATTAACCTTTTATTTTGTTCTTATGTACAAAATTGTCATTTTGGTCACCTTTTGGCCTATTTTATGGAATTGTAAGTACCATTCTAAGAGGCAAACATTTAAACAAGACTCCTAACATACTTGATGTCATAAATATGTTATATAATGTTCATGTATAGTCAAATATTGATAAAATATGTAATTTAATGCCTAAACGAAGCAAAATGACACTTTACAAGCACTTTTGGGCATTTGTACGTCCTTGCAAGATCACCTTTCAATTGAAAATGGTTTAAAAGTGTCCCTTGGGATTCCTTAGATTATTTTCAAGCTTTTAATCAAGTTTTAGGTTAAACAAATACTTTAGACATTCTCTCTCCTCCATTGCTACCTTCACAAGCTTAGAAAGGCAGAATTCAAGTAGATGGTATAGCAGAGAGAGAGAGAGAGAGAGAGAGAGAGAGAGAGAGAGAGAGAGAGAGAGAGAGAGAGAGAGAGTTTTAGGAGATAAAAATTTGGCCATTTTTAGGGGTATTAGTAAGATTGAAATTAGTGTAATTTTTTTGCATATTCATGGCCCCTCCTTTATGAACAATTGCTAAGAGTGATAGCAGGTCACTATGACTTGTCCATCCAAGTAGGGTCTGATTTTGCTTCTATTTATCCACTTTAGAATTTGATAGATAAGAATGGTTTTTATAGTTTTTTTTAAAGGTCAAATATATTATTTCCATGTGGTTTCATCAGATAACTCATCTCCATGAAGTGTCTTCAATAGGAGGAAAAGTGTCTTAATGTATAAGGTGTTTCAGTCACTCCTACTGCAAGTTTTGGTTATCTGATATGTTGATCACTTTAAAAGGTTTCTAGTATTCCATTTCTCATGAAAATACTCCTTACTCTCCCATAATTCATGTGTCATATCTTGAGAAGCACCTTCATGCAAATAGCCCTTCAAGAAACATCCTCTTTGCACCCTTAAAATCATGGTCTGTGTTCATGAGCATCCTTCTCCAGGTCTGAATGTAAATATGGGTCTAAATGGTAATAATAAATCATTTATATATAGGAGAGATCACTTTGAATACTAGAGGTGAGAGGAAGAGAGAGTGGAGGTCCAAATTTGTACCTTCAAAAAAATGTTAATAAAGTGTTGCAGTCACGCACAAGCCTGCAAGCCTCTAAGTGGACATTCATGAGTCTAAGTTTGTGTTAGTAGTGTCTTGATAACACTAAGATGTAACTTTAACTATTTAATACTCACTCAACTTTGATTGGTTCCATTAAATATCATTAATAACTTATGAGTAAATGAGAGACTCCAACTGTCAACACACAAAATTTGCATAAGATGACTATATGTACAGGCCTGTATAGACTATAGAGATAATTTTAAGATGGTGTAATGATGGAGTGAGAATAACATGTTCAAGACCTCATGCTCGAACCTTCTCCTAATGAACACCTACATCTATCTCTTAGATGATATTGAAACATATGCATAGTTATCTTAAAGGTACAAGGTCATTGAAGAGTGACAGGAGTCTCAAATAAGTTGATTAGTTTCTTAATGGGATGTATAAGGTCTTTAATTTATAAATTTATTTGGATAAAGATCCTAAATCCTCAATATTTCAAATCAATCATAAATGAAACTTACAAGTTATAGTCAAGAGCAGGCTGGTTTCAAGCCTAAGGAAGGAGTCGAGGACATGAAGAGAGCATTGGGGCCTATGTCAAGTAGATAAATAGGTCAATAAATTCATTTTAAGATATAAGGAAACATGATGAAATGTTAAATAAGATTGACCAAACTAGATTTCAAAACCCTGTATATACAGTCAACAATAACCATCTACAAGTCTACCTACCTTTATAAGAGCTTTTGATTGATTTAAGAAGGGTAAAGGTCTGTGAAGAGCTCTGAAGGAATGAATACTATTTGAGGATGATTAAAGATTAAAATAGACCTTATTTAAACCTTTATACCTAATAACAAGGATGAAGAAGGTCAAAACCCTATCTAAGCCTAATGAGCTTAAAACAACCTATAGGCCTGACTGTATTATCAAGATAAGACTACTTGTTTATAATGCATAAAGGAGGTAAAGAGAATTGTTTGAATTGTATGAAGAATTATATAGTGATGACATGGCTCTATAATACCCTAAAATCTAGTAATAAAGTATAGAAAGAAGGACAGGCTCTGTTCTAGGCCAAACCAACCTAAAACACATGCAGGCTCATATGGACAATCATGAACAAAGTGACTTGTTTAAGATAAAGTGAATACATAGGGAATTTAAAGGTATAAAGTGTTATCATATACCCTAAATAGTCATCATATATAGGGGAGAGCAAAGAAAAGCTCAGTTTGACCCCTTAAGACACCTCAAGCTCTCCTAACACATGATTGTCATCCAAAGGGTAATTTTCTCTCACCGGTTGTAACCTTGACCCTATGCATAGAGAATATTGATTTTAAAGGATGATATTGAGGTATATACACTCCATTATAGTGTAATTAGTTTATGGTTTAGGTCCATCACCTTCATGAACAAAGTTTAAGAGCTCAAACCCCTCTCAAATGGCTTGCTTGCAACCCGAGAGTCAAATTCTCACATTCAAAACTTTCACGAGGTTTTACATGGGACCTAGTGGTGTTTAGGGGTGATGGATAGGTCCCCTAAATATATTCTTTTGGCATTAGGAGAGGGAAAGAGGATTTTTTCTTTATGAACAATCCTTAAGAACCTAAGGTACACTAAACCCTCTTAAAATGCTAGTAGTGACTAGTCAAGAGAAATGAGATTATAATGAACATGAAATTACTTATTTTATCCCTAAAACCTCATGTATTTTTTTAGGACTCCAATTAGATCCTCCATGAGTATTTTTTTGTACTTGTAGTTGTATGTTTTGTAATAAATGAACTATTTTACATGATTTTTGGTGTTTTTCAGGGGTTTTGAGCAAAGGAAAACCTTCCAATTATTGGAGAAGGTAATTTTGGATGTTTTACACCTATTAAAGCCAAAAAATATGCATAAGAGATTTTGAAAGTGGTCAAACAAGCTTGTTTTCCAAGGCAGCTCAAATAGACCTAAAATGAGACTAGGTGACAAGGCCATTTCATGGTTTTCATACTTCCACAAGATTTTAACACCTAAAATTTGACATGGAGGTTTTTGATAGTCCAATTAAATTGAACCACATGATTTACCATGTGTGGGAGAGGCCTGGAGTAGAAAAATTGGGTTATAAGTAAGGAGGCCTAATTGAGGAGAGAGAAAGGTAGAAAAAAGGGACTTCCACTTATAATTTGAATGTGAAATTTGGCATGAAGTTGTAAAGGGATATTGAGTCCTCAAATATGTGCTCATTTTATCAATATACTTTGTACATTATTCTACATAATGAGTTTTATAGGTTTTTAGTGATACAAGGAAAATAAGCCTTATGAGAGCTTGAGGAACAAAATGGAGTTTTAGGAGGTGTTATAGGAACCAAAATGGATTTTTAAAGGTCTATTAAGATATTTCAAGGCCATATATGGATATGGAGTGCCTTGGAGAAGATTAACTCAAGTTTAGATCCACTAGGACTAAGCTAGGTGTTGGAAATGAGGAGTTTCAAGATACCTAGGAATATGAATGATGAAATGCTAGTCATAGGAGTTTCCTAATGCATGGTAAGGTGTAAAATGAGAGTCTATAAATGAATTCATGGTGAATTTATGATTGATAAGTCCATTTTTCACTCTTCTTATGAAAATAAGGGCAATTTCAAGAAGATGATCAAGGTGTCAAGCTAAGTTTTAACTCCTATGCCACTTGAAGGGTTAGAGCATCTTCAAGAGTGAGACACATGGCTTTGAAAGTCTATTTAGGACTATTATATAAATCATTTCTTGTTTTAACTCATGGTGGACACTTGCCAATCCCCTTCTACTATGCCTCTCTCTCTCTCTCTTCACAATTCTCTATATAAGCACCCATTTTTGTCTTTATAAAGAATCCACATCTGGTATCGTGAAGCCCTGCTAATTTGAGTATTGATTTTTCCTTTGAATAAAATATTTCATGCTGGTTTGAATTTCTCAATCTCTTGTCTAAGTGTGTGAAGTAGTTCATGTTTAAATGGAAGTGATAGTTATCTCTCCTTGTGTTCGTCTCACTCTCTCATGCTTTATGTAAGTAATATGCCTTATAACGGGTCACACGAAGTGTAGTTAGTTGTTTTTTTTTATGTTTTCAAGTGTAAGGAAGAGTTATAATGTCTATAATCAAACCTTCTATTCATCTACCTTGAGAAATGCATGACATCTTACCTTCATGTTGAAACACTTTTGTTCGAGAAACCTTAGGTGTTGAGATTAGTTTATGAATCACCTTTCATAGTGAAAGTTCATGGTAGTCTTATGGAGTTAAAATTGTTACATCACCTTTGTTAGGTTAGTGTTAATCCCTTCTATCCATTTTCTTTCAAAGCAAGTAAACTAGTGGTTAGTTGTAGGTGTGGTGCAAGGGAGCTATCCCTTCAATTTAGAGACTCGTCTCTCCCATAGATCACCAATAACTTGAGAGATGTTTCCACATTACATAAAAATTGAAGGAGGCTATATTAGACCTCCTTTAGGGTGCAAATTTGATGCATAATAGAGGCTTGAACACTTATGTCAACCTATGGACACTTGTATCGATTTTTATGTACAAATCTCAATGCAACTATCTTGTATAAAATATTAATTATATTGTGAAGCAACCACCTGGATCCTTATAGGGTTTATGTCACCTTTTTGATGATATATTTTATTTTCATACACATGTTATTAATGATTATATGTGAATCAAACCCTAGATCTTTATAAATTACCAAAAATGGGTTAGTGGGCTCATAATGTCAATTTGACTCAAGGATCCCACTATTAATGAGTGCTACATACATATCCAATTCTCCAAGGAGGGACTCAGACTTATGTATTTCTCCCTTGGGTCTTGGATTGTGTGTACACAAGGGTGCAATATACTATATACAACGACATAAAATGATATAGCTTGTAACTTGACAAATATTGCTCATGGGTTGTTCTTTTAGTGCTTCAGACTTATAATATGACTACTCTTATGATTGATATGAAAATAGGTAAGAATAAGGGGGTAGAACTCAGTTGTGTAATTGATTGATTGATCTTGAATAGGTGCTTACTTGATACCTACTAGATGAATAATGAGTAGGCTTGGATTTGAATTTATACCACACCTTTTGAAAATATCTTATGGAAGGGTAAAAAAAAAAACAAATGGGTTGACCCATAGGATTCAAAATATTTGTAAATTAGATGAATTTTGAGGACTATACACTTGATAAGAATCTAGACACTTGCATCAATGCAAGTGTCCTATGTGGGATGCAAGTGTCCAGTAGACTAGGAAAATGTCAAGGGTTTAAAACTGACAGCGAAGGATATATATCAAGTTTTATGCTTTATGTACAATGCAAGAGATATGGGTCATCAAAAATGATAGGTTCAATACCATAAAATAAACATTTAGGCATAATGAAATGGCAAATGTGAGCCTTTTAGAAACATGAATGTCTATAACTATAGGGTTATAGCCTTGATAGGTATTTGTCAAGTATACAAGATTAATATGCTATATAAATAAGATTTTAGTGTCTACACATGCCCTATTTGTAGAATGTCATTTGATCTTATGAAAATAAAAATATTCATCCTCTTTATACCACTTTGGCTTAGGTTGATTCTCATCAAAGGGCTTTGTCTATGGATATACAATCATGTTGGTTGCAACAAACTTATGGAAAACTACTTCCAAAGATTCTTCGAGAGGCTTAAATGTCCATTGATATTCTTGCTTATTTGTATCTTTTTTCAATGTAATGGTTGGAGTCTTATGGACATTTTAAACATGTTTGGATTTAGTTACTCTATCTCCCACTACATTCTTGTTTTTGCTAAAAAACTTGGGTTTCTCTATTTGTGCTTGATTTGGATCAGTAAAATATTTAGAAAATAAGTTTATCAAACCCTTTATGATAAGGGCCTTCTATATTTACACACCTTTTTCTATGATTTTTTCAAATGTGTTTGCACAATGTACTTGCAAATGAAAATCCATTTCCTAGTTTAAGTTTACAACAAATATACTCGCTAGTTTTTTCTTAGGAATGAAATAGGGGAATCTATTGGCTAAGCCTCACCATCATTGTAAGAAGGATGAGAAACTTTACCCATTTCATTTCTTGGAATTAAAAAGTTACATCATGGTCAACTCATGCTCTACATTGTAAGAGAAATGTCTTATGAATCATTTTGATAAATCTGCAAACATGGTTATAAACCTCTTTGGTAGGTATAGGAACCATTCTAAGGCTCATCCACCCAAACTTCTAGGGAATAATTAGATTAGGTAGATGTCATTGTAGGCAACTTATTTCCATGCCATGAATAATTTTTTGATGCGTTCTCATGGGTCCCCTTTCAATTTATATTTTTCAAATTTAAGCACCTCAAAATGAGTAGGAAAGGGAATCTTTAAGATGCTTTTATTGAATGGTTAAGGACAAAGATCTTCAAACTTGTATTTCTTGTTTTGACTTCATGCTTGTAGTCCTTGAAGAGCATCTTTCATGGCTTACCACTCTTGAGAAGATGACATACCTTGAGGTGGTTTTGATGTATGTTGATTTATGGATGGATGCTAATTAGCATAAGGTTTAGGAGGCACAAAAACCTAGTTATTGGATTTAGGCTTCCTAAAAACCTATTTGTTGGATGGTGGTTTTTCAGAAATTGGATTATTATTGGTTTATTCTTATTAATTAAATTGCTGTTGATTAATAGATTGAGTGGATTTGAGATTGGATACCAATGTATCAAGTAATTGACGGACTTGTTGGATTTGGTCAATCACAACACAGTTCTGGTATAAAATGGGTTGGTCTACTTGGGTTGATTTCCATTTTCTAATGGACTTAGGATCTAGATGGGGGTTTTTGGTATTATCTTGGTCTTTATTTTCATGATGACTAGAGGTATCTCTATCTTGCTCTTGGTCTTGTTCGTGAATTTGATGTGGCAGGTGTTGACGCAGTGGATTGCACCCTTGACAAGAGGCTGAGCTCTTGTCTTCCACGCATCACAATGGAAAGTCCTCTCTTGCTTGTGGGTTTGGCAAAACTAATAGGAGAGTCTCTAGATAAGGGCTAGCTCCCTTTGATGCATCTGAGTTATTCCAATAAGTTGCTAATACATATATATAATGGGGGGTGAAAAGAGAGAAGGATTACTAAAAAATAGAACCTAACCTAAGAGGGTGATGCACCAAACAAGTTCGATCTACACATATTCACACTCTGAACCATAAGAACACATACATACACTTTAACTGATAAAAGGACCAAGCTACAGGGAGCTTGACAGGGAGGCTTTAATGGAAACACACAGAAAAAGAACTTACCATAGGCATTGTAGGAAAAGCACACTGTCTAGTAACCTCCTTCTGCCTCTATGCTCTAGATACAGCTCTTCTTGTCACCTGCAGGAATGGCGCTTTGTGTATACTAGGTGTGTTGGTATCAAGCCTATGAAAGCATTAAGAAAGAAAAGACTGAACACAAGTTTAACACTCAGACACACTCAGAGATATATCCAACCAGAATAGAGGTAAAAATGTGTATTTTATTGATTCCAAGTGAAAATTAGCAGGGCTTCACCTTACAACATGAGAAAACCCTTTCTCAAAATGAGAAGTTTTTTTTATAGAGGAAGAAAGAGGCCTTTTATCGCCCTTTTACAAATGGCCCATGTGAATTCTGAGCATTGGGAAGAGGAAGTCAATTGATAGATAATGTTGTGTCAGCTCCTATTTTGATTTTAGGCATTTAAGATATATTAAACATCATATGTGAAACTATGGGCCGTGTAGTTTATCTACAAACAAGACCACTCCTTTAAGGCATTCACGTAGTTTATCTGCTCATCAATGCAAAGTGAAGAAAAATGGGTCATGCCATTCACTATTCATGCCCCTTGATGACCACTTGGCAGATACTGTGTCAACCGTTGGAGTAACTCCTTGAGTCGACACCTTCCTTTGCCACTTGGATTGTTTTATCTGTTTCTACACTTGGCTCTTTTGCCTCTTCTTAGCTTTGTCTTTTTTGGTTCCTTCATCCTTCAAGGGCTATCTTCTACTAATTCTTCATCTCTTTGGACTCCCTCCTCGATGATTTCTTCCTTCTATCTTTAAGCCTTTGAATTTCTTTGGGTTCACAACTTTTATTTAAAGATCAATGGCTATTTCATTACCGTAAAGTTGACATTCGTGCATCAGTCACCATTTGGTCGATTCCTTTAGCCTTTTCTTTGATCCCATTGCAAGTGTTCCCTGCCCTTCACAAGGGCACTTGTCCTTCGGGCTTTGGGGGACTCCCTTGAACCTTCTGATTAAACCAACTGATTGAACCAACAATTAGTTCAACAGTTCAATGGTTCAATAATGTGTTCTACTCATTCATTTGACTACTTGAACCAACCACTTTGAACCAATTGTTTGAACCCTTTGATTGAACTGACTAATTGAATTATTTGATTGAACCATTTGTTTGAACCAGCTAATTGAACCAACTGTTTGATTCAACTACTTGAACTAACTGCTTGAACCAATTGCTTGAACCAATAATGGTTCAACAGTTCAACGGTTCAATATTTCCAAGTTCAAAGTGATTGAACCAAGCGCTTGAACCAATCACTTGAACTAACCACTTGAACCAATCACTTGAACCAACTTGAACCAACCGCTTGAACCAATCACTTGAACCAACCACTTGAACCAATCGCTTGAACCAACTGCTTGAACCAATCACTTGAACCAACAATGGTTCAACAGTTCAACGGTTCAATGGTTCAATATTTCAAAGTTCAAAGCGATTGAACCAAGTGCTTGAACCAAGCAACAATTCAAAGTTCAAGTTTAAAGTTCATGTTGTTAAATTGGTTCATCCTCTTACTGAAAGACTTGTGCAAACCAAAAATTAAACTGGCTCAAAATAGCAGGTGAAGAAGGAGACCGATTTTGCCCTATAGGGCCAAAATGGTCAACAAAATGGTGATTCCCATGGGAAGCATGCCTGTTATGCTTAGAAACTAGTAGCCTCAAAGTCCATTAGGCACGGAGTCGAGATGTAGCTTTGAAAGAGTCAGCAATAGCCTTGTGATATCCAAGAAATAATCAGGAAGGTTTTACCCCAAACACAAAGGAAAACACACACAAGGCTAAAAGCACTACTTGTGCAAAAGCACTTAGGGAAAATAGGGAAAAACAAGGAAAATATATACATAATGGGAGGAGGGCTTAATGATAATGCTTAGGATGTATCCCATTTACTGGGATATAGAGTTCTTCACCATCAAACTTGGAGAGTTGGAATGCATTGTGTTACTTACACTGAGTGATGATGTATGGACCACTCCATATGGCTTCAAACTTCACATGCCTTCTAGGCTTACCTTGATCCGCATCCCATTTCAAGATGATGTCTCTTTTAGAGAAAATTTTTGATGAAGATCTCTTGTTAAAGTGTTTCTTCATCTGTTGTTGGCGACTGGTCATAGAAGCCATAGCCTGGTCCCTTGTCTCTTGAAGCTCCATTAACTCGCATAGCCTAACCTCCATGTTGTTGCCTTTTTCTAACTATAATTGGTGAGCAATGTCCAAGGCTAGTAACTCAAGTGAAATAGGAAGCCTAGCTTCCCTTCCATACATGAGCGTGTATGGTGAATTACTAATTGCTCTCTTTGGAGTGACCCTATCTGCCCATAAGGCTATTTTCAACTTGGCATGCCAAGTTCTCTAATTATCCTCCATAATTCTTTTGATAATCCTGATTAGATACTTATTAGTGGACTCAACCAGCCCATTCCCCTATGGGTAGTAATTTGATGAAGTGCTAAGATAGATACCATATCTCAACTCCCATTCACTTGTTTTAGTTCCTATAAAAGCTAAAGCATTATCTGAGATGATGGTAGCTGGAACCCCAAACCTTACCACTAGGTTCTCATAAAAATCTAGGACTGCACTTTCATTGGCTTCCTTCAAAGTGATAGCCTCTACCCATCTTGTGAAGAAGTCTATGGCAGTCAGGACCCACTTATGTCCAGCACTGGAGGGAGGGTTAATCATCCCTATAAAGTCAAGGCCCCATTCCATGAATGGTTGGTCTCCTTGAATAGGTTGTAAATGCATGGCAGCTAGCCATTGCTTCCCATCAAAGAGTGCTACTATGGCACTTTCGTACCCAGACATGAGTGTCTCTGAATAAAGTGGGCAAGAAGTAACCAGCTCTCAATATTCTCGTAGTTGTAGGCCAAGGAGCAAAGTGACCACCAGTTGGCCCAACATGGAACTCGAATAGCACCCTATCACCCTGACTTGGGTCTATGCCCCTTAAAATCACTCCTAAGAGATCCCTTCTGAATAGCACTCCATCAATCAGGACATAAGGGAGAGATTAGAGTCTGAAATACCTCCTCTTGGTCCTATTAAGGCCCTATGGGCACTCACCAGTGAGAAGGAAATGCCTCAAGTCTGATGTCTAATCCTTCATAATAGCTGGTTCATCTACTGTAGCTACATCATGAATCATCAAACTATCCTCCTTTCGCTATTTAAAGGTCTCCCTCTTACTAACTTGGTGATCTTGATATCCACGTCATATTCCATTACCTTAGTGATCCACCCCGCTCTCTTTTCATTCAGGTCACAATTGGTCAAGAAATCCTTGATGCCAGGATGTGGATCCATGAGGTGAATTATGTTGTTGGACAGCATATGCCTACATTTTTTTAGACTCTATATGACTGCAAGGACTTCCTTCTCCACATATGTATACCTAACCTCAAAACCCTCTAGGCTTGGCTAGAAAATGCAAGTGGTTGTTCAAGCTTATCACTATTTGCTTGGGTAAGCATGGAGGAGATTACCTCTTCATTTCTGAAGGTGTAAAGGTTGAAATCCTTGGTGAAAATTAGGACTGATCAAGGTAGGAGCCTGGGTGATAGCCTGCTTGATCTCTTCAAAGTTATCCCTCCTTTGCATTATCCATGCGAGCATCTCATCTTTCTTCAGCATAGAGGTCAATGGCTTGACTACCTCCACAAAATTCGAAATAAATTTCTGGATGAAATTTATTTTACCAAAGAATCTCTATAATCCCTTCTTGTGTTTAGGCAAGGACAGCTCCAGGATGGAGCGAACTCTCTCTGGATCAATGGTCAAGCCTTCCTTGGAAACAATGTGGCAAAGGAGTTTGCCTTCATGGACAGGGAACACGCATTTCTTCAGGTTGAGAGAGACACCAAACTCTCTACACCTCTCAAAGATTTGTCTGAGGTGTTTCATGTGTTGGCCCACCTCTTTAGAGAATATTGTCATGTCATCAAGATACAGCAGCATAGTGTTATTTATCAAGCCTCGAAAGGCCATGTCTATGGCTCACTAAAAAGTGGCACCAGCATTAGACAGTCTGAATGGCATTTTCCTATAAGCAAACATCCCCCATTCGGTAGTGAAGGTTGTCTTGTACTGGTCACATTCTTGCACCAAATTCTGATTATATCCAGAATACCCATCTAAGAGGGAGAAACGCTCGTTGCCTATCACCATTTGAAGGATTTGTTTCATGCTTGGAAGAGGATAATGGTCTTTCAAAGAGACTTTATTGAGGTCTCTAAAATCTACACATAATCTGATCTCCCCACTTTTTTTCCAGACAGGAACAAGATTGGTCAGCCAAGAAGAGTGTTTGATTGGAAATATTATCCTGGACTCAATCAACTTGGTGAGTTCCTTTCGCATGAGAGGTTCAATCTTTAGGTTGACAGGCCTTTGCTTCTACTTGATTAGCTTGGTGCCTTCTTCTAATTCAATGGTATGTTGGGCCAAACTTGGGTCAAAACCCTTCAAATCACTATACTCCCAAGTGAAGACATCAACAAACTCTTGGCACAACAAGGTGAAGGCCTAACTTTCATGGTCTATGCACACTTTCCCAAGTGCAAGCAGCTTATCTTTGAATATTTCAACCTTCTCATAGTTCTCCTCCTTAGTTGTGATGCTTGCCTTATCGCTTTTAAAATGGTCATCTTCATTGAAGATACTCTCGAGAGTGACCAAGCCTTTGGGAAGTTTATTGTTCTTTAGCTGAATAATTTGGCTGCCATACTGCTGCTATAGCTTAGCCTGGTTTTTAGTAGTAAACTCTACTTCTTCTTGCAAGAAGAGTGTTATTTGCTATTCGTTGTCAAACACCTGCCAGTTACTGATGTTGTCAGAAACAGAGGGCCGAATTACTACCTTCAAGTGGTGTGAACTGCGGTCTTGGCCTATTTCCATAGGGATATCAAACTGGGCACCAACTACGCCAGCCTATCTACTTGCTTGTTATGCTCTCTAGGAACAGAGGTAACATTGAAAATAAAAAAATTCTCCACCAAGTCCCATACCCTATTTTATAGAAATTAAGAAAAGAATTCTTTGTCAGATTTTGGCTCCTTACTTGATTCACAATCAGCTCACTATCACCAAAAACTTGCAGCTCTTTGATTCCTTTTTTCTTCACCCACTCTAAACCATAGATGAGGGATTCATACTCTACAACATTGTTCTTGCAAGAAAATTGAAACCTAAAATCTGAAAAGTATTTCTCTTTTGAAGGAGAAACTAGCACCACTCCACCACCAGCTCCCAACTTACTTCTTGAGCATTCAAAGAATAGCTGCCAAAAACCTGAGCTTTCTTGGCTTGCTTTCATCAGATTTGGTATAAAAGTACCCTCTTAGTGCATGCAATAGATCTTAAGGCCTACCTCTTCTATGAATTTGTAAGGATCATACTCAATGTTGTCACTTCCCCATTCGTCGAAGAGCAGGTCAGCAACTCCTTCAAGGGCAGAGGATGGAGATTGATCTACTAGGAATTCTTCTTGGTCAATAATGGTATAGCTAACATTTGTTGCCTTAAGTGAGTATGGTTCCAGATGATCTCTATGGAGTGGCTCTGATTCAATCTTAACCTTAGCCCCATACTTGGTTCTAAAAACCAGATAAGACCAGTTTGTTGCTAGGTAGCCACCTATCTTGGATGTGAAATCCCTAGATAAGCAAATAGAAAAGTAAGGAGGGACATCTACCACTACCACATCATGGGGAACTGAGAAGGTCAAGTAGGTGTGTAGCATCAATCTCAAACCTTTCACCACCCCAAGCGTCTTTGCTGGTGTTCCATCTAGCTACAGGTTTCCCTTAGTCATTTCTTCATATTTTAGCCCCAGCTTATCAGCTATGCATTTGGGCATTACTGAGGCGCTTGCTCCACTGTCAATGATGCAATTGTGCACCAAGAAATCTCCTATGACCAAGGATAAATAAAAAGGGGGAACCTTTTCCTCTTTCTTAACCTGGCCTGATGTGGAAGGCTATCCATTCATCATCAAGACATTATCAATTTTTGCTGGGACAGTTTGTTCATTCAGCCCGTGCAATTCCTTTTGTAGCATGTCCTTTTGTCTCGGTATTGATAATGAATCCCACAAGGAGATGTTCATGTGTAGCTTCTTCATTTGGTCTACCATGTTGACTCAAGGGTTGCCTTCTTTCAAATTTTCTTTGGGATTACTTACAGCCTAAGGCACAGGCTGAGGAGCTGAAGGTGCAACCAGAGGTCTGAAGTTTGGAACCTTTTGGTTTACATGTGATGAAGAAGATGGTGCTGATGTTTGAGTAGCGATTTGAACTTCTTCCATTGCTTTCCTTTTGGACCTTGTGTTGGCCACGACATAGCCACCCTGATTGTAAGCACTACCTAGGTAGTTGACTACATAGAACTCACCTTTTAGGTGATTCATGAGAGTAGAATCAGGTTGAGTCTAACTGCTGCCCATGTTGGGTTACACTAAAGCCTCAAAGGTTGGGAATTGGTTAGCTACCTAATTGTCTTGTGCATGTGTAGTGACTTGGCATTTAATTTGTATAAACAACATAATCTTAACCATATCCCATGGTTGAGCAACTGGGTTGTTCCCATACCAGATTGTTTTGAGTGGGCACTAGAGCCTTGGATGATGAAGGGGCACCTGGATTATAGCCTTGAAAAGGTTTGGCCTGTGAAAACTAACCTTGCCCCTGATTATTATTCTGTAAAGGGGGTCTATTTTCTTACCCATACTACTGATATCTTTGATTTGGTCGATTGCCTTCAGCTTGTTGCCTTTTAAGAGCCACTAGTTCATTTGTTATGCTTTATAACAAGCTTTTGACTTCATGGAGGTCATTGGATGAAGTAGCAGCTAGCTTTTCTATGCCAGGTAGAAGAGCCAAGGTGGGTGCAGCATTCTAGATTAGAGGTAGTAATTCAAGAAAGAGCGGCATGTGAGGCCTAGGGGCTATCTTTCTAGCCTACACTAGGCAATTCTCAGCCGCTATAGCTATGTCATAAGCAATAGGCAGGACATGTCCTCCCATGGACTGTAACATAATAGCAATGTCATTATTCAACACTTTCAAATAATAGAGGAAAGCATAACTCAGAGTCAGCCTTACCAAAATGGGGATTCTATCTCATGTCTTCTGAAATCAAGTGTTGAAATCTTGCATGAATTCATGTGGAGCTCTTTTCATAGTGCTCAGCTACTCGACAAGTGAAAGGTGGTCACTTTTATACCCAAATCTATTCATTAAGAGGGTGCCTAATTCATTCCAAGAATCAACTAAATTCATGGGCAAAGTCCCATACAATCCAGAACCTTGCCCTTGAAAGACAATGCCAGCAATCTGATCACAATGTTTTCCTCAATGACATTGTGAATATTGCAGAGGTTAGCAATATTTTTGATGTGTTTGATAGCAGTAATGGGCCCTTCTCCATTAAAGGGAGGAACACTTTTAAGGACTGCCCCTGGAATTGGGTCATAATATAGGAGATTCAAAGGGCTCTAACCATGAAAGGCCACAAAAGGTAAAGCCATGGCTATGACAGGATTCAATCAGGGCCTTCTTACATGGGTGTATCTTATAGCAGGTCTAGGAAGGTGATTTGTTGAATAAGGATGAGTTTTTTCAAATCTCAGTCACTTTGTTGAGTTCAAAGGCAATTCCATGAATTCAAAAGGTACACCCTTAGTAGTAGAACGTGTGGTGATTTTAGGCATAGGAGGTCAGACTGGTCTTTAATTGGAGAGACTGATGTTCCTACCAGTGGAGTCGCTAGATGCTAAAAATGGTTTATTTTGTTGTAGCATGACCAACTTCAATCCTGGAACTTTTTTGAGTGTTAAAACTTAGTCCCACTAGGCATGCCAAAAACTATTGACGCAGTGGATTGCACCCTTAACAAGAGGCTGAGCTCTTGTCTTCCATGCATCACAATGGAAACTCCTCTCTTGCCTGTGGGTCTAGCAAAACTGAGAGGAGAGTCTCTAGATAAGGGCTAGCTCCCTATGATGCATCTGAGTTATTTCATTAAGTTGCTAATACATATATATATATATATATAATGAGGGGGTGAAAAGAGAGAAGGATTACTCAAAAATAGAACCTAACCTAAGAGGGTGATGTACCAAACAAGTTTGATCTACTCATACTCACACTCTGAACCATAAGAACACATACATACACTTTAACTAGTAAAAAGACCAGGCTGTAGGGAGCTTGATAGAGGCTTTAATGGAAACACACAGAAAAAGAACTTACCATAGGCATTGTAGGAAAAGCACACTGTCTAGTAACCTCCTTCTGCCTCTGTGCTCTAGATACAGCTCTTCTTGTCACCTACAGGAATGGCACTTTGTATATACTAGGTGTGTTGGTATCAAGCCTATGAAAGTATTAAGAAAAAAATGACTGAACATAAGCTTAACACTCAGACACACTTCGAGATATATCCAACCAAAATAGAGGTAAAAATGCATATTTTATTGATTTCAGGTGAAAATTAGCAGGGCTTCACCTTACAACATGAGAGATCCCTTTCTCAAAATGAGAAGTTTTTTTTTATAGAGGAAGAAAGAGGCCTTTTGGCACCCATTTACAAATGGCCCATATGCATTCTGAGCATTAGGAAGAGGAAGCTGCTTGATAGATAATGTTGTGTCAGCTCCTGTTTTAATTTTAGGCATTTAAGATATATTAAACGTGCCATTTGTCTATAAACAAGATCGCTCCTTCAAGGCATTCACACAATTTGTCTACTCATCAATGCAAAGTGAAGAAAAATGGGTCATATCATTCACTGTTCGTGCCCCGTGATGACCACTTGGCAGATACTATGTCAACCAATAGAGTGACTCCTTAATTTGACACCTTCCTTTGCCACTTGGACTATTTTGTCTGTTTCTGCACTTGGCTCTTTTACCTCTTCCTGGCTTTGTCCTTTATGGTTCCTTCATCCTTCGAGGGCTATCTTCTGCTAATTATTTGGCTCTTTGGACTCCCTCCTCATCGATTTCTTCCTTCTAAATTTAAGCCTTTCAATTCCTTTGGGTTCGGACCTTTTATTTAAAGATCAATAGCTATTTCATTACCATAAAGTTGGCGTTCATGCGCCCGTTGCCATTTAGTCGATTCCTTCAGCCTTTTTTTATCCCTTTACAAGTGTTCCCTACCCTCCACAAGGGCACTTGTCCTTCAGGCTTTGGGGGACTCCCTTGATCCTTTCGATTGAACCGATCGATTGAACCAACAATTGGTTCAGCGGTTCAACAGTTCAATGGTTCAATACTGTGTTCTGCTCATTCATTTGACCACTTAAACCAACTGCTTTGAACCAATTATTTGAACCCTTTGATTGAATCGACTGATTGAACCATTTGATTGAACCATTTGTTTAAACCAACTGATTACATTGACTGCTTGAACCAATCGCTTGAACCAACAATGGTTCAATAGTTCAACGGTTCAATATTTCCAAGTTCAAAGCAATTGAACCAAGCGCTTGAACCAACTACTTAAACTAATCACTTGAACCAACTGGTTGAACTAATAGCTTAAACCAATTAGTTGAACCAACTACTTGAACCAATCGCTTGAACCAACAATGGTTCAACAGTTTAACAGTTCAATATTTCCAAGCTCAAAGTGATTGAACCAAGTGCTTGAACCAATCGATCAAACCAAGCAATTGAACCAAGTGATGGTTCAAAGTTTAAGTTCAAAGTTCATGTTGTTAAACTGGTTCATCCTCTTGCTAAAAGACTTGTGCAAACCAAAAATTAAACTGGCTCAAAACAACAGGGAAAGAAGGAGACCGATTTTGCCTTGCAAGGCCAAAATGGTCAACAAAATGGCGATTCTTAGGGGAAGCGTGCTTTATATGCTTAGAAACTAGTAGCCTCAAAGTCCATTGGGCACAGAGTCGAGATGCAGCTTTGAAAGAGTCAGCAATAGCTTTGTGATATCCAAGAAATAATCACGAAGGTTTTACCCCAAACACAAAGGAAAACACACACAAGGCTAAAAGCACTACTTGTGCAAAAGCACTTAGGGAAAATAGGGAAAAGTAAGGAAAATATATACATGATGAGAGGAGGGCTCAGTGATGATGCTTAGGATGTATCCCATTTATTGGGATATACAGTTCTTCACCATCCAACTTGGAGAGTTGGAACGCATTGTGCTGCTTACACTGAGTGATGACGTATGGACCACTCCATATGGCATCAAACTTTGTGTGCTTTCCAAGCATAGCTCGGTCTGCATTCCATTTCAAGATGATGTCTCTTTCAGAGAATTTTTTTGATGAAGATCTCTTGTCGAAGTGGTTCCTCATCTGTTGTTGGTGACTGGTCATAGAAGCCATAGCCTAGTCCCTTGTCTCTTGAAGCTCCATTAACTCACATAGCCTAACCTCCATGTTGTTGCCTTCTTCTAACTACAACTTGTGAGCAATGTCCAAGGCTAGTAACTCAAGTGAAATATGAAGCCTAGCTTCTTTTTCATACACGAGCGTGTATGGTGAATTACTAATTGCTCTCTTTAGAGTGACTGTATCTGCCCAGAGGGCTATTTTCAACTTGGCATGCCAAGTTCTCTAATTATCCTCCATAATTCTTTTGATAATCCTGATTATATTCTTATTAGTGGACTCAGCCAGCCCATTCCCCTATGGGTAGTAATTTAATGAAGTGCTAAGATAGATACCATATCTCAATACCCATTCACTTGTTTTAGTTCCCAAAAAAGCTAAAGCATTATTTGAGATGATGGTAGCTGGAACCCCAAACCTTGCCACCAGGTTCTCATAAAAATATAGGACTGCACTTTCGTTGGCTTCCTTCAAAGTGATAGCCTCTACCCATCTTGTGAAGTAGTCTATGGTGGTCAGGACCCACTTATGTCTAGCACTAGAGGGAGGGTTAATCATCCCTATAAAGTCAAGGCCCCATTGCATGAATGGTTGCTCTACCTGAATAGGTTGTAAAGGCATGGTAGCTACTCATTG
Source organism: Torreya grandis (assembly GCA_037957365.1). NCBI lineage: Eukaryota > Viridiplantae > Streptophyta > Pinopsida > Cupressales > Taxaceae > Torreya > Torreya grandis. Next base: position 395,975 of record JARHVA010005207.1, read on the forward strand.
CTTCCCATCAAAGAGTGCACACTTATGGCACTTTTGTACCCAAACATGAGTGTCTCTGAATAGAGTGGGCTAGAAGTGACCAACTCTCATTATTCTCGCAGTTGTAGGCCTAGGAGCAAAGTGACCACCAGCTGGCCCATCATGGAACTCGGATAGCACCCTATCACCCTGACTTGGGTCTATGCACCTTAAAAGCACTCCTGAGAGATCCCTTCTGAATAGCACTCCATTAATCAGGACATAAGGGAGAGATTAGAGTCTAAAATACCTCCTCTTGGTCATATCAAGGCCCTGTGGGCACTCATTAGTGAGAAGGAAACACCTCAAGTCTAATGTCTAATCCTTCATAAAAGTTGGTTATTCTATTGTAGCTATATCATGAATTACCAAACTATCCTCTTTTTGTTGTTTAAAGTTTGTAGCAAGGTGTTCACACAGGCCTCTCCCTCTTACTAGCTTGGCGATCTTGATATCCACGTCATATTCTATTACCTTGGTGATCCACCCTGCTCTCTTTTCATTCAGGTCACGGTTGGTCAAGAAATCCTTGATGCTGGGATGTGGAACCATGAGGAGAATTATGTTGTTGGACAACATATGCCTAATTTTTTTTAGACTCTATATGACTGCAAGGACTTTCTTCTCCACATATGTATACCTGACCTCAAAACCCTCTACGCCTTGGCTAAAAAATGCAAGTGGTTGTTCAAGGTTATCAATATTTGCTTGGGTAGGCATGAAGGAGATTACCTCTTCATTTCTGAAGGTGTAGAGGTTGAAATCCTTAGTGAAGTCAGGACCGATCAAGGTAGGAACCTGGGCAATAACCTGATTGATCTCTTCAAAGCTATCCCTCCTTTGCATTATCCATGCGAACTTCTCATCTTTCTTGAGCATAGAGGTCAATGGCTTGACTACCTCTAAAAAATTCAAATTAAATCTCTGGATGAAATTTATTTTGCCAAAGAAGCTCTACAAGCCCTTTTTGTGTTTAGGCAAGGATAGCTCCAGGATGGAGCGAACTCTCTCTGGATCAATGGTCAAGCCTTCCTTGCAAATAATGTGGCCAAGGAGTTTACCTTCATGGATAGGGAACATGCATTTCTTCAGGTTGAGAGAGACACCAAACTCTCTACACCTCTCAAAGATTTGTCTGAGATGTTTCATGTGTTGGCCCACCTCCTTAGAGAATATTGTCACGCCATCAAGATACACTAGCATAATGTTATTTATCAGGCCTCGAAAGGCCATGTCTATGGCTTGCTGAAAGGTGGCACTAGCATTAGATAGTCTGAATGACATTTTCCTATAAGAAAACATCTACCATTTGGTATTGAAGGCTGTCTTATACTGGTCACAATCTTGCACCAAAATCTGATTATATCCTGAATACCCACCTAGGAGGGAGAAACGCTCACTGCCTATCACCATTTGAAGGATCTCTTCCATGCTTGGGAGAGGATAATGGTCTTTTAAAGAGACTCTATTGAGGTCTCTAAAATCTACACATAATCTGATCTCCCCATTCTTTTTTCGGACAGGAACAAGATTGGCCAACCAAGAAGAGTGTTTGATTGGAAATATCATCTTGGACTCAATCAACTTGGTGAGTTCCTTTCGCATGAGAGGTTCAATCTTTGGGTTGACAGGCCTTTGCTTCTACTTGATCGGCTTGGCACCTTCTTTCAGTTCAATGGTATGTTTGGCCAAACTTGGGTCGAAACCCTTCAAATTGCTATAGTCCCAAGTGAAGACATCAGCAAACTCTTGGCACAACAAGGTGAAGGCCTACCTTTCATGGTTTGTGCACACTTTCCCAAGTGAAAGCAACTTATCTTTGAATATTTCAACCTTCTCATAGTTTTCCTCCTTAGTTGTGATGCTTGCCTTATCGCTTTTCAAATGGTCATCTTCATTGAAGATACTCTCGAGAGTGACCAAGCCTTTGGGAAGTTTATTGTTCTTTAGCTGAATAATTTGGCTGCCATACTGCTATTGTAGCTTAGCCTAGTTTTTAGCAGCAAACTCAGCTTCTTCTTGCAAGAAGAGTGTTATTTGTTGGTCGCTGTCAAATACCTGCCCGTTAGTGATGTTGTCAGGAACAGAGGGCCAGATTACTACCTTCAAATGGTGTGAACTGCGGTCTCGGCCTATTTCCCTAGGGATATCAAACTGGGCACCAACTGCTGCTAGCCTATCTGCTTGCTTGTTATGCTCTCTAAGAATGGAGGTAACATTGAAAATAAGAAAATTCTCCACCAAGTCCCATACCCTGTGTTTATAGGACTTAAGCAAAGAATTCTTTGCCAAATTTTGGTTCCTTACCTGATTCACAATCAACTCACTGTCACCAAAAACCTGTAGCTCTTTGATTCCTTTTTTCTTTTCCCACTCCAAACCATGGATGAGGGATTCATACTTTGCAACATTGCTCATGTAAGAAAATTGAATATTGAAAGATGAAAAGTATTTCTAATTTGAAGGAGAAACTAGCACCACTCCACCACCAACTCTCAACTTACTTCTGGAGCCATCAAGGAATAGCTACCAAAAACCTGAGCTTTCTTGGCTTGCTTTCATCAGATTTGGTATAAAAGTACCCTCTTCATGCATGCAATAAATCTTAAGGCCTACCTCTTATATGAATTTGTAAGAATCATACTTAATGTTGTCACTTCCCCATTCGTCGAAGAGTAGGTCAACAACTCCTTCAAGGGCAGAGGATGGAGATTGATCTACTAGAATTCTTCCTGGTCAATAATGGCATAGTTGACATTTGCTGCCTTGAGCGAGTATGGTTCTAGATGATCTCTATGGAGTGGCTCTGATTCAATCTTAACCTTAGTCCCATACTTGGTTCTAAAAACTAGATAAGACCAGTTTGTTGCTAGGTAGCTGCCTATCTTGGATGTGAAATCCCTAGATAAGCATATAACAAGGTAAGGAGGGACATCCACCACTACCACATCATGGGGAACTGAGAAGGTCAGGTAGGCATGTAGCATTAAGCTCAAACCTTTCACCACCCCAAGCGTCTTTTTTGGTGTTTCATCTAGTTGCAAGACTCCCTTAGTCATTTCTTCATATTTTAGCCCCAGCTTATCAGCTATACATTTGGGCATTACTGAGGTGCTTGCTCCACTGTCAATGATGCAATTATGCACCAAGAAATCTCTTATAACTAAGGAAAAATAAAAAGGGGGAACCTTTTCCTCTTTTTTAACCTGGCCTGATGTGGAAGGTTATACATTTATCATCAGGACATTATCAATTTTTGCTGGGACAACTTGTTCATTCAGCCTGTGCAATTCCTTTTGCAGCATGTCCTTTTGTCTTAGTATTGATAATGAATCCCACAAAGATATGTTCATGTGTAGCTTCTTCATTTAGTCTACCACGTTGACTCAAGTGTTGCCTTCTTTCAAATTTTCTTTGGGATTACTTACAGCTTGAGGCGCAGGCTGAGGAACTAAAGGTACAACCGGAGGTCTGAAGTTTGGAACCTTTTGGTTTACATGTGATGAAGAAGATGGTGCTGACGTTTTGAGTAACTATTTGAGCTTCTTCCATTGCTTTCCTTTTGGACCTTGTGTTGGCTGCAACATAGTCACCTTGATTGTAAGCACTACCTAGGTAGTTGACTGCATAAAACTCACCTTCCAGGTGATTCATTAGAATAGAATTAGGTTGAGTTTGATTGTTGCCCATGCCGGGTTGCACTGAAGCCTCAAAGCTTGGGAATTGGGTAGCTACCTAATTATCTTGTGCATTTATGTAGTGACTTGGCATTTCATTTGTATAAACAACCTAATCTTGACCATATCCCATGGTTGAGGAACTGGGTTGTTCCCGTACGAGATAGTTTTGAGTGGGCACTAGAGCCTTAGATGATGAAGGGGCACCTGGATTATAGCCTTGAAAAGGTCTGGCCTATGCAAACTAACCTTGCCCCTGATTATAATTCTTGAAAGGGGGTCTATTTACTTGCCCATATTGCTGATATCCTTGATTTGGTCGATTGCCTTGAGCTTGTTGCCTTTTAAGAGCCACTAGTTCATTTGTTACGCTTTGTAACAAGCTTTTGACTTCATGGAGGTCATTGGATGAAGTAGCAGTTGGCTTTTCTATGCTAGGCAGAAGAGCCAAGGTGGGTGCCACAGTCTAGATTAGAGGTAGTAATTCAGGAAAGAGCGACATGTGAGGCCTAAGGGCTATCTTTCCAGCCTGCACCAGGCAATTCTCAGCCGCTATAGCTATGTCATAAGCAATAGGCAGGACATGTCCTCCTATGGAGTGTATCATAACATTAATGTCATTGTTCAACGCTTTCAAATAATAGAGGAAAGCATAACTCAGAGTCAACCTTACCAAAATGGGGATTCTATCCCATGTCTTCTAAAATCAAGTGTTGAAATCTTGCATGAATTCATGTGGAGCTCTTTTCATAGTGGTCAGCTACTCGACAAGTGAAAGGTGGTCACTTTTCTACCCAAATCTATTCATTAAGAGGGTGCCTAATTTTTTCTAAGAATCAACTGAATTCATGGGCAAAGTCCCATACCAGTCCAGAACATTGCCATCAAAAGACAATGCCAGCAATTTGATCGTAATGTTTTCCTCAGTGACATTGTAAATATTGTAGAGGTTAGTAATATTTATAATGTGTTTGATAGCAATAACGGGCCCATCTCCATTAAAGGGAGGCACACTTTTAAGGACTACCCCTAGAATTGTGTCATAATGTAGGAGATTTAAAGGACTTTGACCATTAAAGGCCACAAAAGGTAAAGCCTTGGCTATGACAGGATTCAACTGGGTCCTTCTTGTGTGGGTGTATCTTATAACAGGTCTGGGAAGGTGATTTGCTGAATAAGGATGAGTTTTTTCAAACCTCAGTCACTTTGTTGAGTTTAAAGGCAATTCCATGAATTCAAAAGGGACACCCTTAGCAGTAGAACGTGTGGTGATTTTAGGCAGAAGAGGTCAAACTGGTCTTTAATTGGAGAGACTGATGTTCCTACCAATGGAGTCGCCAGATGCTAAAAATGGTTTATTTTGTTGTAGTAGGACCAACATCAATCCTGAAACTTTTTTGAGTGTTAAAACTTAGTCTCACTGGACATGCCAAAAACCATTGACGCAGTGGATTGCACCCTTGATAGGACGCTGAGCTCTTGTCTTCCATGCATCACAATGGAAACTCCTCTCTTGCCTGCGGGTCTGGAAAATTGAGAGGAGAGTCTCTAGATAAGGGCTAGCTCCTTATGATGCATCTAAGTTGTTCCATTAAGTTGTTAATACATATATATATATATATATATATATAATGGTGGGGGTGAAAAGAGAGAAGGATTACTGAAAAATAGAACCTAACCTAAGAGGGTGATGTACCAAACAAGTTTGATCTACTCATACTCACACTCTGAACCATAAGAACACATACATACACTTTAACTGGTAAAAGGACCAGGCTGCAAGGAGCTTGACAGGGAGGCTTTAATGGAAACACACAAAAAAAGAGCTTACCATAGGCACTATAGGAAAAGCACATTGTCTAGTAACCTCCTTCTGCCTCTACGCTCCAAATACAACTCTTCTAGTCACCTACAAGAAAGGCACTTTGTATATACCAAGTGTGTTGGTATCAAGCCTGTGAAAGCATTAAGAAAGAAATGACTGAACATAAGTTTAACACTCAAACACACTTAGAGATATATCCAACCAGAATAGAGGTAAAAATGCATATTTTATTTATTCCAGGTGAAAATTAGTCGGGCTTCGCCTTACAACATGAGAGATCCCTTTCTCAAAATGATAAGTTTTTTTTTTATAGAGGAAGAAAGACGCCTTTTGGCACCCTTTTACAAATGGCCGATGTGCATTTCGAGCATTGGGAAGAGGAAGCTGCTTGATAGATAATGTTGTGTCAGCTCCTATTTTGATTTTAGGCATTTAAGATATATTAAACGTCATATGTGAAATAATGGGCTGCACCATTTGTTTATAAACAAGACCGCTCTTTCAAGGCATTCACGCAGTTTATCTGCTCATCAATGCAAAGTGAAGAAAAATAGGTCATATCGTTCACTGTTCGCGCCCCTTGATGACCAGTGGCCAGATACTATGTCAACCACTAGAGTAACTCCCTGAGTCGACACCTTCCTTTGCCACTTGAACTATTTTGTCCATTTCTGCACTTGGCTCTTTTACCTCTTCCTAGCTTTGTCTTTTCTGGTTCCTTCATCCTTCGAGGGCTATCTTCTGCTAATTCTTTGGCTCTTTGGACTCCCTCCTCGACAATTTATTCCTTCTGGCTTTAAGCCTTTGAATTCATTCAGGTTTGCACCTTTTATTTAAAGATCAACAGCTATTTCATTACCATAAAGTTGACATTCGTGTGCCCATCCCCATTAGGTTGATTTCTTTAGCCTTTTCTTTGATCCCTTTGCAAGTGTTCCCTGTCCTCCGCAAGGCCTCTTATCCTTCAGGCTTTGGGGGACTCCCTTGAACCTTTTGATTGAACTGACCGATTGAACCAACAATTGGTTCAGCGGTTCAATGGTTAAATACTGTGTTATACTCATTCATTTGACTGCTTGAACCAACCACTTTGAACCAATTTTTTGAACCCTTTGATTGAATTGATCGATTAAACCATTCAATTGAACCATTTGTTTGAACCAACCGATTAAACTGACTGCTTAAACTAATTGCTTGAACCAATCGCTTGAGCCAACAATGGTTCAACAGTTTAACGGTTCAATATTTCCAAGTTCAAAGCGATTAAACCAAGTGCTTGAACCAATCACTTGAACCAACCGCTTGAACCAATCACTTGAACCAACCGCTTGAACCAACAGCTTGAACCAATCGCTTGAACCAACCACTTGAACCAACCGCTTGAACCAATTACTTGAACCAACAATGGTTCAACAATTCAACGGTTCAATATTTCCAAGTTCAAAGCGATTGAACCAAGCGCTTGAACCAATTGATTAAACCAAGCGATTGAACCAAGCGATGGTTCAAAGTTCATGTTGTTAAATTGGTTCATCCTCTTGCTGAAAGACTTGTGTAAACCAAAAATTAAACTGGCTCAGAATAGCAAGGGAAGGAGACCGATTTTGCCTTGCAGGGCCAAAATGGTCAACAAAATGGCGATTCCTAAGGGAAGCATGCCTGTTATGCTTAGAAACTAGTAGCCTCAAAGTCTATTGGGCACAGAGTCGAGATGCAGCTTTGAAAGAGTCAGCAATAGCCTTGTGATATTCAAGAAAGAATCATGAAGGTTTTACCCCAAACATAAAGGAAAACACACACAAGGCTAAAAATAATACTTGTGCAAAAACACAGGCAAAACAGATAAAAATAAGGAAAATATATACATGATGGGAGGAGGGCTCAGTGATAATGCTTAAGATGTATCCCATTTACTGGGATATATAATTCTTCACCATCCAACTTGTAGAGTTGGAATGCATTGTGTTCGTTGTACTGAGTGATGACGTATGGACCACTCCATATGGCATCAAACTTTGCATGCTTTCAAGGCTTAGCTTGGTCTGCATCCCATTTCAAGATGATGTCTCCTTCAGAGAAACTTTTTGATGAAGATCTCTTGTTAAAGTGTTTCTTCGTCTGATGTTGGCGGCTGGGCATAGAAGCCATAGCCTGGTCCCTTGTCTCTTAAAGCTCCATTAACTCACATAGCCTAACCTCCATGCTGTTGCCTTCTTCTAACTGCAGCTGGTGAGCAATGTCCAAGGCTGGCAACTCAAGTGAAATAGGAAGCCTAACTTTCCTTCCATACATGAGCGTGTATAGTGAATTACCAATTGCTCTCTTTGGAGTGACCCTATTTGCCCACAACGCTATTTTCAACTTGGCATGCCAAGTTCTCTGATTATCCTTCATTATTCTTTTGATAATCTTGATCAAATTCTTATTGGTGGACTCAACTAGCCCATTCCCTTGTGGGTAGTAATTTGACGAAGTACTAAGATAAATACCATATCTCAATGCCCATTCACCTGTTTTAGTTTCTAGAAAAGTTAAAGCATTATCTGAGATGATGGTAGCTGGAACCCCAAACCTTGCCACCAAGTTCTCATAAAAATCTAGGACTACACTTTGTTAGGTTGTGGAGCTAAAAGCTTCACTGATGCAAACAGCGAAGGAGGTTGCGAATGGTTGCGGAGTGTCACAGACACCGACGTCGGTCAGGCCAACCGACATCGGCAAGATAAGGTAGGAGATCAATCGATGTCAGTCAAAAGTTGGCCGACGTCGGCACCCCCAGGCAGACAGGGATCGACGTCGATCGCTTGTGTGGTTCGAAACTACGAGTGTTACAGATAGTTTGTTAACGAATCGAGTGTTTGCATGTTGAGAGCCAATTTTAGACTAGAAGATGCGGATCTAATTATTGTAATTAGGTGTCTAATTATTGTTTGGATGAGATCTATATAATAGACTCATGGATTGTATTGAAAGTTGTTCTAGTTTGAGTTGAGCAAAGTTTGCTTCTTTTATGTGTGAGGTGAGCAAGGGTGTTCCTCCTAGTTCCACAGCAGTACTAAGGTGGGTGCTGGTTTTGGAGAGTCAACAGGATTCTTCAGGTGTATAGGATCTTGGTCATCAGGTGTGCATGGCTACTTTTGGAGATCTACATGGTAATTAAGATCATTAATCTGCAGGTGTATGTGTGTGGAAGGTCTAAGGTTCACAGGTGTGCAGAACTAGATTGATTTACAGGTGTGTAAGATCAGATAGGACAGCAACACAACAGGGAGCAAGATCAGGCGGGATCTACTTGGAGTACAGTGTGTACTCAGAAAGAGAGCAAAGAAGAAGGCAAGGAAGATCCTTCCATAAGTAAGATCAGATTGGGTTGCAGGTTGTTTTAGTTCAGAAGAGATCTATTTGAAGTACGTTTGTGTACTTGTGGAGTGCGTGGAGCACTTGTGGTGTGCGTGGAGCACAGGAGTACTGGCAGTAGTGGATACTGGCTGGTTGGAGGTGAACACCAACTCTGTGTTTGAGTTGTGTGTTGGGACCTAAGAGAGAGAGCTTTGAAAGAAGATTTATTGTTTATGCCCTAGAGGTGTGGGAGCCCTAGAGGTGTGTAAGGAAGAAGAACTGTGGCAGCCTTCTTTGTTGTATTTCCTTCTGAAAGAGTTTTAATACAAGTTGTGTATTGTCTCTCATATTCTATGTTATTTCTGAATTCTAGTTACTTGTGTATTCTGGTTAATTTATGCATGTTAAGTTGCTTGGTAATCAATTGTGTGCTTCTATTATTTCTCAACAAGTGGTATCAGAGCCTGGTTGTAGGTTCTTGAGCTTGATACCAACAAGTGGTATCAGAGCTAAGGTTGCAGGAAGCGGTTTTGTGTTTGGTTATAGGTCACTCTCAAGGGTTTTTGATTGAGTGGGAGTAGAGCAATGGCAGAAGAAAGTAAGCTAAGAATGGAGGAGTTGAAAAGCACAGATGGTCACTTACGGTCCTATGGAAAGAAAGAGCAGGTAAAAGAATATTGTTGGTTGGTAGCAGATCAGCATGAAGGAACTGAAGATGCAGATGTTGCAGGTGTTGTTGCACAGGATGCTCTGGGAGGTTTCTTAGATAAAGTTGAATCTTGGTTAATAGATTATGTTGCCTCTTTCTATGCAGCCCCAGTTAGAGGAGCTGGTGAGCCTTGCCAAAGAATTGGCAAAGGGGAAGTGAAGCTGAAATTGTAGGTGGCCAACACATGGGTGTTGAAGAAGGTCATGCAAGTCACAGGTTTGGAGATGTGGCTAATTTCTTCAAAAAAGTTAGGCGATGAGAGATGCACAAGAACTCTCATAGCGGATGCACTTGAATTAGCTGGTGGTAAGAAAATAGGTACTCTTTATCTACTTGTTTATATTACTAATTCTTCTTTTGTTGCAGAGACGTGGCTTTGTAGGCTTGGTCACATGAGCAGGAAGGAGAAGCATGTTCTTAAGAGGAAGTCAGATGTCTTTGACAAGCTTAAGAAATGGAAAGCCTTGGTGTTCTTGGAGGAGATGATGGACAGAGTTCAGTGGATGAGGCTGGATACTTCTGAGCAGGGTAGTTTAGACATGGGTGTTGATTCAAAGGAGCTTGCGGGTAAAAAGTTATCACTCATAGTCAAACACAGGTATCAACGTCGGTCAGGGGGAATCGGCATCGAACAGACAGGTGCCGATGTCGGTCATGTGCAGACCGAAGCTGGTGATGTCGGGCAGGGTAAGACCGACATCAGTCACGAGGACCGACGTCGGCAACAGGGACACCGATGTCGATAGAGTTGGTAGTCAGGACAGGTGCATGGAAATCGATGTCGGTCAGATGCAGACTGTGTGGTGATCGAAGTCGGTCACTGTAACGGATTTTGGGTGGACAGCAAGCTGTCAAGGAGTCTCAAACGCCCATATGGAGGATTGAAGGTGGTAAGTAAGCCTCAAATTCATTGTTCCTCTTCTTTATACTAGTTGCTGACTGCAGAGCAGGAAGGATCCAAGAAACAGTGGGAGCGTGGCAGGAATATGATGTAGAACCAAATGGGAGATTCGGTAGGGTTGCCAGCCGAAAGAAAGCACAGAGACGAATGGATTCCTTAGTTGAAGAATAGAGAGAATGGACACGTGAGATGGAAGGCCAGGTCATATGGTCTTGAGGAAGCTGTAAGACAGTGGTATAGGTTTGACAGGTGGAGGACAAAGCATGGCTTTAGTCAATGTCAGGGTAACTACTGTGGTTTGTCTTACCAGGTGGATGATGATTGCAACATCATTCTATTGTTGTATGTGGATGGTATGCTAGCTAGCAGGTTTGTACATATAAGGTTTTGCTGAGCTAAGGGTAAGGTTAGTTTAGTGGCATGTCATGAGGAATTTAGAGCAGCAAAATTCTTTGGCATGGGAGACATGGAGATCACAGGTTGATTTTGTCTCCAGTGGGAGCTGATGTGAATCAGGTGTTGGTGAGGTTTAGGATGCAGAGCCAGAGCACACTAAGGGCTAGACAGTTCAGTGTCTGAAATCACATGAGGTCTATTATAGACATGAGTTTGCCCAAGCAGTGGGTGTTGTCAGAGAGTTAGGAGCCAATTCGGGGAAGTGGGTTCTCAGGTATTTGAGAGGGACCAGCAGTAGGTATACATGCAGGGTCAGGACTTCACTACATGGGTTTGTAGGTTCGGATGTGGCAGGTTACTCGGATGACAGGAGGTGCACCACAGGTTGTGTGGTGGGTTATCTTCAGGATTGATTTTGAAGAGGGATACAAGCTAGGAAACAGATTAGACAGGGTACAAGTATAGGTACAGTGCAGCTGTTTATCTCCAAGTGGGAGATTGTTAGGTTGTGGAGCTAAAAGCTTCACTGATGCAAACAGGGAAGGAGGTTGTGAAGGGTTGCGGAGTGTCATAGACACCGGCGTCGGTCAGGCCAATCGATGTTGGCAGGATAAGGCAGGAGATCAACCAACGTCAGTCAGAAGTCGACTGGCGTCGGTACCCCCAAGCAGATAGGGACCGACGTCAGTCGCCTGTGTGGTTCAGAACTGTGAGTGTTATGGACAGTTTGTTAACGAACCGAGTGTTTGCATGTTGAGAGCCAATTTTAGACTAGAAGCTGCGGATCTAATTATTGTAATTAGGTGTCTAATTATTTTTTGGATGAGATCTATATAATAGACTCATGGATTGTATTGAAAGTTGTTCTAGTTTGAGTTGAGCAAAGTTTGCTTCTTTTGTGTGTGAGGTGAGCAAGGGTGTTCCTCCTAGTTCCACAGCAGTACCAAGGTGGGTGCTGGTTTTGGAGAGTCAGCAGGATTCTTCGAGTGTGTAGGATCTTGGTCATCAAGTGTGCATGGCTACTTTTGGAGATCTACATGGTAAGTAAGATCATTGATCTGCAGGTGTATGTGTGTGCAAGGTCTAAGATTCACAGGTGTGCAGAACCAGATTGATTTGTAGGTGTGCAAGATCAGATAGGATAGCAACACAACAGGGATCAGGATCAGGTGGGATCTACTTGGAGTACAGTGTGTACTCAAAAAGAGAGCAAAGAGGAAGGCAAGGAAGATCCTTCCATAAGTAAGATCAGATTGGGTTGCAGGTTGTTGCAGTTCAAAGGAGATCTACTTGAAGTATGTTTGTGTACTTGTGGAGTGCGTGGAGCACTTGTGGTGTGCGTGGAGCATAGGAGTACTGGCAGTAGTGGATACTGGCTGGTTGGAGGTGAGCACCAACTCTGTGTTTGAGTTGTGTGTTGGGACCTAAGAGAGAGAGCTTTGAGGGAATATTTACTATTTATGCCCTAGAGGTGTGGGAGCCCTAGAGGTGTGTAAGGAAGAAGAACTGTGGCAGCCTTTTTTGTTGTATTTCCTTCTGAAAGAGTTTTAATACAAGTTGTGTATTGTCTCTCATATTCTGTGTTATTTTTGAATTCTAGTTACTTGTGTATTCTGGTTAATTTCTACATGTTAAGTTGCTTGGTAATCAATTATGTGCTTCTGTTATTTCCCAACACACTTTCATTGGCTTCCTTCAAAGCGACAGCCTCTACCCATCTTGTGAAGTAGTTTGTGGCGGTCAGGACCCATTTGTGTCCAACGCTGGAGGGAGGGTTAATCATCTCTATAAAGTCAAGGCCCCATTGCATGAATGGCTGATCTACCTGAATATGATGTAAAAGCATGGCAGCCATTTGTTGCTTCCCATCAAAGAGTGCACACTTCTGGCACTTTTATACCCAAGCATGAGTGTCTCTGAATAGAGTAGGTTAGAAGTAACCATCTCTCATTATTCTCTTAGTTATAGGCCTAGGAGCAAAGTGACCACTAGCTGGCCCATCATGGAACTCAGACAACACCCTGTCGGCCTGACTTGGGTCTATACACCTTAAAATCACTCCTAAGAGATCCTTTCTGAACAACACTCCATCAATCAGGACATAAGGGAGAGATTGGAGTCTGAAATACCTCCTCTTGGTCCTATCAAGGTCTTGTGGTCACTCACCAGTGAGAAGAAAATGCCTCAAGTCTGATGTCCAATCCTTCATAACAGTTGGTTCTTCTGTTGTAGCTGCATCATGAATTAGCAAACTATCCTCCTTTTGTTGTTTAAAGTTTGCAGCAAGGTGTTCACATAGGCCTTTCCCTCTTACTAGCTTGGTGATCTTGATATCCACGTCGTATTCCATTACCTTAGTGATCCACCCCGCTCTCTTTTCATTCAGGTCATGGTTAGTCAAGAAATCCTTGATGCCGAGATGTGGAACCATGAGGTGAATTCTGCTATTGGACAGCATATGCCTAAATTTTTTCAGACTCCATATGACTGCAAGGACTTGCTTCTCCACATATGTAAGCATGGAGGAGATTACCTCTTTATTTTTAAAGGTGTAGAGGTTGAAATCCTTGGTGAAGTCAGGACTGATCAAGGTAGGAGCCTGGGCGATAGCCTGATTGATCTCTTCAAAGCTATCCCTCCTTTGCATTATCCACGTGAACTTCTCATCTTTCTTCAGCATAGAGGTCAATGGCTTGACTACCTCCGCAAATTTTGGAATAAATCTCTGGATGAAATTTATTTTGCCAAAGAATCTCTGCAGGCCCTTCTTGTGTTTAGGCAAGGACAGCTCCAGGATGGAGTGAACTCTCTCTGGATCAATGGTAAAGCCTTCCTTGGAAACAAGGTGGCCAAGGAGTTTACCTTCATAGACAATGAACACACATTTCTTTGAGTTGAGTGAGATACCAAACTCTCTACACCTCTCAAATATTTGTCTGAGGTGTTTCATGTGTTGACCCGCCTCCTTAGAGAATACTGTCACGTCATCAAGATACACCAGCACAATGTTATTTATTAGGCCTCGAAAGGCCATGTTCATGGCTCACTGAAAGGTGGCACCAGCATTGGACTATCTGAATGGCATTTTCCTATAAGCAAATGTACCCCATTTGGTAGTGAATGTTGTCTTGTACTGGTCACAGTCTTGCACCAAAATTTGTTTATATCCTGAATACTCATCCAAGAGGGATAAATGCTCACTACCTATCACCATTTGAAGAATCTGCTCCATTCTTGGGAGAGGATAATGGTCTTTCAAAGAGACTATATTGAGGTCTCTGAAATCTACACATAATCTGATCTCCCCATTCTTTTTTTGGACAGGATCAAGATTGACCAGCCAAGAAGAGTGTTTGATTGAAAATATTATCCTAGACTCAATCAACTTGGTGAGTTTCTTTCACATGAGAGGTTCAATCTTTGGGTTGACAGGCCTTTGCTTCTACTTGATCGACTTGGCGCCTTCTTCTAGTTCAATGGTATATTGGGCCAAACTTGGGTCGAAACCCTTCAAATCGCTATAGTCCCAAGCAAAGACATCAGCAAACTCTTGGCACAACAAGGTGAAGGCCTGCCTTTCATGGTCCATGAACACTTTTCCAAGTGCAAGCAGTTTATCTTTGAATATTTCAACCTTCTCATAATTCTCCTCCTTAGTTGTGATGCTTGCCTTATCGCTTTTCAACTAGTCATCTTCATTGAAGATACTCTCGAGAGTGACCAAGCCTTTTGGAAGTTTATTGTTCTTTAGCTGAATAATTTGGCTGCCATACTGCTGTTGTAGCTTAGCCTAGTTTTTAGCAGCAAACTCAGCTTCTTCTTGTAAAAAGAGTGCTATTTTTTGGTCACTGTCAAACACCTACCAGTTAGTGATGTTATCAAGAACAGAGGGCCAGATTACTACCTTCAAGTGTCGTGAACTACGGTCTCAACCTATTTCCCTAGGGATATCAAACTGGGCACCAACTGCTGCTAGCCTATCTGCTTGCTTGTTATGCTCTCTAGGAATGGAGGTAACATTGAAAACAAGGAAATTCTCCACTAAGTCCCATACCCTGTGTTTATAGGACTTAAGCAAAGAATTCTTTGTCAAATTTTGGCTCCTTACCTAATTCACAATAAGCTCATTGTCACCAAAAACTTGCAGCTCTTTGATTCCTCTTTTCCTCACCCACTCCAAACCATGGATGAGGGATTCGTAGTCTGCAACATTGTTCATGCAAGAAAATTGAAACTTGAAAGCCGAAAAGCATTTCTCCTTTGAAGGAGAAACTAACACCACTCCACCACCAGCTCCCAACTTACTTCTTGATCCATCAAAGAATAACTGCCATAAACCTGAGCTTTCTTGGCTTGCTTTCATTATATTCGATTAAAAGTACCCTCTTCATGCATGAAATAAATCCCAAGGCCTACCTCTTCTATGAATTTGTAAGGATCATGCTCAAAGTTGTCACTTCCTCATTCGTCTAAGAGCAGGTCAGCAACTCCTTCAAGGGCAGAGGATGGAGATTGATCTACTGAGAATTCTTCCTAGTCAATAATGGCAGAGCTAACATTTACTGCCTTGAGCGAGTATGGTTCCAGATGATCTCTATAGAGTGGCTCCGATTCAATCTTAACCTTAGTCCCATACTTGGTTATAAAAACTAGATAAGACCAGTTTGTTGTTAGGTAGCCGCCTATCTTGGATGTGAAATCCTTGGATAAGCAAATAGCAAAGTAAGGAGGAACATCTGCCACTACCACATTATGGGGAATTGAGAAGGTTAGGCAGGCGTGTAACGTCAAGCTCAAACCTTTCACCACCCCAAGCATCTTTACTGGTGTTCCATCTAGCTGTAGGACTCCCTTAGTCATTTCTTCATATTTTAGCCCCAGCGTATCAGCGATGCATTTAGGCATTACTGAGGTGCTTGCTCCACTATCAATGATGCAATTGTGCACCAAGAAATAACCTATGACCAAAGATAAATAAAAAATGGGAACATTTTCCTCTTTCTTAACCTGGCCTGATGTGGAAGGTTGTCTATTCATCATCAGGACATTATCAGTTTTTACTGGGACAGCTTGTTCATTCAGCCCATGCAATTCATTTTACAACATGTCCTTTTGTCCTAGTATTGATAATGAATCCCACAAGAAGATGTTCATGTGTAGCTTCTTCATTTGGTCTACCACGTTGACTCGGGGGTTGCCTTCTTTCAAATTTTCTTTAGGATTACTTACAGCCTGAGGCACAGGTCGAGGAGCTGAAGGTGCAACTGGAGGTCTGAAGTTTGGAACTTTTTGGTTTACATGTGATGAAGAAGATGGTGCTGATATTTGAGCAACTATTTGAACTTCTTCCATTGCTCTCCTTTTGGACCTTGTGTTGGCCGCGACATAGTCACCCTAATTGTAAGCACTACCCACATAGTTGACTGCATAGAACTCACCTTTCAAGTGATTCATGAGAGTAGAATTGGGTTGAGTCTAACTGTTGCCCATGCTGGGTTGCACTAAAGCCTCAAATCTTGGGAATCAGGCAGCTGCTTGATTGTCTTGTGCATTTATGTAGTGACTTGGCATTTCATTTGTATAAATACACTGATCTTGACCATATCCCATGGTTGAGCAACTGAGATGTTCCTGTACCAGATTGTTTTGAATGGGTGCTAGAGCCTTGGATGATGAAGGGGCACCTAGATTATAGCCTTCAAAAGGTCTGGCCTGTGCAAACTGACCTTGCCCCTAATTGTAATTCTAGAAAGGGCTTTTATTTGCTTGCCCATACTGTTGATATCCTTGATTTGGTTGATTGCATTGAGCTTGTTGCCTTTTAAGAGCCACTAATTCATTTGTTACGCTTTGTAATAGGCTTTTGACTTCATGGAGGTCATTGGATGAAGTAGCAGTCAACTTTTCTATTCCAGGCAGAAGAGCCAAGGTGGGTGCAACAATCTAGATTAGAGGCAACAATTCAAGAAAGAGCAGCATGTGAGGCTTAGGGGCTATCTTTCTAGCCTGCACCAAGCAATTCTCAGCCGCTATAGCTATGTCATAGGCAACAGGGAACACATGTCCTCCTATGGACTGTATCATAATAACAATGTCATTATTTAATGTTTTCAAATAATAGAGGAAAGCATAGCTTAGAGTCGGCCTTACCAAAATGGGGATTCTATCCCATGTCTTCTGAAATTGAGTGTTGAAATCTTGCATGAATTCATGTGGAGCTTTTTTCATAATGGTCAGCTGCTCAGCAAGTGAAAGGTGGTCATTTTTCTCCCCAAATATGTTTGTTAAGAGGGTGCCTAATTCATTCAAGGAATCAATTGAATTTATGGGAAAAGTTCCATACTAGTCCAGAACCTTGCCCTTGAAAGACAATGCCAGCAATCTGATCGTAATGTTTTCCTCAGTGACATTGTGAATATTATAGAGGTTAGCAATATTTTTGATGTGTTCGATAACAGTAATGGGCCCTTATTCATTAAAGGGAGGCATACTTATTAGGACTGCCCCTGGAATTGGGTCATAATGTAAGAGATTCAAAGGACTCTGACCATGAAAGGCCACAAAAGGTAAAGCCATGGCTATGACAGGATTCAACTAGGGCCTTCTTATGTGGGTGTATCTTATAGCAGGTCTGAGAAGGTGATTTGCTGAATAAGGATGAGTTTTTTCAAACCTCAGTCACTTTGCTGAGTTCAAAGGCAATTCAATGAATTCAAAAGGGACACCCTTAGCAGTAGAATGTGTGGTGATTTTAGGCATAGGAGGTTAGAGTCTTTAACTGGAGAGACTGATGTTCCTACCAGTGGAGTCACTAGATGCTGAAAATGGTTTATTTTGTTGTAGCAGGACCAGCATCAATCCTGGAACTTTTTTGAGTGTTAAAACTTAGTCCCACCAGGTGTGCCAAAAACTATTGACGCAGTGGATTGCACCCTTGACAGGAGGTTGAGCTCTTATCTTACATGCATCACAATGGAAACTCCTCTCTCGCTTGTGGGTCTGGCAAAATTGAGAGGAGAGTCTCTAAATAAGGGTTAGCTCCCTTTGATGCATATAAGTTATTCCAGTAAGTCGCTAATATATATATATATATATATATATATATATATATATAATGGGGGGTGAAAAGAGAGAAGGATTATTGAAAAATAGAACCTAACCTAAGAGGGTGATGCGCCAAACAAGTTTGATCTACTCATACTCATACTCTAAACCATAAGAACACATATATACACTTTAATTGGTAAAAGGACCAGGCTGTAGGGAGCTTGACAGGGAGGCTTTAATGGAAACATATAGAAAAAGAACTTACCATAGGTGCTATAGGAAAAGCACGCTGTCTAGTAACCTCCTTTTGCCTTTGTGCTCCAGATACAACTCTTTTTGTCATCTGCAAGAATGGCGCTTTGTATATACCAGGTGTGTTGGTATCAAGCCTATGAAAGCATTAAGAAAGAAATCGCTGAACACAAGTTTAACACTTAGACACACTCAGAGATATATCCAACCAGAAAAGATGTAAAAATGCATATTTTATTGATTTCAGGTGAAAATTAGCAGGGCTTCACCTTACAACACGAGAGATCCCTTTCTCAAAATGAGAAGTTTTTTTTATAGAGGATGAAAGAGGCCTTTTGATGCCCTTTTACAAATGGCCCATGTGCGTTCTGAGCATTGCGAAGAGGAAACCACTTGATAGATAATGTTATGTCAGCTCCTGTTTTGATTTTAGGCATTTAAGATATATTAAATGTCATATGTGAAATTATGGGCCACACCGTTTGTCTGCAAACAAAACCACTCCTTCAAGGCAGTTACGCAGTTTATCTGCTCATCAATGCAAAGTGAAGAAAAATGGGTCACGCCGTTTACTGTTCACGCCCCTTGATGACCACTTGGCAGATACTATGTCAACTACTGGAGTAACTCCTTGAGTCGACACCTCCTTTGCCACTTGGACTGTTTTGTCCGTTTCTGCTCTTGGCTCTTTTGCCTCTTCCTAGCTTTGTCTTTTTTGGTTCCTTCATCCTTTAGGGGCTATCTTCTACTAATTCTTTGGCTCTTTTGACTTCTTCCTTGATGATTTCTTCCTTCTGGCTTTAAGCCTTTGAATTCCTTTGGGTTTGCACCTTTTATTTAAAGATCAATGGCTTTTTTTTTGCCTTAAAGTTGATGTTCGCACACCCATCGCCATTTGGTCAATTCCTTCGGCCTTTTCTTTGATCACTTTGCAAGTGTTCCCTGCCCTCTGCAAGGGCACTTGTCCTTCGATCTTTGGGGGACTCCCTTAAACCTTTCGATTGAATCGACCGATTGAACCAACAATTGGTTCAACGGTTCAATACTGTGTTCTGCTCATTCATTTGATCACTTGAACCAACCGCTTTGAACCCTTTGATTGAACTAACTGATTGAATCGTTCAATTGAACCATTTATTTAAACCAACTGATTAAACTGACTTCTTGAACCAACTGCTTGAACCAACAATGGTTTAACAGTTCAACGGGTCAATGATTCAATATTTCCAAGTTCAAAGCGATTGAACCAATTGCTTGAACTAATCACTTGAACCAACCGCTTGAACCAACCACTTGAACCAATTGCTTGAACCAACAATAGTTCAACAATTCAATGATTCAATATTTCCAAGTTCAAAGCGATTGAACCAAGTGACGGTTCAAAGTTCAAGTTCAAAGTTCATGTTGTTAAACTAGTTCATCCTCTTGCTGAAAGACTTGTGCAAACCAGAAATTAAATTGGCTCAGAACAGTAGGGGAAGGAGACCGATTTTGCCCTGCAGGGCCAAAATGGTCAACAACAGGTCTTTTGAATTAAAACCAAAAGGGCTCCTATCTTTAGCAACAGCAAAATAAGGTCATATTTATTTTCAAATAGGTGTTGTTTAAAATGGGTAATTCCTTATTCAATTTTGAACCAATTGTTGTTGGTTTTATTATTATACTCACTTTGGTCAACATTGTTATCAGTATCACCTTCTCATTATTGATCAAATGGGAGTGGATTATCACCAAAGTTCATATCAATGGATGGATTATATCTAGCTGAAATCCTAATAATAGGTGGCATGGATGTTGGATTTGATTAGATTATTTGGATTGATTAATGTGACTTGACTTAGTAAAATTTATTGGTTGGAAGTTTTGATTGGATTTTTTATGTGGATTTTGGATGCAATTTGAACACAAGTCAACTTTAGTTTGAAAACCAGATTTGGATTTGACTTGGAACAAAAGGTTGGATTTGTTTTGACTAGACCAAATGGATTAGTTGATTGCATTTGATTAGATGTTTAATACATTTAGGATAAACTAATTATTTGGATTTGGATTAAACATTTGACTTGGATAATGTTCAATGTTTAATTTGGTTCGATATTTAATGTTTAACTTGTTTTGATTTTTTTATTTTAATTTGGTTTGATGTTTTAATTTCTGGCTTGGTTTTGGATTATGTCTAGCATTGGTTCAAAACATAAAGGATCAATAAATGCATCAATAACAAAACTAGATTATTCAAGTGGGTGTAACGAAGTAGTGGCCCACCAATAATAACCCGAAAGGTATGTGGTGGGTGATCTTTGGGAATGTTGTGTTCCCTACACCACTATTCAATATATGACTGAAAGGTCTTAAGCTAGGATAAACACATTGATCTAGGTGTGCCCTCTGTATACCTTTTAGTACAATGATGTCCAAGTTCATGATGCAAAGATTTTGTCTAGGGCATGACTATTGGAGGATGAAACCCCCTCACTTCATGGCATTTGTAAAACAAATAAACACTTAGCCAATAATGATAGCTCCCTAAGAATTTATATACCCCATTAAAACATGTAGTTTTTCCAAGCATTAGGTGATGAAATCCTAATCACCAAACCCTAAAATATGAAAATAAAAGGGGTGCAAGTTGTTTTTGATTCCCAAGTTTGCCTTGTGGTGCAAGAGAAGAGCATACACAACTTGCAATTAAGATTGGACATAAAAACCTAAGTTGTTTCTGATTCCCAAGTTTACCTTGTAGCATAAGGGAAGAGTATACGTGACCTTCATCTACAAACACAAAAAATAAAAATCTAAACAAATAAAGATGATTAATTTAAGTTAAAATTTTAACTATGTATGTTTGGACTATGATAATTGGGTTTTGACTATGAAACCTACAAGAAATCAATAAATAGTAATTTATTTGAAATGTCTTTGGCAAGCATGTAATTATAATAAATATTATTAGTCCCCCAAAAAAACCCACAAACACTACTTAATAGGGCACATGTACTGATTTGAGATGTGTATATGCTACAAGGAGTGCAGATGATGTGATGTCTGCATAGAAAATAGACCAAGAACATACATACAATAAAGACATATATGTCGAATATAGATTTTCAGATGTCATTCTAAAGGATGCAAATGTTGTGAGGAACACAAACGATGTGATGCATGCATTAAAAACACAAAAAATAGATTAGTAAATAGAAGCATAAATGTCAATTAGAGACACATAAACAATGTTTAGTATACAAAGATGTCATAGGAAGTGCAGATGATGCATCATTTGCATGAGTAATATACAAAATGAAAAAAATATTCATAAGCACAAATGCTGACCCAAGATGTGTAAATGATGTTATGCAAAATGTAGACACCATTCTATAAGATGCAAATGACATTCTATAGAATGTAGATGATGTTTTGCAAGACACAAATGATGTGAATCTAGGAATAACAAATTGAAGCTCAAAACATGAAATTTAACTCAAAATTGAGCTAATTAGCTCCTAAAAAGTGACCATCCAAGCCTAAGACTCCTAACAAACAAAATGATGCAAAGGATTATGGGATCACGTGGTCTCACCAAACATGTCAAAATGTATATCACAAAGCAAACTGTTAGCAATGTGTTATAAATCAAAACAAGACTTCTTATGCTAAAACACATTCACAATGAATACTTCCAATGAAAAAAGAGGGGGCTAGAAACAATACCTTCACCTACTAGTGGAGAAATTTACCCTCTTGATGTTTGGATGTTGTTCAATTGCTTTGTGGATGTAGTTGCTTGTTGTGGAGATTACATCATCAAATAAGCAACACCTCCCCTTGTCAACTAGATGATTGGGTTGATGCTTGATGATTTGGATTGCTTTGGTGATCGATACTTGCTCTTGATCTTGACATCTTATGGTTAGACATAATCATCTTGATGTAAAAAGAAATTATGAGCTTAATTTATAGTTTTTAAAAAAGAATATGGACCATTGATATTGATCCAAGATCAATGGTTGAGAATGAGCCCTCCTCTTCATTGAATGAGAAAGGTTAAAAAATTAATGTGAGAAGTTGGGTGTGTAAGGAGGAATGTTGAAAGAGGGGTGGCTTCTCTTTGTGCACTTTATCCCTTGCATGAGATTTTGGGAAGATTTGATGACAAGTGGGTGATGATGTCACCGATTTGAGATGACTATTTGATTTTGGATAATTATGGAAATTCCATTTTCCATAGATTTTTTGATTTAGGCTTAATAAGATAATTTTACATGATTTGCTAACTAATTGACCTTAATTTGGCATTTGTAGGATTTTACAAGGTTCTTTGTGCAAAGGGGATTGATCATTAATTAGTCAAAGGTGGTATTCACAAAGTTATGATTTGATCTAGGATGTGATTGATAGAATTAGGGGCATGATACAATATAATAATGTATATGGGGACGTGAGGATGATATTCAAAATAAGAACAATAATTGACTCAATGAATTGGGGTGATGGGAGAAACTAGGGGTTGGTCGTGCGATAATATTGAATAATGATTCGATGAATAGTGATGACGATGGAGTGGTGTAAATTAAGTGTCTACACTATGTATGCATATATTATATGTACATGTTTTTTTATTAATACTACTTATTTCTCTTAAAGGTGTAAAGTACACCAAGAAGGATGCAATTTTTTAATTTTGTAAATGTGAATTATGTGCTCATAGATTAATGACCATTAGACAACATATCTAATTGGGTTCTCTTCATTATAAGGATAGGGGAACCCTCCACTTGGGCATATATCCCTTCTTAGGGTGGTTCACCTCCTCATTTTGGTAATGTTGTTTGTGCTTAATATTGTTTTGTAATGTTATGTTTTAATTTGATATATTTATTTTTCAAATCTTATTTTTTAAACAATGAATATCAATCGATAACTTTTTTATTCTAAACCATCCATGTAATTTATCTCTAAATTTTTTATTTAAAAAATATTATATATAAATTAAAGATGTATAATAAAAGAATAAAATATGATATATACATTAAGGATATAACAAAGTTATATAAAAACTATACATGTAATAATTATGCATTACAAAATAGACCTTATATTTGTGTCAGGAACATGTGCATTTAAAAAGGAGATACTGTAAAAAAATAAAACTAGCATACATATCTTAAGATAAATCTATGTAAAATACATCGAGAGATATCAATCTTGAGGCCCCTATTCCACTTAAATCATAAATTTAATATGATATACGTGCCTCGAGAAATGATATCTCTTAACGTATTATACACAGATTTATCTAAGATATGTATTCTAATTATTAAAAACAATATCACACACACACACACACACATTTGGATTGGTACTGGTTTTGGTGGAACCTTATCCTATACACTTTTGACCAGAGCTCCAACCAGTTTGTGACACAATTGGGGTCCCATATCCCTAGGTGACCATCTATCACAAGTACCAAAATTGCCAACAACGACCACAACTGACCTGAGAATACCAATGAACAATCATAACCGGCCCAAGAATACCATCAATGACTACAACTGGCCCCAAAATACCAACGATCAATCATAACCAGCCTCCAATACCATATTGAGATTTGAACCTGGGTGGTGCTTGTAGTAATCAAGTCACTTTACCAACTCACCCACATCTCATTGGTTAAAATGTTGGGTGCTGACATTTTTGTAATGAAAATGTCTAAATTAGTGGTGAATAGTATCCCTAGCCATGGACTATGGACTTACCTTGTCACATTGAACATAAGTTTCAAGCCATGTGCCGACCCCCATCGCATTGAACACTGAGCCGATTAGCCCATTGCATGTGGATACTTTTCACGAAAGTGTGCATACCTCACTTTCTGTAGGATTAGAACCTGTGACCTCCCTTTTGGTAGCACATATTCTTCACCATTAGGTCAACTCAAGTACACTAAATGTTGGGTACTAACATTTTTGTAACTGAAATGTTTAAACTAATGGTGAATAGTATTCCTAGCCATAGACTGTGGACTTACCTCATTGCATTGAACACATGTTTCAAGCCACATGTTGACCCCCATCGTATTGAACACCGATCCAATTAACCCATTGCATGTGGATACTTTTCACGAATGTGTGCATACTTTACCCCCTACAAGATTAGAACATGTGACCTCCCTTTTGGGAACACATGTTCTTCACCATTAGGCCAAATCAGGTGCACAAAACAATATCATATTATTATAAAGCTATGTAAAAGATGTTTTTTTGTCACATTTATACTCTATCTAGTCTCATATTTACTTAAAAAAAAAAATGGTCACATAATTAATATGTTGTTAACTATAACACGTTACTTATTACACTATTATGAAGGTAATAGTTTAATGCTAGAGTTGGAGGTGGCCTTGGTATTGTTCAACTAACTTGGTGGACTCATTGGGGAACTAAATTTCATGGTCGTATGACTGTATTTGTATTGTTTAATCGTAAAATATAACTAATTTTAAACTTTATTTTTTTTGAAATAATTATATTCTTATTTTTTCTTTATATTTGAGATCATCATCCATGATATTTCATAAGTCATTTCCACCTAATGAAGGATCACGGGTGGTGATCCGAAATGTTGAATATAAAAAGGAAAAAAATATTTCAAAAAATTTAAGATTTATTTATATAAATTGTAAAAAAAAAATATCTCTAATAACCAATTATATTAAACTTTATAAAGTATAAAGTAGAAAACAAACCATTAAAAACTAACAAAATATATAATAAATAAATAGATTATTTATAATAATTATTTTTTATACTATAAAATACCTTAAGACAATGTTGAAATGAACTTTTTCTTACCAACATTATGTCCAAATCCCATTATTTGAACTCATCAATTTCCCAACTACCCGCGTAACCCCTCCTCCAAAAAAACAAAAACAAAAAAACATTAATCCATATCCATAAGAACTGCAACCCTACAATATATTAGTGTGGTACAAACAATTCAAACAACAAATGCACACTGAAAGTACCTTCCTAGATAGCATTTTTATGGTAGATCAAATTAGCATGCTAAGGAAACTATGAGTTACTTCAGTGAGTCAAAAATTTGCGGAGAACCCAATTCCCGATCATAGGCCCGCCTAAAAAGATTAGAACAGGGTAAATTCATATGACCACTCGCTTAATAAAATTGGCAATTCACTATTTACAATACTCACTATGCATTTCATTTCATTTCACCTTAGTGATTATGTGCTCATTTAATGCAATAAATACACAAAAGGGAAAAAATTGTGGGCTTAAACCATAATTTTGTTTGTGTAGTTATTTTTTAGATGTTCTTAAAATTCACTGAATACATTTTTTAGAGTATATTTTCAAGTGTAATTCTATTTATAAATGTATTTCAAACAAATTTATAAAGAGGAGACAATTTCTCTGTTGCTAATAATAATGGAGAATGAATAATGGTTGGAAGAGGATAAACATTACAATAACGACATATGGAGATAGGTGGGGCAAAGAGTGAACAATCGTTGAAATAAATAAGCAAATGAAATAAGAATGCAATAAAAATAAATTATAAAAGAATAAATTAACACATCGATTGCATACGACTTTCACACTTGTTGGATGGCAAAGAGCTCTACAAGACCTTTATAAACTTTATCGAAACCACTACTTATGGTACGAGGCCGTATCATTTGTTAAGGGCTCCTCATTAAATGACAAAAGTGTCAACTTATTTATTATCTTAGGGTGTATAGTTATTCTTTTAAACATAATATATAAATTATATTGTAAAAATTAATTGTATTATATATATATATATATATATATATATATATATATAAAATTAATTGTATTATATATGATGTTTCTTCTGAATGGGTAAAATAATAATGTCAACCTCAAACATAATATTTATGTTATATTATGAAAATTAATTATATTTCTTTTTATGTATAAATGTTGTATTTTTTTGGTGTAAAATAATAATATCAGTCGAAGAAGATGCTGTTGTAGAACATCTAAGCTGGTCTAGCTGCAGGTATAAAAGGACACTAGGTGGGTGGAAGGCTTTCTATGCTCTTCAGAATAAGTGCCATGAAGCGGAGTTGTGGGATTGGAAAACTATTCAAACCTTGTTCGGTCTTCTTGTGCTGCCAGTTGTTCTTTACGGGTGTGAATTATGGGCCAGCAGCACTACTATAACACAATGGAAACAAATTGAAGGAATCCAAAAGCGCTTGATTACAAGCAAGATTAAAATCAAAAGCACGGTCCCATATGACATCATGCTAAGTGAAATGGGAGCTGTTCCTATCGAGGCACTTGCTATGGTTCGCCTTTTAAGCTATTTAAAAAGAATCGAAAAAATGGAAGAGGATAGATGGCCTAAAGTTGTTTTTAGTGATACACTATGTAAGCGAAAAAGGACATGGATGCAACAAAATATCACATGGATGAGTAAATGGAATATTCAATTCAATATGTGCCCCACAAATAATAAAGAAATAAAAGTCTTTGTTATGGAGAAATTTTACAAGAGAAATTGGGGAAGCGAGATCGGGAGGAAGAAACTATATTATATAAATGAGTTCAACCCCACTTGTGATCAACTCCAAAAAGCGTACATAGGAGCCAACATTTCTTGGAGGGCTAAAATTCTTATTGCTCCGCTGAGAACCAACTCTCACCAACTTCGTTGTGAGACCGGGCGTTGGAAGAGGCCAAAGGAGGCTTGGGAAGAGAGAATTTGCAGATTTTGCAATTCTGGGAAAGTGGAAACTGAACAGCACTTTATTCTAGAATGTGAGGCCTACAAAGATAGCAGAGATAAATTTGTGGATACTATATGTGACAGTTCTTGGCATAACCTATTCAACGAAGAGCACATTGAGCAATTAAGAAGCGAACAGTGCTACTTAAATCTGCTTGAGTTGTCTTGCTGTCCCATAGACTATTTTTAGTCTCGTGGACGTTAAAATTTTTATTATTATTATTATCTACCAACATAAAAATTATAAAATCAGAATTAAATAGACTTCAAATTAAAAATTACAATTAAAAATTAATACAGTCACTCCATTACAATCGACAAGCAGACTCCGCCTCAATAACTACGCACCGTCTCTAAATGGTTATTCTCACTTTACGCATGCCTCCGACATGAAATTTAATGAATATATAGAGTCGCATGAACACTACTTCGAGAGGAATTTAAATCGTGTAATATACGAAAACACATATTGGAGCCTGTGTCTTCACATCTTCAGGATTCGATTTGAGTGCAGGATGGACGCAAAAGCCGCCGCCCGTTCGAAGAGAGCCCAGACTCAGAGAGCCAAATCCAAGCACACCTCCAAACATCCCCAGTCTCATTCTCAAGAGAAGAAGAAAAATGAGTCTAACCAGGCCCAATCCTCACACTCAGAAGAAGCCTCAGGACCCCACATAGCAAAACCCTCCCAAACCCTCCCTACCAATTGGGACCGCTACGAAGATCCCGGGCCCGAAGGAGGAGAAGATGTTCCACAACCGCAAGAGACTGTACCTATCAAAAGCAAGGGGGCCGATTATGCCTATTTGATTTCTCAGGCTAAGGAAAAAACGGGCTTTGATGCTCTCATGCCAGGTCTGGAATGCCATTCCAAAAAAGACTAATTTTATTTTTGTCAATAGAATACTTTATTACTTTTGAAAGTCCTCCTGCTGTCAAGTCTGATGACCCCTTTTGAATTTTGGATTTTTTTTTAAAGAACATACGACGTTTCATCTTCTTGTTAGTTGTCAAAGCTCTTAACTTTCATATTAAGCTTGGTGGTTTTGAAATTTTCTGGGATTGGAGTTCTTAAATAAAAAAAGTAAATTGTGCCTTCTTATTTTTGGGTAATTTGGCTTAGTTTCCACGAGCGAAGGGTAACCCCTTTGTCAAAATAACCCAGGACTTGCAACAGGCTTAGTTTGTTGGGGTTATGCTGCACGCAGCGAATTAGATGTGGTATTTATCCCAATTTCAACACTTCATCGTATCTGCGGGGATTTGAACCTGGTGCTGTTACTACTTGAGCTCATTCCATTCGATGGATTGGGAACTAATTTTATAATACTTTCCCTACCTGTCAAGCCCTTCCTACGATCAAAGAAAATCCTCTACCTCTTCAAATGGGTTGAGGGAGAGCGGGCTGAGGATCCGAAGGACACCCGTATTTTAGGCTCTTAACTGATGAAGTTGAGGAGGTCACAGAGTGCGTAACCATGCCACACCTATTAGGGCACCAAAAGGCATTTAAGGTTGAGCCAACTTCAGGTCGTTTACCCTCAATCAATAGGGAGAGGAGGTTGAGGAACAGGAGATCAAGGACTTTCCTCTCCATGTTAGGAGGCATGGAACGGTTACATAATAGAAATAATATGGTGTCACCTATTTTGTCTGTATTTGGGTGCGTATCTGTAGCCTTTTTACCAGATTTTGATAGTCCTGGCAGTTAAACCAAACAACTAAAATAGAAGACTTTTCCACATAAAATAGACAGCATATAAGGCGATAGTAAAACCATTGCCTAGGGGCCCAACATATTGAATACTACATATTTTTTAATAGGCCTTTATATTTATTACATAAATAATACAACTACATTGATTGAGATATCCTGCCTGCAGATCAGCATACACCATGTTGCCTTGTTTTCTATTCTCATTTGTTCACTAACAGATGTTGCAGTCCTCTATAATCCACGCATTAAACATAAATAAGTAATAGCTGTTGGGCTCAGGTGAGCTGCAGTGGTTGAACGGTTACTTATCTCAACACCTTAAATGCCTCTGAATTTCATTATTACTACTTCTTTGTAACTGTTTCTAAGTGGCTGTGAATTTTTAGGGCTGAGTATGTAATATTGGTAAAATATCATTAAAACATGTGTTTATTGATTTGTAAAATTTCCCTTATTTCTAAAATTTACCATCTCCTCCTTTTATTCTTGGTCTCCTTTTACCACAACCGTGGCTAATGTTGGATGGAAATTTTTGCACATCCTAACTAAGTAAGCCTAAAATAAAGATACTAAGCTAACTATAGGCTTTGATAATAAACCTAAGTTAACTTAACAAAGGTGCCTATGAAATATTGCACCAATATGGCACCAACATCCCTCCTTAAGTTCAACTTAGGGAGGGTTAAAGCAAAAAAAAAGAGGCTTAGAATCCTCTGAAAGAGGTCCCGACAACTAGGCCCGATGAGGTACCTATGTATAAATATCAAGAAAATATAGCGTTATGTTGAGCATCGATTCAAAAATCGCAAAAAAAGACAATTAATCATAATTTGATTGAGAAATGATATATCTTTTGTAAAATCTTGAGAAGAGAAATGGCCATTAACTGTCGATTGTTGCCACATAATATCGGTGATTTCTTGGCAAAAATTAGTGATTAATCGCCACAACTCTCCATTGAAGGGATAAAAGGCCCATAACCAAAAAAAAATTAATATTACTCTTATTTGTGCATTTTTTTCCTACGTGTTTTCTTTGAGAAATTACGAATTGCCGAATACAGTGCAACCCTGCAAGGAATACATTATATTTAAGTTTATTTTATGAATTTATATGTTTTTTTAAGGAGCGATAAAGTTGCCGAGAAACTTCTGAGTCCCGAGTACAAGTCAAAATTTTGGGCTGCTGAGTAATTGCCGAGTACAAGTTTTAAAATTATGATGTCGAGTGTCTCTATGGATGCCAATCCATCTTGTCGGAATACATGGGTGTCGATCTGCTGTAACCATCAAGTCAAACTAGGAACTAGTGCTCTGTACTGATTTTGAGAAAGTGGGTAGAAAGCATTCGAGGAAGCATTGCACACCCACCCCTCAACAATGCTGAATTGGGTGAAAGATAGTGATAGTAATGGATGTCTATCATCAGGGGATGGCGAAGAACTGAAGTAGGTGACATGTGACAAAAAGTGAAAGCAAGAGGTGAGGATTCAAACAGGTCCAAAGTGACTTGCAAATCAGCCAACTTCCTCCGAAGTGCTCCACAACATTCTAGTGGGGATGCCTAACTACTGTCACAAAAAAAATCCATCAAGTTCTTTTCAAAAGGTGGGCTTCATAAAACTACAAGGCGGGCATAAATCCCCACTCAAACAATACTATCCATAAATGGAGTGAACACCTAGTGAAAAACTCATGATATTTGCATGAGTGGTACAAGTTTACTACTCGAACACAAAATGTTGACAATGTCTAATACCATACTAGATGTCTTTCGTATCATGAAGATGGTCATGTTGTTAATGAAGATGTTGAAATATGAAAGAGTACGTTCACCAATGAATGCAATTGAAAGATGAGATATACTACAATCCTCATATGGGTTCCGACAAACAACGTGTCTAACAAGATACCCATGTACAAGTGAGGATTCTAAACTCAATGATTTTTTGTGCTAAAAACAAGAATGTAGACATGCACGTTAAGGTGCTCATTTTCTAGAAAAAGAAGTAGAATCTTCCCTAGAAAATGCAATGAGGCTCATAGAAAGGGGCCTCAAATGTTTCAAAAGGAATGGTATGAGCAGAAGTGGCAAATTAAACTAACCATCAACTGCTCAAGATGGTGAAGAAGCTCACAATAAGCCAAAAAAGTCTTGTGCGAGTGGTTTGAATCCACTACTTGAACATGTTAAATAAATGCAGGAGTTTTTGCCTAGCAGATGCAATGTGAAAAGAGACAAATTTTCTCAATAGGGTACTGGCAATGAGGACATGTTAGGCACCCTATACAAAGTGAGGAAAAACAATGCATTTTTAGAACCAAAGGATTGCATGGTTGCGGAGAATGTGAAAAAATGTGTAGTTTCAAAAAAATGGCTCGAAAAATGGAGTTTGTATGTAGAAGATATGGCTTGTAGAAGATTACAAGAGAGAGTCGAAAAATTATAAAATAAGGTTTATTGTGGGGACTTGACTGCTTGTTAGACTAGGCCCCACCCTCTAGTCTTTGTCAAAATGAGATCGAGAATTAAAATGTGCCAAAAGGCACAAATAAGTTGCCATAAGAATGCCCCTCCAAATTCAATAATGCCCCTTCAAAAATGATTGCCCCTCCTTTAAATTTTCTGAAAGTGGGGGTGTTGGTGCAATAATCCTAATTGCACCTTATTAAGCTAACTTAGGAATTCCTATATCCTAATTGGTATAATATATTATAGGCTTAGAATTTGCAATGTTCCCTTTTAATCTGCATCATTGAGTAACTGCTTTGCCTATACTTAGAATAAAATACTAAGTCTTTCAATCAGAATAAACTGACTAAGTTTGTCTGTGGTTAGAATAAAGTTAGTTGGGAGGTTACTCCATAAAATAACGCAAAGAGAAATTGTCCGTATTAGTCAGTTAGCATCACAATTAGAGGGAGTTGTTTAGTTACTTGCCTATGTACGAGGAAATCAATAATCAGTTAGCTGCTACCATATGTGGATTGACTTCCTATGATTTAGGATTGCTGGGAGCTGGGCTTTTAAACAACACATAAAGAATAGAGAAAATTCCATTTTGAATATTAACAAAACTCAACATCAGTTACAAGAAGGTGATGCTGCAACAACAACTTGCTTGGCGCTTGAGGATGAAACACTTCAGAGGTGAACCTGATCCTCTTGGGGACGATAACCCTCAAGAGAATACATGGTGTAGAACATTTCAGATTTGTGTAGAAACTCAAGGATCAACATGATGAACAATTGCATGATTGCATGTGTGTGAAGGATAATACAAAGTTTGGAACTTTATGCTTGGCGTTTTCTCAGTGAGTTGTATTAGTTTAGTTGCTCTCCATTTGCATGTATGTGTTTCATGAAAAGAATATTAAAAAATCTCTATTGTTAGAGACTTTTTGGGTTTGATGATTTGTATACATTTAGTTTAGGGCATTTCAATGGTATTAGCACTGTGATCTTGCTAGTTTGTGAAAAACATAAAAAAAAAAGAAAAGAAATAGACTTTTGTACCGCATATCAAAGTTATAGGGAAACGAGATATCAACTAAGAGAACAAAGGAAGTAGAAAATGACACACAAGGATAGAGAGAGGAATATGATAGATAAAAGGGCAACATACCTTGATATGAATTCAATGGGGACAAGAAAGAATGTCAAAACTAATGGCACAAATGTTACATTTGCAAAGTATCATGCAAAATCCATATCAAACTAAGGCATCTTAGAGAGAGGGAAGTTCAACTTCGCATGATCGAATAGTGGTCAATCAAATGAGTCTCCTTAAAAAACCCATTAAGCCCATGTTTATATAGAAGAATGAAAAACTAGATGTTGAGATGATTACTCCAAGGGAGTTAGACACTTTTTGTGGAGTATCAAGAGAAATCGAAAGATTTTCAAAAGATTTCAAAGCTATAGTAACTTCTGTTCAGGGCTACAATAACTTTTGTCAACTATTTGAAGATTACTCGGGAAAATGGTCTAGGGCAGCAAAACCCATAGGAGCAACCAAAATGGTAAAAAGGAGGGGCCTGCAACAAATGTTGAACAAATTAAATGCTCCTACCTTCGGGCATTAATAAAATATCTGCCCAAGCATCGTTGCAGAAGTTGCAGACCTACTTTAGACTCAACCCTATGGTGGAAGCAGATGCCATTCAATTTCTCACATTGCATTTGGAGGGTGTTGCCTATGACTAGTGGCACCATTGTTTCGTCACACAAGGGCATAGTTATGTAAATAATTTTGATGATTTCAGTCAAAAATTGTTGGATTGATTTCAGGAGAAGGATGAAGACGAGTACTTCAGGGAGCTTGCTAGAATTGGACAACAAACCTCAGTGGATTTATATGTTGCTGAATTTCAACGAGTTGTTATCATACCTGATGTATCAGAAAACAGAATCACATTTGTCTTTATTGAGGGTTTATTTGAGCCCCTCAAGAGTCTAGTTAAGGCTTTTGCACCCCCGTCGTTGCAAGAGGCCGTTAGGAGGGCTTTGACATGAGCCGTTTGTACTGAGGAGCAAATTATCATCTTAGCTTAAAGCACTATTGGACAACAAAAGGA
The DNA here is from genome assembly GCA_037957365.1 of Torreya grandis. NCBI lineage: Eukaryota > Viridiplantae > Streptophyta > Pinopsida > Cupressales > Taxaceae > Torreya > Torreya grandis. The sequence continues at coordinate 429,211 of JARHVA010005207.1, forward strand.
TAATTTTCATAAAATAGGATTTAATTCATACCCTCAAAGAGCTACACCTTAGCCCATTGTAGCAAAAGAGATTGATGAACAGACTAGAAATGAGCTCACAAGGACTTAGTTGTGTTTTTTGTGCAAAGAGCCTTGGGAGCTTGGTCATAGATGTCTTGGCAAGGGCCAAGTTCATTACATTGAAGTAATTTCTAATGAAGAGGAGACTGACTGGTTATGAGACCTATATTCAAACAACATGCAACAATAGAACGGATCGTAGGGCATGAGCTTGAGTAGTTTGTGGGAGATGATACTGTCACTAGAGAAGCGACACTTGCAATTCTTCAGGAGCACCATAGTATCACCCATTTTGAATTCATGGGGAGGTATCCAAACAATAAATTACTATGCTTATTGATAGTGGGGTCGCCCACAATTTTATTGATGAAGGCCTTGTGGCTAGGAGGAGATTGGAGGTGGAGGACTTCTTAGGGTTCAATGTCACTGTCACTGATGGTTTCACCATCCGATGCACCAAGGTAATTTGATAACTTAAGTTGCCCCTTGGAGATTATAATATATGTGATGATTTCTATGTTGTGGGACTATGGGAAGCACACATGGTTCTAGGTATATAGTGGTTGCATTCCCTTCGGAAATTCTCTCAGAATTATTAGTCCATGGAGCTGAAGTTCAAATCTCAGGGGAAGGACATGGTACTTAGGGGCATACAAGATGGGTCACCTCGGGTGGTCACAACTAAGATTATGGAAAGGACTTTGTGCAAGGGACATGTCTCATGGGTAGCCAATTGTTTTTTGATAAAAGGCAATCCTACTACTTTGCCTTCGTGTAAGCACTACACTTATCACGTTTACATTTAGGCTATTTTGGATAAGCATAGTATTGTGTTCAGTGATATGCCTCAAAGTCTACCTCTAGATAGGGGATTCCAACACATCATAGAGTTGAAGTAGGGTTCTAAGTCTGTCATGATCACCCCCTATCGCCATTCGTAGATATATAAAGAGGAAACAGAGAAGGTCATCAAAGTGGGTCAATTAGATCTAGTTCTAGTCCCAAGTGCGTCATCAATGGTATGTGTAGAAAAAGGATGGTACAATGAGGATGTGTATAGATTACAGGGCCTTGAACAAGAAGATAATAAAAATAGAAATCCCATTCCTAGGATCGACGAGCTTATCGATGAATTAAACAGAGTTGTCTATCTTTCAAAAATTGACTTGAGGTCTGGCTACCATCAGATCTGTGTGTGTGATGAGGATGTACACAAGGCAATCTTCAGGTGCCATTGTGTATGCAAGTTCTTGGTCATGCCGTTTGGCTAACAAATGCTTCAACTACTTTTCAATCAACTATGAACCAAGTATTCAGTGCTCAGTTGAGAAAATTTGTTTTGGTATTCTTTGTTGATATATTGATCTATGGTAAAACTTGGGAAGATCACTTGAGACACTTGGATACAGTCCTTGGGATATTGCAGCAACAAGTTTTCATTGCAAAATAATCTAAAGTGTGATTTTGGAGTTATAGAGATTCTATACTTGGGTCAACAAAAGACCCAAGCCATTTCAGATTGGCCAACCCCTACTACATTGACTCATTTGAGAGGCTTCTTTGGCCTATGTAGTTACTATCGGATATTCATTGGGGCTTTCCCACAACTGATAACACTCCTGATTGACATGACTAAGAAGGGAGCCTTCTTATGGAATGACACATATTAAGAAGCTTTTGAGAAGCTCAAGAAGGTAATGATCTCATGCCTCGTACTTGTTGTCCCCGATTTCTCACAACCATTTGTTGTAGTGGGTGATGCTTTAGGTGAGGGGATTGTAGTTGTGCTAATGCAAAAGAGGTATCCCATAACATTTGAGAGCAAAAAATTGAAAGCTTTAGAATGGGTATTTTCTATTTATGACAAGGAAATGCTTGATATCATGCATGTTTTGGCCAAAGTTCATGGAGTACTTAGTACAACACAAAGTTGTGGTAAGAACGGATCACAACAGTATGAAATTCATCCTTGGCCAACGCGATTTGAATGATCAGCAACGGAAGTGGGTGAGTAAGGTTCAAGCTCATGATTTTGACAATGTGAAGGGTAAAAATAATATGGTTGCTGATTCTCTTTCCCGTATGCCTACTTTCTACTTTTCTGATTGGAACATTGTTATCATGGCAGAATATGCTAAGAACATTTTAGCTACTAATATTTTATATGGAAGTGTGAAGGATGACATGTACATAGTGGCAGATTGTCTTATCTAGTATAAGAATATAATTTTTCTTATACTTGAGTCCTAGATGGAGAAAATTATGAGGACTTTGCATGATGCACCTATGGCTGGTCACCCAGGTTTCTACAAGACCTATAGGCAGCTGAGGGAGAGATTTCGTTGGAAGGGCCTTAAGGAAGATGTTCTCAGGGTTATTGAAGAGTGTAGTACTTGCCAACAGAATAACACAGAGCATACTTTTCTAGCAGGTTTAGTACAGCCTTTGCCCATTCCTAACTAGAAATGGGAAAATATATCTGTGGATTTCATCATAGGCCTCCCTAATGTAAATGGCAAGGATCACATTTTTGTTGTAGTGGATTGGTTAACTAAATGTGCACATTTCGTTGCCATCCCTATCGAGTTTCGAGCACAATAGGTAGCTGACTTGTTTTTCAGAGAGGTATTCCGGTTACATGGTTTGCCTAAGACTATTGTTAGTGATAGGGATAGCATATTTCTCAGCTACTTTTGGCAAGAGTTATTTCGTTTGATGGGCACTGCGCTGACTCCTATTACCAACTATCACCCCTAGACCGATGGACAGACAAAGATAATAAATAAGTGGGTCGAAGGGTAGCTGAGGAATTATGTTAAAAATCAACAAACAACATGGATTAAGTGGTTGTGTTTTGGAAAATATTGTTATAATACCATTTACCATGTATCCATTGGCATGACACCATTTATGGCCCTATATGGATATGATGCACTTACCTTCACTAATGTGGTGTTCACTAATAGCAGAGATCCAATGACTGGGGACTTGGTGGAGCATAGTCGAGATATTTTGAGGTCACTCAAAGATCGTTTGTAGTGGGGCCAAAATCAACATAAGCTTTATGCAGATCGACACCTCATTGAGAGATCCTTTGAGATTGGAGATATGGTCTTTCTATGCTTGCAGCCTTATAGCAAACTTCCATTAAGATAAATGGGGCTGAAAAGCTCAAACTCCGCTTAATGGACCAAAAAGAGTCTTGAGGATATCCTGTGAGTTGGAGTTGCCATCTAGCAGCCGGATTCATAATGTTTTCCATGTAGCTTGCCTCAAAAAGACACTTGGTGAGCATGTTGCACAAGTAGTTGATTTTCCACCCTTGGATGATGAGGGGAGCTCATACTGGTTCCGGAGGCCATCATTGACATATGGGAGAAAAAACTGAGGGACAAGACTGTCACAGAGTACTTGGTCCATTGGAAGAACCTAGATGCTGAGGATGCTACTTGGGAGGGGCCAAAGATCTTCAACATCTAGCACTGCATTGCTTTTGGGTAAGCAATTCTGGGAAGGGCGAATTTGTAATGCCCCCATTTAACCCGCAACATTGAGTAAGTGCTCTGTCTACGGTTAGAATAAAAGAACGAGTCTTTCAATCAGAATAAAGCGACTAAGTTTGTCTGTGGTTAGAATAAAGTCAGTTGGGAGGTTACTCCATAAAATAACTCATAGAGAAACTGTCTGTATCAGTCAGTTAGCAATACACTTAGAGGGAGTTGTTGTTCAGTTAGCTGCCTACATTTGAGGAAATTAATTACCAGTCAGCTGCCACAAGTTGTGGACTGACTTTCTATGATTTAGGATTGTTGGGAGCTGGGCTATTAAACAATGCATATGGCAGAGACAACCATATGTTGGCTGTTTTCCCATTGAGTTGTATTAGTTTATTTGCTTTCCATTTGCATGTATATGTTTTACGAAAATAATATAAAATAATCTCTGTTGTTAGAAACTTTCTGGGTTTGATTATTTGTATGCATTTAGTTTAAGACATTTCAGAATTTGTTACAGATGTGCAACTAATTGCCATCCAACATTAGCTATGGCTATAGGCCAACAATATATCCCTTTTATTGTGGCCAATAGGAGAAGAGAATTAAAGTGTTGACTTTGCTATATATTCTCTTATTATCCTTTGTATTTTATGAAGTACGCACAATAGGGTGTGAATATCTCATTATACATGTTATGCTTTCATCTCTCATCTTCTTCCCTCTCCATTTTGTCTCTGTGTGAGCTATGTCTCGGTTTTACGGCTAGACCAGATCCCAATAGGTTGCTGGTGTAAAAATTGTTGGAATATTTAATATAATGGTCATAAGTGTAAGTCAAGTACTTATATTGTAAAAGTACATTGACAAAGGAAATGAATGCAATAAGAAAATATAACATTGTGTTTCATAAAAGTTAGTTACAATGGAGGGTGCGATAGTTGGATTTCGGTTGGTCATCTCTCTCACTTTATGTTTTCACTCATGTCATTTCTGAGTTAAAGAAGGATGGTAGAGCAAACCTTTATCTCTCCATTTCTGATTTTTTCTCCGATCTTTGTTTGTATTTCTCGATATGAACTCACATGTTATGTATCATGTCCTAGGCTGATGCCATGGGAAAGAATAGCTAGATGGTGGAGAACTTTTTTGTATGGAGAACATATGCTGGTTGGTAGAATTTTGAATATGGACAAAAGGAAAATCTTATTATCTTGGTTTTGCTGGTACTTCCCTACAAAGCATAATTCCTTCTCCCAAAAGAGATTAAAGGAAACTATAGACACAGGATGTACTAAGGAAATTTTGAGGAAGTTCAGTTTATGATAATATCAAGTACAAGGAAGTTAAAAGCACTTTGTCTTACAACACTCTTTGTTGAAGCAATACGTTCCTGATTAAGATAAAAGCAACTTACAGATCTACATTCTAGGTCGTTGAAGTCACTGAATGAGTAAAACAAATCCATCCAGTGCATTCAAGAAACCTCAAATCTATCAAATGTAGGATGGATGAACTTCAAGGACAGCAATGGCGTGGCTTACTAATTTTGGATGTCATATCTTCCATTAGATCGACTCTGAACAGCAAGTGAGATTATTTCACAGATTTATATTCTATAGCATAAAAGTAATTAAAATGGCAGGTGAGATAATTCCAAATAATGACTTGTAAGGGAGTTAAAAAAATGCTGGTTCTACCTTTATGACTTGATCAGTGGCTCGCCAAGGATTTGATGTAAGTTTTCTAACCAAGTGCACAACTCGATGTAAGTTTACCTTTTATAGGGTACAACCTGCAAATGGCTTTATAGGAAACATGAGAAGGTGAAAAGGGGATGCCTAGAAGTACACCAAAATCCTAGAAACAATATTTGAATGGGAAAGTATCATGGGAATGGGGGACTTATACAGGGACATAGGGGTGGGAATGACTTGATGCATGTTTCCTAACCAAGTGCACAATTCAAGGTAAGTTTAGCTTTTATAGTGTACAACCTGCAAATAGCATTTTATTCTAAACATGGGAATGCAAAAAGGGGACACCCAGAAGTACCCCAAAATTGCAGAAACAATATTTGAATGGGAAAGTAGCATGGGGATGGGGGTATGGAAACGGGGACTGAGGGGTGGGATGTGCCCCTGTGATTTTAATGATGTGAAGTATTATAGTATGACGGTTTACAGATTTCCTTAGTGTTGCCAGTTCACTAGTATAAGGTCTGCAGTATTATAGGTAGGTGTTTTTAAATTTTAATTGTTCATCAAGTTCAGTCATTGTTCCTATTCATTTTCACTCTAGACTCTGAAACAGAACAAATAGCTCTTAGACACAACTCTGGTTTTGTTGTAATTTTCTTTTATGTCTTATTCAATTATCTTTTAAATGATAAACAATGCTATGAGGTTTGTGTTTTGATCAGATTAGCTGAGTCTCTATGCCTATCAACTCTATGTAAGTTGCGAGACATGATTATTACATCGGTAAAGTAATAATAAGTGATCTTGAAATCTGCGACTTAGTAAATTTCTCCTGAAGCTCTTTTCTCCTTAGTTTAATGTTGTAATAATAATTACCCTTGATTACTCCACCCTTTGTTTCTGAAAAGGATTACAATTAGTGCATCTTGGGTTTTCTTAAACTGTTGGCAAGAACTATAAAAATTAGTGCATCTTGGGTTTTTTATTATAACAAGATTATCATGACTATATTCCAAAATCTCATTTAGGCTTTGGAGACACTTCCATCTGTGATTAGAGTATAAATTTCCAGTATATTAGACTCTTGGAAACCACAATTTGTTGAATTCTGATATATTAAATGTTACTGGGAAGAAAAACTGAATATTTACCTGCTATTTTGATGATTCTATAAAATTGTCTAATGTTACTATTGGCGATCCTGTCAAGCAAGAACAAAATCCAAATTATTGGATTATAAGTAAAAAATGAAAGGTGGAATGATCTGCTTTGGGTTTGTATGGAGTCAACTATAGTTTTTAAAGGTTCTGACATTGATTGTTATTACAGCATATGCAGAAGGTATATGTTCAATGCTATATGTTAGAGGGCGTAATCTCTTGTCATGGGGCAAAGATGACAATTTTATCGTCAAGGATGACAGCACAACTTCGGAATACGAGGTCATTGGAGCTACACCACTTTTCCCTTTTATTATTTCGTTTGGATGCCTTACTGCACTACGAAAAAATTATAGGTTTTCCTGTAGGAGAAGTATAATGTGTATATTAACCAGAGATTCGTTCTTTTAGTATTGCCTTTAAAGTATAGAACATATCCTTTAAGGCTTTAAGAGCTCCTTTTGAATTTTCGCTCCTGGAAATCTCTAATACAGAATCAATTAATGATATTTGTATATTGAGGAAAATTGCTTGGCATGACTTTTTAAACATAAGAGGAATAATTGGAAACAGATTTTGGAATAATTCTATATTCTTTTATTTTCTACTGAAGTTGAAAGTATCTGAACCATAAAGGATTGGCTGGCGGGAAGCAATTGTTCAGGCATCATTTCTCTCTCTGGATTTACATGGACTAGCTTCCCAACTTGCGCTGTTGGACCGTTCGAAAAGGCTTTTTATTGAAGAAGACAAGTTACCTGCAGAAGTGGTATGGCCTTAAGATGTATTTATCTATTTGTATCTTGAATGTGTGTTGCGATTATTGAATTTAATACCCTGTTGCTAATTTGAACTTGATGGTTTATTACATTGAGGTTTGAGATCAGCTGATTTAGAAGTAAAAAACTTCATGTGTGCAGCAATAGTACTGCTTCTTATAACAATGATTTGCCTCTCTAGAGTCAGCACAAAGTCCCAAAGGGCTATATTTTTACTTAAAAGCCACCCTTATATGTGTTTGGCGACACTTCTTTGTAGGAGATTGAACTATATTCTGAATTTGGCGCTCCCTCATCAATCCTATTCATTGTAAATTCCACATGCTCATGTGGGAACCTAGATGAAGGATATAGTGAATTATTGTGAAAATGAATTATCAGTGTAGATGGTTGTGCAGGTATGGTCTGTAAGGTGTGGACATTGTTTGCTTTGTTGTGTGTTGAAGTGCATCAGGTGCTGGGGCGGAAGATTTGTGTTGTTGGGGTTGCAGGGCTTCTCAGGAGGGCAGTTTACTTGCCCTTCAAATGCGATCCAAAATCCAGTAAAAGTCCTGTTTGTTTTGAACCAAAACCACCAGTTTTTTAACAAATTCCTCTTTGACGGTTGCCCTGGTCTGTTTCTTTCCGGTGTTGGCTGTGTCTTCCTGCCCGAACACAGCATGAATCATTGTCAGAGTGCCTGTGTCTTCTACCCAGAAAATGTTCTTCAAGCACCTGTCCAAGATGACCTGAGCAAGGAGCATCTGTCATCTCTTTATCTGCCCCCACATGCTTGCCCATCTTGATTGAAAGACAGAAATCAAGTGCCTAGAGTTGAAGAAACAGAGAAAGCTGAGTGCTGAGAAACAAAGAAATGAAAGTGCAGGAAATAAACAGTTAAGAAAGCAGACAAGCATAGACCCACATAAAAATAGGGCTCTTTATGACGTCATGGGCCACTGTATCAATGGGAAAATAATAAAATATGTGCTTGAGACAAGACAAAATGAACTGAATCAATTCCCATGCAATTGTACGGGTGCCTCAAGATTTAAATGACCCTTTTTTGAATTGGCTATACAATGATTACAAGGAACAGCTACTATTTCTTAACACTCTCATGCCTTAGCCTCACAATGGCTTTCCTTATGATTGGCTATTTTATAACTGCTCTAAATCCTAAAGGAAGGGCTGTACCCCTTCCCACTCATCAAATTGCATGCTAAAACCGAGCTGATTGGGTCTTGATGGACACCTGCATTGGTAAAGGAATTCTGTCTGAGCGTTGACCTCTCTGAAGCAATGCTGAAATCGAATAGATGTGAAACAGGTGATGAGATGCCTTGCTTGTTTTAAAATGCTCTCTAATTTCTAACTTAGTGTAGACCCAGAATATTAGCATTCATTATGAGTTGAGAGTCTTCCTCCACTGATAAATGCAATCTAACTCCTGTTACTGCCAGTTTTATACCTTTGACCAAACCACTTGCTTCCATCTCATTATTGTTGTCTTGTGGAACAAAGATGGAAGAAGTCGCTAAAAAGATACAGTTATGATCTCTTTATGTACAACCTGCTCCTGCAAGTCCGGGATTTTCTTTTGTATTGAAAGGAGTTTTAAATACAATAGAAATTTATTACAGAACAAGTGAGAAAGGAGTTTTAATAACCTTTGAATGAAATTCTCATTAAGAAGATTTCATTGCCCTCACAATTCTTGATTCTCTTGTGAAGATTTCAGTTATATCCAGAAGATTGCCCTAGTCAGAAGCAACTCCAGAAGATCTCCCATTATAGCATTGATCTACACCTTAAGATGATAATGAAGTGATGCAAGTTCCATACATATTTTTTATAATCCTCTAGCATTAGTGTAGGTAAAACCCCAAACCACAAGTTAAACATCTGATCCATAAATAACGTAGGTTATGTAGGCCGCATGTTGGCGACTCCATAGCCATAATGGCATCATAATATCATGGGCCCATGTACAAAATTCTATAATGAAATCTGTGAACAATTTTGTATTTGCGGGTATTACAATGTATAATGATAACACATCAATATTTAACATAGCCACCAGGAAACTCCAGTATAGGGACAAGGACTGCATACCTGTCCTTATATCTACATTTTTAAATGACAACATTTATATACAGTATAGCCATACCCTTATTCATTTACTCACGTACCCTGATTTGAATTGCGTCTTCATCCACTTATCAGTACCCGTACCCCCACGTCCACTGGTAACTATGGTATTTAATCAGTAGTACTCTGTGTGGCTCATTGCAAATTATATTAGCTATAATTATGCTCTTAAATGTTAACAGTTTGGCATGTTTTAAGGGTGATTGTTGTTTACGGATAGTCTATCAGTATATGCTAACTGCAGCCTCTATACTGCTTTACTGGAATTTGTGAAGAGTTTTGTGTTTAAGGCATAGTTACCAGGAAACTTCAATATAGGTACAAGGACTGCATACCTTTCCCAATACCCACATTTTTTGATGACAACATTTATATACAATATAGCCATACCCTTATTCATTCACTCACATACCCTGATTTGATTAGCGTCTCGTCCATGTACCTGTATTTGTACACCCACGCACCTTGGTAACTATGGTTTAAGGGTATTACAATATAAAAGATACCCCACTTCTTTAGCAGGTAGTTTTAACTGTTCAGGTCATTAGGAATTTGCTAACTATAAACATGCTCTTCCACGGTTAAGTGGATCGTGTTTTTTGGGTGACTGTTGTGTATTGCAGTCTATGAGATACTGTATATATCCTAAGCACATTGTCCATACTATTCTTGGAGTTGGCCTGGGTTGATATCTGTACCTTTCGAAGACAGCTAATTCCCTTCTTGTTTACACATTAGTTCAGTTGAGAGGATTTCTAGAATATTCTGTTTAGTTTAGTTTGGGAGTTCTTGAATATATATTTTGTTTGTTATTTTTTTTTTACCTCAGATTATTGAATTTAATACCTTGACCCTATTATGTTTAGGCTTTATTTATGATGTTTTTATATTCAGGAAAAGAGTATTGGCAAAGTTCCTTAAGGTGCTTTCTTGCAAGTCTATATTGAGTTAATGGCTGCTAATTGCAAATCAACTTTTGTAAGTCTCTTCTACGGCAACATATCATGTGTTTTCTGCAAAAGTGTGCTTTAGAAGGGACTATTCTTTTTATTTGTGTTGCAAACCAATGAATAGAGACATATTCTGCATATTATTAAAGGCGTAATGGTTGGGTTGCCAACCACTTTCTTGGCCTTGTGGGTGGAAATCAATAATTGGTTCATCTTGGATATTCACGGAGAAAATTATTGGATGGAAATTACATTGTTAGTGGATAGCAATTGCATTGTTAGTGGAAGACGCCCTAAGTTTTCCCATGGATGAGATATCCATATAACAACTGAATTAAGCGATATGTACATTGATTGTGACAATGGACAAAGGGGGGCAAGGAGACAGGTTTGTTAGTGAAGATCGGAGTAGGGAGTCCGGATGTTTTGATAACGAGAAAAACCATTTTGCAAGAAAGTTTGATAGGAAAGGGTGCACTTTTGGTAATTAAGCAAGGAAATCAAGAACCAGGGAGGGAGCTGCATAATTAGAGGCCAATGAAGACTCTCTATCCTACGCTTGATGGTTCTATTAAAGTTAGCTTTGAGCTTGGAAAGGCAGATCTTTCTCTCTCTTTTTTTTTGATTAAATCCTGTATAGGACTATCGAATACTTTAGTTTGTCACTTTGCATCTTGAAGTGCTAGGAAAATGGCCTAGATAAGTTCTGTCCGGGTTAGCCCTGTTTTTTTTTCTAATTCTTTTTAATAGTTTTTTACCAAAAAAAGGCACCTAGCAACCTTATATGTTATATAATATTCAATATATTAACATTTTATATTCGTTATTAATTTTTTTTTATTGTTTTGTCACTTTTGCATAGTTATAAAATTATGCTCATATATTTATATTTTCCGGACTGGATTATTTCAACCTTTTTCGAAAATTCTGGATTTTTGGATTTTTTGGCCCTCCTGAACGGATCTGGATTTCCAGACTTGGTAACTATGAAAATCATTGAATGGGGTAGGAAGAGGGTGATGAGCCCTAATCAACTAAATTGTGACTGCATTCTACCATAACTTTTGATGCTTATATCCAAGAAGACTACTACGTGGCTCTCAAAATTATATTCCAGACTGGATTATTTCAAACTTTTTTAAAATATCCGGATTTTCTTAGTTTTTTGCCCTACCGAACAGATCCGGGTTTCTGGACTTGGTAACCATGAAAATGATTGAATGGAGTAGGAAGAGGGTGATGAACCATAAACAACTAAATTGTGATTGCATTTTACCATAACTTTGAGGCTTATATCCAAGAAGACTACTTCTTGGCACTCAAGAACATGAAAAATGAAGCACCATGGCATATTATTCCGCCAAACCAGCTTGTTAGGATAACATTGTTAGGCCTTTAATATTTTTATATTCAAAAAGTGTAATAAGGTTATGTAGTGGCTGACTTGTGGTGACTGGTGAGCACAACCTTTATCTTTTTATTTGTTAATTCTGGATGTTTCTTTAGGCCAACCTAGATAGGATTGTGGGGTCACCCCTTCCTAATTATGTCTATAAATAGGGATATATAGGCTCTTCTTAATCATCATAATTCGAATTGTCTATTCCATTTCATTATTCTTCTACATTATGGAGGTTGACCCCTCGAAGTTGCTAGTGTATCTGATTCAATTATGGTTGCTAGTGTATCTGTTTCAATTATATCACTTCATTTATCATTGACACATCAATATCTTTGGATATGTTCTTAATTTTCACATTCAAGTGGATTTGTTATTGCTTTGTGAGTTTATGTTATAAGAAATACCATATCAAGAGTTATCAAATCAGCGATTTGGATGGCGAATTTTGTAGCACAAGGATGAAAGCAAGGTATTACCAAAGAGCAATGATTTGGGAGGCGGTTTATGTTGTGCAAAGACAGTCTGCGTGGCATTATCAAAGGCTCATATTTTGTTATTGAAAATTTTTTGGTCATCTTTTTTCTGTGCATGGTTTGCATTATTGTTCGACTTTGTGAAAGTTGTTAGATTTGCTGCAATTTTGTTTTTATGTCAAACCTTATCACAAAACAGTCTATAATATCTTCGAAACTAGGAAGAATTTAGGGGATTTTTGATTAGTACTCTTGAGAGGTTTTTTGGCGTTTTGGGTGTTTGCTATAGATAGCATTTTTTGGATTCATCTTGTTGAGCTGATCGCATTGGCATAGCCTTCTATAAACAATTATTTTGAACCTTCTAAAGCCTCTTTTGTTTCGGGTCCCTGTTAGCACTTGCAGGGGCCTTTTATCATTGGATCCAGTTTTCATTATAAGCAGTTTTGTATAGATCTTGATTATGCTAATTCTGGCTGCCAAACCCTATTTTTTCTATGGTCACCACCCACATAGGGTACGTTCCACTCGTAAGTGATGAGAAATCTAGAGGCAGGGGACCAACCTTAACATCAACCATGTCGTACTCATCTCCAAAACTTAATATGAGATTTTACATGAAGCAAGAAGCATTGTTTATTACATAGAACAAGCCATTTAAATAGCTTGGAGGACCACTACAAACAAGGAGAATAGATAGCTAACTAACCCAATAAACATAAGCTTGACTTAGCTTCATGGTAAACCTACAAGATTAACAAATCTAACAAGATACTAACAACATAACAAGCTTATAACAAGCTTGATTTATTTAAACAAACTAATTTGATACCTGCAATGATTGAATCGGAAACAATTCCAAGCTTATCTCTAAATTTTACAAATTTATCTTTATTTAGAGGTTTAGTCATTATATCAATGGGTTGTTTAGAGGTAGGACAATAATAAAGACATATGTCTTCATTATTAACCAACTGTCAGAGGTAGCGGTGATGAACCTCAATGTACTTTTTTCTAGCATGAAAAATTGGATTCTTCACCAACTTTAGAACACTCTGATTGTAGCATGAGATAGGTGTGGGTGCAAACAAATCAAGTTGAAGATCCTCTAGAATCGTTTGTATCCACATCAATTCACGACCTGCACTAACAACTGCTTTGTACTCAGCGTCAATAGAGGACAAGGCAACTATACACGAAAGCTTATTTTGCCATGAAAATACTTTTGAACCAAGAGTGAAAACATAACCTATTGTAGACCTTGAATCAACTGATTTTGTCCAATCTGAATTAGTATACCCTGTTAGCTTAAAATCAATAGATTTCTGATATAAAATGCCAAAGTCAAGAGTTCATTTGACATATCTAAGAACCCCGCTTTATAGCTTGCCAATGTTCTTCATGTGGTTTAGCCATGAAGCGAGAAAGATAACTCATTGCAAAACACAAATCCAGTCTAGTAGTAGGAAGGTAAATCAAACTATTTATTAATTGCCAATACACCATTTCATTGACTGGTGGTGAATTAATGTTAGTTGAGCGTTTTGTCCCAACTTCCATAGGTGTAGCTTCTGGATTACAATCCTACATTCTGAATTGTCTTAACAAGGATTTGACATATTTTGTTTGAGATACAAAAATAGTATAACCAAAATTATAACATTGCCAAAATTCTACACCTAGACAATATTGAAGTAGGCCTAAATCAGTGATTTCAAACATAGAGCAGAGGTCGGTTTTCACCTATTGAATCAAAACAACATTGTTTCCGGTGATGGCAAGTTCATCAACATAGACAACTAGAACCACTATGTCATCACCAAACAATTTAACATAGAGAGTAGATTCCGAATCACTTTTTTTAAAACTAGACTCTCTAAGATATTTATCAATTTTGAAATCCCAGGCTCAAGGAGCCTACTTAAGTCCATACAAGGACTTCACTAACTTGCAAATCAAATGCTCTTTTCTAGGAATCTAAAATCCTTGTGGCCGTACCATGTACACTTCTTCCTCTAAGTCTCCATTTAGGAAAACACTCTTGACAATCATTTGAAATACTTGCCAACCAAACTAAGCAACAATAGCTAAAACCATTTTGAATGTTACCATTTTTGTTGTAGGAGCAAATGTTTCTTCATAATCTACTCCTTGTGCATATCCCTTAGCAACAAGACGAGCTTTGCACTTATCTCAGGAACCATCTGACTTGCATTTTATTTTATAAATCCATTCACATCCAAGAGATTTCTTACCTCGGTGTAGATTAGACAAAACCCAAGTCCCATTTTTCATTACTGCATCATACTCCACCTTCATGGCAAATTCCCATTCAAGCTTTTCTTTAGCAATTGCATAAGTATTTGGCTCAAATATTTGTGAAACCGTTGAATTGAGATCAAAATTTACTTGCTCATGACTTTGCATTGCTTGTTTCTTAGATATGGTGGATCTACCTTCCATGGTGAGTGGAAGTTCATCCTCCTTTACATCATTCAGTGTGGCATAAAACCACTTTGGCCTTTTGTGTTGATTAGTCTGATTTGACTGTGATTCACAATTGGCTTCACTAGATCATTCCATGGAGCTTGACTTCTTTTATGTTTGTTTTTTACAGTCTTTTTTGATTTTAGTGCTTGAACTAGATTCAAAATCATCAAAAGCTATCCATAGATTACTAATATCAGTGGGTTTTTCATTGCTCGAGAAATATGGTATTTTCTCATCTATTGTGACATCTCTATTTACAACAACTTTATGTAGAGATATCTTGTAATCTATATGCTTTGGATTGTTCATTGTAGCCAACACACATACTTTTTACTTTTTGCATCTAAACAACTTTTTTTTAAGAGATTAGTGCCAAAACAATACAACAAAAAATGCAGAAATCAATTACATCAAGTGTTCTATCTGACCATGCTTCTTCAGGGGTTATGTTTTGCACAACTTCACATGGATTTCTATTTAAGATGTACATTGTAGTATTGACAGTTTCTGCCCAATACCAAAAAGGTACATTTTTGTTTTGCACCATACAATATGCCATCTCCATGATAGTCATGTGTCTCCTTTTCATTGCTCTATTTTGTTGTGGAGTGTAAGGAGTTGTATACTGTTTATGTACACCTTCCTGTGTGCAGTATGCTTTGAACTGTTTTGAGACTAACTCACTTTCATTGTCAGAGTTGAGTGCTTTGACTTTACTTGATTTGTTTTCAACCAATGCTTTCCATGCAATAAAGTTAGAAAAGCATTTTGATTTCTTATTTGGGAAATATATCCACTTTTTTCTAGAAAAATCAACAATCAACAAGAAATAAAGTGCTCCAGACATTGTACAAGCTTTCATCGGACCATGTAAATCCGCATGAACCAATTCCAATACACTTTTTGCGCTCCATGCCTTACCATTAGGAAATGGATGTCTAACCTACTTACCCATTTGACAACCTCTATAAACATTCTGACTTTCTTGAATGGATGAAGTCGATTCATCGTTTTATGCTTGCTTAACAAATTCAATTACTGGTAACTAAGGTGACCATATCTTTCATGCCAAAGAGTACTAGTATGCTCAATTGATGCTAATGCATGTTTTTTTTTGTTTCAAGATCTATGAGTTTGTATAAACATCTTTCCCTAATGCCCATAGCAATTACTTTAACATTGAGTGTAGTTACTATACATTTGTTTCCTTCATTCAAATTTTACAACAAGACTTTTGTTTTTGGTTATCACACTTACAGTAGATTCTTGTTCATATTAGGTACATATCTAACATCATAAAATGTATATTTGAAAACATTGTTTAAAATGATCTGAACATTCCCACTACATTTAACAAAATGAGTCCATCCATCATCCAAGGAAACGGATTCATTACTGCCACTATCCTCAATGAAATTCACATACCAATCTTTGTGACACGTGGTGTCGAGATGCGCCCGAGTCCAAGTACCAAATGTGTGACTCGATGGATTCGTTGTGTGATATTACGAAGGCAAATTCATTAGGTGCTTCCTCCTCAACGTCTTATGCAATATGAGCAGACCTAGGCTTCTTTTGTTCATTAGCCATATCTTGTCGCTTACGACAATATTTCTTGAAATGACTAGGTTTCTTACAATAAAAGCATTTCCATTTAGACTTCTAATAGTTCTTAATTGCTTTTGGAGGTGTCTTCTGTAGAATTGTTTGTATTCCACTATTTTCCCTTGCCCTTTGACCATGCCATGAATGCACTTTTTGTAGAAGTTGATGTTGAAGAAACTGAATGTTCTTGCCTCCTTTCTTTTTGCATGAGAAGTGTAGACAACTTTTCAAAATCAAGGGTCCGAGTCTCCGCAATCATGTAAAGTGAGTCAACTAATGAGTCATATGACGTGACAAGTTCTGCATTAGCGAAGCAATCTACAAGGTTATCAACTGCTTTCAGTTGATCACAGATGTCCTTCCGCTGCAATAAAAAATCAGAAATAGAACCACCTCTCTTTATCTTAATCAAAAATAACAATTTTTTCAAGTACAATACCCTTCTGGGTTTGAAGCTTGTTATTTAGCTATAACATGTTTTAATAAATCAAAAACAATATTGGCATTCCTAACTTCTGGGATTAAATTGTCAGCTACTGAAAGTTTTTACAACATCAAAGCTTCTTGATGATGCTTATCGTAGTCGTCAGGTTCATCATTTGACCTAAGATTCTTTAGCAAGTACAATTTGATCAATCTTGTGATACTCACATATGGTAAATATCTTGTGATTTCATAACTAAAGTTTTTTCCGTCGGTTTTTTAGAATTTGTCAACAAGGGTTGTAAACTGGCCATTTTTATGTTGGTTTTTACTAAAACAATTATTCTAGGAAAAGTACTAGTCTTTTTACAAAAATTCTTTTTGTACACAGATCCTACACGAAAATTAGACAACACTGTTAATTTTCAGCAACAAACTCTTTACTGTGATGCATCAGGTTAGAAATGGGTGGCATTGAGCTCCTCCCTTACCTGAGTTTGACACAACTTTTGAACATGCTAGATAGATTGAAACACAATGAATGAACATATGCAGGCAAGTATGATCTAATTTGAATATAGGAATGGAGTTGGAGAAGCAAGAAGAAAGCCAAAGGGTGAACAAGGTAGAACTACAAAATCTTTTATCAATTGCAAGAGAATATACACAATTGCAAAAATGCCATACAAGGGCTTGACTTCTTTACAAATTTCAAAACTTAGGTCATGACAACTTGGAATAAAATGTGGCTGCAGCGGGTCCATGAAAGAGCCAACAACAACATCCTCCTCACAACGAGAGAGCTTTGGCCTTTATATAATGAATAAGAAAGAAGAGAGGAGGAAGAAAAATTAAACATTTCCAGCCACCAAGTACAAAAGTGGGAGAGATATTTGACGTGCACGCTTTCTTCTGTAGCATTCTTGTCAACTACTTGTGGCTATTGCAACTTCCCAACCTACAAATCATAGTAGTAGCTTCTTATTTTAAATGACCAACATGGCTTAGATTCCTGCCTTACATCCCCGATTGCGTACTTGATTTAATTGAGTAAAGAAGTCCATGTTGTCCTTGCAAAGCTCTTGTCTTCTTATTTCATCCACTCTTTTAAACTAGTTGCTTGATTGCCCTTTGAGGAGTTGACAATTCTTTCAACATTTCCATACGTATTTTGAAGCATAGTAGATCCTCTGACATTCCCAAACCATTAAATCAAGCTGCTTGGAGTTAGTGAGAAGCTCCCAAATGTCTTTGCAAAGAAAGAAGGAATGGCTCCAAGAAGCTTTAATCTTTTAATTGTAGAAAAGAGACGTATCCAATTCATTAAAAATGAATAAGGTTACCATTGTCCAAATTTTTCTAGTGCGATGAGGGCCCATGCCACATTTGCTTGAAGAGGATTTGGACCCAAAAGCAAGATAGGGAACTTGAGGAGAATTGATGTGAGACTTGTGACGAGGGTGACGATGGCTAGCAACATTCATAACTTAAAGGGCAACAAGCCTTAATTCTGGGAGAGCCTCCTCAAGGGTAGGTGGGAGCAAATAAGGCGCTTCCTCAATAGTATCAAGAAGATGCACAAACAACTAATGAATATACCATTAGGAAGCAAAATATAAATAGATCCAACTCCTTGAGGAATATGCATGAATTTGTTTGCTAATGTGACGAGCTAGAGACGTTTCTTTGTAATGCCAAAAGAAATCTCCCCTGTAGGTCATATGATTGGTTGCACTTGTATATAGGAGCCAAACATTAGTAAATTTGTCCCTAGCTCAAACTCCCTGTAAGCTATGTTGGCACACTCCTTTAATACTATAAAAGTTGATTCATCTGCAATGTTTTCCGATCATAATATTCATGCTCGACATATTGAGCAAAGTCTGGTTTGAGAATTTTCTCATGGAGGATCCTACATTGGGCTGCAATATGACCAAGTTTGCCACATCTATGACAGCAAATTTCAGCTCTACCTTTGCCTCTACCTCTAGTTTGACCTCGTCCTCAATAACTTGACTCATTATGATGAGGATGGTTACTGTTTTGTTGATGGGTATAACTGTTGTGATTTTGATAATTTCCTTTTCCTCTATTTTGAAACCTTCCTCCCTTGAAACCTCTATCCCCTCTATAGTTCCGAAGACCAGCATTTGAAGTACGAGGTTTGATTCTGTTACATAAGCTTTTTATGCTTTCTTGTTTTCTTAGGGTAGGGGCATATCATGCTGAATAAATAATTCAACAAGTTTATCAAAAGTAGTGCCCATAATCTTATTAGAAATGTGGAGCATTTCAACAAATTTCTTGTAAGAATTAGGGAGCCCTTTCAAAGTAGCAATGACTATTAAGTCATCATCAAGTTGCCCAAAAACCGCTTTTAGTATATTCTATTACTACGTTTCTAAGCTTTAAAATGTACTCTCCCATATCCCCACCATTAGCTAAAGACTAGGTAAACAACTGCATGCATATATCAATTTTCTGGTGCTTAGGTTTTTTGTCGTACGAATCTGACAAGCTTTTCTATGCTGTATAATTGTTGAAAGAATTCTCATTGTGAATGCAAGTATCTCTAGTACAACAACATCTAATTAAAGTTACGGCTTTTGAAACTTTCAAATTGAACATATCTAATTTATCTTGGGCGTTTGCCAATGTGGGAATGTCATCCTTCACAGCATCACGTAGCTCATTGAAAACGAGCAACGCCGCCATCAGCTGTTTTTAATCGACATAGTTGGAAACCATGAGGTAGTCATTGCGAAATAAAAAGTTTTGAATACAGGGATTTTTGCAAAGATTTAGAACAAAAAAGTTTTGCAAAAAAAATTCACATGAAAAATTGTGACACAGACACAAAATATGCGTCTATAGGTTTTCCACGTGGTTTGAACTTAACCTTTGCTTAGAGCATGAAATGATTGTTTGATGGGGGTTTTCACTTAACTTCAATCAAAACAATTTCATAAATACGCCTTTTTAACTCCACATTACACTTTATAACCCCTCTGCATGCAATGTAAAAGAGAATATGCCTAAAAGGTTCCCTTTTCCAAAACATACTCCTAAAACAACTTTTAGCAAAAATATAAGGAAGAGAGTTTTGAACCTACGACCTCTTGAAATTACAAGTGTCTTACAAATTTTTTCTTGCCACTTGGTCTCTTACCAATCATAAGACATGTTGCAAATGTTTTATATAATATGCTTTAAAGTGACTTTCATTTTAAAAAAATAAAATAAAAAAGCAGACAAAATGTTTTACTTGGATGTATCACTGCAAAATTCTCTTGGGACCCACGCTTCCACACTTAAAATAATTTATGTCTTGTGATTGGTGATAGACCAAGTGGCAACTTTCATTTAAAAAAATAAAAAATAAAAAAGCAGACAAAGTGTTTTCCCTGGATGTATTGCTGCATATTCTCCTTGGAAACCACGCTTCCACACTTTATAGAAGCGATATATAAAGGTTTTACCTTTCCAATAAAACTCTACA
The DNA here is from genome assembly GCA_037957365.1 of Torreya grandis. Lineage (NCBI taxonomy): Eukaryota > Viridiplantae > Streptophyta > Pinopsida > Cupressales > Taxaceae > Torreya > Torreya grandis. The sequence goes on from JARHVA010005207.1 coordinate 449,376, forward strand.
ACTAAGATATAACCTCTTGCTAACTTGCACACGTGAATACTCGTAATACCTACAAACTATTTATCAACACCACTTAATCATTTATTAAAGGGGTGTTCTTGTAAAAGATGTGTGCCGCTTCTTACATTATTTGATTCTAGCTTAAACTAATACTAAGGACATTAAGTCCTAACAATGAGATCTTCTAGTTTGACAATTGTATTGGGTGTGAGTTGATTATACCATTCCAAGGCATCCCCTGTTAGGGACTTTGCTAGCAGCTTGGTAGTCGCATAGGTATTTGTTTTGATCCACTCTTTATAGAGAAATCCAAAAGCTTTGAGGTGTTGTGGGTTTGGAAGATCCATCATAAGTGATGGTTGGAGATATTCCTTTAATGCACATGGCTGCGATATAAGGAGCGAAGTGCTCGTTTTGTAATGTTTGAAGCACTTTGTTGTGAATTGGAGGTTGTGGGATAGGATTCCTATTAGCATCAATAGCATTGGATTGGAAGCAGGGGGATGTGAGGTGCACTTGTTAGATGGTCCCCAAATGATTTATTGTGGTTGATTTGCCACTTGCATAAGTTGAGTTTGCATTTGAGCTATTTGATTATTGGTTGTTGCTTGCATGTGTGTCATTTGATCCACCACTTCAAGAAGCACTTTGGTGCTATCTACTAGAGGATTCTAACAAGGATTTGTATTGGAGGTATTAGTTGAAGTCCCCATCATTGGTGTAGAAATCAGTGGGGGATTGGAATTACATAGGGAGTTTTAGTGAGAGTACCATCTTTGGAAGGGATGTAACTAAAGCCATTGTCTAAATCTTTGATTTTGTAGATTCTATCGGGGTTTGCTTGTGAGTCTTGTTTGGTGATTTTGACCATATTGCATTGAATGGCAAGTCTAAGTTGAGATTGAGAAAAAATGCACTATGATGTATTATTAACTTCAATGATATTGATTGAGGGAATGAAGGAGCAACAACTAATGAAGGAGCAAGGGGTAGAGACTTGCTAGGAAAATCTTAAGAGGTGACAGGGTTGAAAAGATAAATGATAAATAGGTTAGTGTAGAAAGGGAAAACGTGAAAATAACCTAACCAGAGGTTGAGACTCGTAAGGAAAACCTTAAGAGGTGACATGTCTGAAAAGATAAGTGATAAATAGGATAATAAAAAGGAAAAACATGAGAATAACCTAACTGGTGGTGGGATAAGATTCATGTTGGGTTCACTAGAATGTATTGAGCCCAAAATAGGGCTTATACAATACAATGATCCTCTAAATAGGTAAAATGTAGAGAACCATTCCAAATTCAACACATATAGAGTGCCAATTCACAAAATAGTCGAAAACTTTAGACAAGGGCTTTGTACAAAGGAGGTTGGAATGGATCTATAAGGGGAAACTACACATACAATTCCTATAGAGAAATAGGGGTGGAGAGAAATAGGGGTGTAGGACCTTACTAGATACAAGATATGAAGGTGCCACTTGGCGGTAAAGCAAGAGCCATACATATGAATATGCTACTAGGGGGTAAAGCAAGAGCTATGGGTATTAAGGTGCCTTGATGCGGCAAAGCAAGAGTTATAATGATAAATATAAAGATAGCAATAAAGTAAATGTCGTGAAGCATGCATCATGCTATCAAATACATGAAACATAAAACATAAAACATTCACAAATGAACCATAGTACAAAAGTAAAGGTTGGTATTAGGGATACTTTTTGGGTGGGCTTGTCGACCCATTATTCTTCCCCTTGGCTTTTAACACTGAAATTTCCTAAACTAAATGCATACAAATAAGCAAACACAGATAGTCTCTTACAACAAAGATTTTTTTATATTATTTTCATGAAACACACACATGCAAACAGAGTGCAACTAAACTAATACAACTCCTTGGGAAAATTCCTATCATACAGTTCTTAACTATGTGGTATCCTTAACACATGCAATCATGCCATTGTTTGTCTTGTTGATCGTTGAGTCTTTGCGCAAATCTGAAATGACCTGCACCACGTATTCACCTCAGTGTTGTCATCCCCAAAAGGGTCAGGTTCACACCTGAAGGGTTTTGCCCCCAAGTGCCAAGCAAGTTGTTGTAGCAATACCACCTTCCTGTAGATGAAGTTGAGTTTTGTTAATATTCAAAAAGATATTTTCTTTTTGCCTTATGTGCTTTTTAATAACCCAACTCCTAGTGATCCTAAATCATAGGAAGTTAGTCCACAAATGGTGGCAACTAACTGATGATTAATTTCCTCAAACGCAGGCAACTAACTCAACAACTCCCTCTAATTGTGATGCTAACTAATTGAAACAAATAGTTTCTCTTTGCCTTATTTTTATGGAGTAACCTCCCAACTAACTTTATTCTAGCTGCAGGCAATCTTAGCTGTTTTATTTTGATTAAAAGATTGAGTCTTTTATTCTAACTGTAGAAAAACACTTACATAGTGTTGTGGGTTAAAAGGGGACATTACAAATCTGCCCTTCCCAGAATTGCTTGCCCACCTGCAATGCATTGCTGAATGTTTTAAGATTTCTGGCCCCTCCCAAGTAGCATCCTTGATGGGTAGGTTCTTCCAATGGACCAAGTACCTTGTGATTGTCTTGCCCCTCATTTTCTTCTCTTGTATGTCAATGATGGCCTCTGGAACCAATATGAGTTTTTGCTGATCATTTAAGAGTGGTAAATCAATTGGTGTAGTGTGCTGGGCAAGTGCCTTTTTGAGGCAAGAAACATGGAAAACATTGTGACTTTGGCTGCTAGCCAGTGACTCCAACTCATAGGCCACTTCACCAACTCTCTTCAAGACTCTGTATGGTCCATAGAAGTGGTGGGGTTTGAGCTTTTCAGCCCCACTTCTCTTAATGGAAGTCTGCCTTTAAGGCTGCAAGTGTAGAAAGACCATATCTCCAACCTCAAAGGATCTCTTGGTGCTGTGCCGATCTGCATAAATTTTATGTTGATTTTGAGCCCACTACAAATGATTTGAGTTACCTCAAAATGTCTTGGCTATGCTCCACCAAGTCACTAGCCACTAGTATTCGACTGTCAGTGAACGCCACATCACTGAAGGTAAGTGCATCATATACATATAAGCCCATAAATGGTGTCATGCCAATGGACATATGGTAAGTGGTATTATAACAATATTCTCCAAGATGCAGTGACTTAATCCATGTTGCTTGCTGATCTGTAACATAGTTCCTGAAGTACCCTTTGACCCACTTATTTAATATCTCTGCTTGTCCATTGGTCTAGGGGTGATAGCTGGTACTAGGAGTAAACTCAGTGCCTATCAAACGAAATAACTCCTACCAAAAGGAGCTCAAAAATCCACTATCCCTGTTGCTAACAATAGTCTTAGGCAAACCATGTAACTAGAAGACCTCTTTAAAAAACAAGTCAGCTACCTTATGTGCTATGAACTCAGTAGGGATGGCAACAAAATGTGCACATTTAGTAAACCGATCCACTACAACAAAAATACAGAGTCCTTGCCATTTACCTTAGGAGGTCCTGTGATGAAATCCATGGATATACTTTCCTATTTCTGGTTGGGAATGGACAAAGGCTATGGTAACCCTGTTGGAAAAGCATGCTTTGCTTTATTCTATTGGCAAGTAGTACATTGTCTAATATCCTTGAGAACATCTTCCTTGAGGCCCATCTAGGGAAATCTCTCCCTCAGCTGCCTGTTGGTCTTGTAGAACCTTGGGTGACCAGCAATTGGTGCATCATGCAAAGTCCTCATAATTTTCTCCTTCATCTTGGACTCGGGTACAAGAAAAATTCTGTTTTTATACAAGATAAGACCATTTGCCACTATATACCTCTCATCCTTTACCACTTCTATCTAAAATATTAGTAGCAAAAGTGTTCTTAAGCAAAATCTGCCTTGATAGCAGCCTTCCAATCAACAGCAATAGAAGACATGCAGTAGAAAGTAGGCATTCGGGAAAGAGCATCAGCAACCATATTCTTTTTACCCTCCACATATTTTTATGTCAAAATCATGAGATCAAAGCTTACTCACCGAATTTTGTTGCTGATCATTCAAATCACGCTGGCCAAGGAAGAATTTCAGATTGTTGTGATCCGTTCTTACCAAAAATTTGCCACATACTAAGTACTGCTTGAACTTAGCCAAAGCATGCATGATAGAAAACATTTCGTTGTCATAAATAGAAAATACCCTTTCTGAAGTTTTCAATTTTCTTCTCTCAAATGCTATGGGATGCCCCTTTTGTGATGGCATAGCTCCAATCCCCTCACCTGAAGTCTCACGCACTACAACAAATTGTTGTGAGAAATTGGAGATGACAAGTACAAGGCTTGAGCTAATTACCTTCTTGAGCTGTTTTATTCCATAAGAAGGCTCTTTTCTTAGTCATGTTAGTTAGGGGTGCTGTCAGCTGTGAGAAACCCCAAATGGATCTTAGATAGTAACTGCATAGGCCAAAGAAGCCTCTCAAATGAGTCAATGTAGTAGGGGTTGGCCAATCGAGAATGGCTTGGATCTTTTGTTGATCCACTTGAGCACCTTGAGCACTAATGATGTGACCCAAGTATAGAATCTTTGAAAGTCCAAAATCACGCTTAGATTCTTTTGCAACGAAGACCTGTTGCTGAAATACCCCAAGGACTGTATTCAAGTGTCTCAAGTGAGCTTCCCAAGTTTTACTATAGATAAATAAATCATCAAAGAATACCAAAACAATTTTTCTCAACTGAGTATTGAATACTTGGTTCATAGCTGACTGAAAAGTAGTTGGAGCATTTGTTAGCCCAAATGGCATGACCAAGAACTCGTAATGCCCACAATGGCACCTGAAGGCTGTCTTGTGCACATCTTCATCATGCACACGGATCTGATGACAGCCAGACCTTAGAGTCATTTTTTGAAAATAGACTGCTCCATGTAATTCATCGATAAGCTCATGGATCCTAGGAATGTGATGGCTGTTTTTTATTGTCTTCTTATTCATGGCCCTATAAACTAACACATCGTCATTGTACCATCCTTTTTTTTACAAGTACCATTGATGATGTAAATGGACTAGAACTAGGTCTGATGTGACCCATTTCCAAAAGTTCTTTGACAGCTTTCTCTATTTTCTCTTTACATATTCGTGGATGGTGATTGGGGGTGATCATGATAGGCTTAGAACCTTGCTCCAACTCTGATGTGTTGGAATCCCCTATCTGGTGGAAAACCTGTAGACATATCATTGAACACAATACTATGCCTAGTGAAAATAGTTTAAATGTCAGTGTGATAAGTGGGATGCTTACCCGAAGGCGAAGTAGTAGGCTTGCCTTTTATCACAAAGCAATTGGCTGCCCGTGAGACCTGTCCCTTGCAGAAAGTCCTTTTCATACTCTTAATTGTGACCACCCAAAGTGACCCAACAGGTATGCCCCAAGTACTATGCCCTTCCCCTGAGATTTGAACTTTTATCTCCATGGATTGATAATTATGGGAGAATTCCGCAAGGGAATGCAACTGCTGTATACATAGAACCATTTGTGTTTTCCCTAGTCCCACAACATATAAATCATCACATACATTATAATCTCCAAGGGATAACTTGAGCTATCAAATTATCTTGGTGCATGGGATAATGAAACCACCAGCAATGGTGACATTAAACCCCGAGAAGACCTCCTCCTTCAATCTCTTCTTAACCACAAGGCCTTCATCAATAAAATTGTGGGTGGCCCCACTATCAATAAGCACAGTAATCCGTTGTCCGGATAACTTTTCAGGTATTCGTAATGAGTGATACCTTGGCGCTTCTGAAAGAGCTGCAAGTACCCCTTCTCTAGTGCCAGTATCATCTTCCGCGAACTGTTCAGGGTCATGCCCTACAATCAGTTCTTCTATTGCATGTTGCTGTTCTGATTTATCAGTCCCATAACCAGTCTCCTCTTCATCAGTTATTAATCCAGTGTAATGGACTTGGTTGTTGCCTAGATATCTATGACCAGGCTCCCAAGTCTCTCTGCATGAAAAACACTACTTCTTCCTTCTGAGCTCATTTCTAGTTTGCACATCAATTTTTTTTGCTGCAATGCGCTGAGGTGTAGCTCTTTGATGGTATGAATTAAATCTTTTTTTTCTGAAAGTTATCCTTTTGCTGTCCTGTAGTAGGTGCTTTAGGCTGAGATGGAAATTTGCTCCTTACTACAGATGGCTCAAGTGTCTAAGCCCTCCTAATAGCCTCTTGTAGTGATGGGGATGCAAAGGCCTTAACTAGACTCTTGAGGGGCTCAAATAAACCCTCGAGAAAAAGAAAAGTGATTCTCTTTTCTAATATATCAGGTACCATAACCGCAACTCGCTGAAATTCAGCAACACATAAATCCACTGATGTTTGCTGGTTGATTCCGGCAAGCTCCCTAAAGTATTTGTCCTCATCCTTTTGCTCAAAGTGGTCCAATAATCTTTGACTGAAATCATCAAAATTATTTACATGATTATACCCTCGTGTGACCAAATTATGGTGCCACCAGTTATAGGCAACACCTTTCAAATGCTTTGTGGTGAATTGAATGGTGTCTTCACCATAGGGTTTAGTGTAAGTAGGTCTGTAGCTTTTGCAACCATGCCCCGACATATATCTTATTGCTGCCATCAAAGGTAGAAGAATTTAATTTGTTCAACTTTTGTTGCAGGTCCCTCCTTTCATCATGCCGGTTGCTATTATGGGTTCTGCTGGCCTGAAACTTTTTCCTGAGTATTTCCAAATAGTTAACAAAAGTAACCGTAGCCTTGAAATCTTCCGATTTCTCTTGATACTCCACAAAAAGTGTGCTTAACTCCCCTGGAGTAATTGTTTCAGCATCCGGTTTTTCATTCTTCTGTATAAACATGGGCTTAGTGGAATCGTAGCCTTGAAATCTTCCGATTTCTCTTGATACTCGACAAAAAGTGTGCTTAACTCCCCTGGAGTAATTGTTTCAGCATCCGGATTTTCATTCTTCTGTATAAACATGGGCTTAGTGGATTTTTGAAGACTCATTTGACTGACCACTGGTTGGTCATGTGAAGCTGAACTTCCTTCTCTCTGAGATGCTTTAGTATATCTGGATTTTGCATGTTTCATTGTTACTTTGAGTGAGTTGATTGAGAAGGAACTATTTATAAAAAATCATGCCATTAAAAAAGCTTTCAACTTCTATAACGTTTGTTTGTGTGAGTTCATTCTTTAACTGCCTTATCTTTCTTAACATCTCTTTGAATCATGTGAAAGCAAGTTACTTTGTGAAGATAATTGATAGACTCCTGGTCAAAGAAACACTTTTGGGCTTCGGCTTTGTGTCTTGGTAGCAATCTTTCTAGGTGCAGCTAAACACAATAAGTGTCATATACCCAAACCCTTCAAGGGGGCCTGCGGCACTAGAACAACCAAAAATATAATTTTGCAGTTGAAATGTGATTGGGAATATCTAGAGGATAGAATGAGAATAAGAAATGGCAGATGTAGTCTTAAGAGGGTCTGCTCTCATGAAGTTGCAGCTTTAACTAACTAAAATAATGAACTGGGGTGCAATTAGGAGGGGCAACGACATATTTTGGCGCTTATATTTATGAAGATCATATTTTAGTATTTTACATATTAATTGTGTTTTATCCCAACTTATTAATTGTGTTTACTGGCTAGTTATTTTTAGTAAATGTCTAAACATTCTCAATATAGAATCTGAACTGTTTGAAAGAAAGTGAGTGTAAAACAAGACTAGAGGTTGTCATGTTTTGATGATTAAATCAAGCTCCTTTGGAGGCTTCGGCCACTTATGTAAAACAGATAAAGCCGAACCTGTCATAACATGACTATTCTCAACTTTGTTAAAGAAAAGAATATAAGTCTGAAATTCTGCCTTGCTATGGTAACCTTGAATTAGCAGCAACTTCTATTCAAAATCCTTCTGCATGTAGTTTTAGAAAACTGGATTCTCACTATTTGATGTATGCTTTGCATGTATCTACAGCAAGGTATTAATTCGTAATCTTACAGATCTGAAAATCTTGCGATTGCAGAAAGCTAGTTATTTTCAATTTAAATATTTCTAATGTGTATTCTTTCGATTGTGGTTGCAAATCGTCCTCAGAGAAATTTCTTTAGTTTTCTGCAAATCTTTTTGGTTATATGCATGCCAATAATTGTTCAATTAAGTTTGCCATTAGACTGGGCACTCATCCTGCAGTATTTTAGAGCATTGGGAAGAAATTATCTTTATAAAAGGGATTGCCTTTGAAGATGGAACATTTTACTTGTGTCAAACTACTGTATTCCAAAACTTGCATTTAGAGGGAAGTAAATTCTGCTGCTAGTCGTCATTGATTTTTATTAATTTTTAGCATAAGACATTTTATCTGGATTTTTTCTCAGTGTTTCTGAAATCACAGCATACCGTAGAATATTTTTTGTTTTTCTTTTATTATGTATTTCCTGATTTCCACCATAAAATAGTCTCTAATTGGTCCTGTGCTTGTTTATGAAGAAGCGTTCAAGTGATTCTCAGGCTGAAAAGCACCGACTTGGGGAACAGCAGCAAGTACATTCTCATCAAAATGAGTTGAGAGCACCTTCTCAGTCTGGAAAACATGAACTTGGTGAGGGAGAAAATGAAGTACTTTCAAATAAAAATGAATCGGAAGTTATTAGGGAATCCTATCGACCACCTGTCCAGTTTGCAGATACTGAGAAATCTACTGAAAAAGCAGATCTTAAAGACATTTCAAGCGTGGAGCAGCAAGCAACTTCCCTGGAAATACTTGATCAAGACATGGTTCATAGTTGGGGAGAAGCAGCAAACCTCCCTTTGTCAATAACTTTGGACAGCCAAATGAAGGGTGGTTCACCCCTTCGCAAAGCAGATTCAAAAAATAATGTGGACAAGGCAAGTGGTATTGAAGCTAGAAAACCCTATAGGAGCAGCCTGAAAATTTACGAGGAAAAAAATGAAGTGGTAGGGAATAATGTTAAAGCAGGAACTGTTAGATTTGAAGCTGCAGAAGCTGAGGCTGAGCTAGATGCTCTTCTTGATGCACTTGACGAATCCTCTAATGTTGGTACGTCAGAAGTGGACAGGACAATATCAGATCAAGTCGTTACAGAAAAGTCAATATATAAGGGAAAGCAGCCTTTTCAGGATCAATTGCAAGGCCCTTCTAGCTTAATTTCCAGGAATAGCTATAGTTTGAATGACACACTCTCTGAAAAAGCCAAAGGAGGGCATGAAGAGGATGCAGCAAAGAATATATCAGGTTCAAAGACCATAGCCTTAAGTGTATCGACTCCAAAGACAAGTCCTCCCTTGCATAATGATACTCCAAAGGTTGTAGAGGATGATTTCGATGCATGGCTGGATACGATCTGAGCTTCCTTTGAGTAACCTTACAGTTAACTTTTAAAACACTCATGTTTTTATTCTCCTAACTAGCAACAAAGTCGACACTACAGGCATAGATTTCAGTTATTAGAAATCAGTTTTAATATTTGCCTCGACTTCTTTTGTACCATATATTTCTGTTTAACCGTCAAACACTTTTTACATTCATAGAGCATCTTTAAAATTTATTTGTGTTCCATTATCATACAACAATAGAAACTCATGATGTTAAACCATTAAAGCTCTGCATGATAATTAAGTGGATTTATTTAGCACAGTTATTTATTGTTTATTTTCTGATTAACACGAGGAAAGAGTGGGCATGACCATAACTTGTCAAGTAAATTGTGTTGTTCCAGTTTGGTTGGGGATCAGTTAGGTATTGCTGAAGGCTGCATCCTTTGAATATGGCATTTGTGTTCTATTTGATTTTGGGAGCTACACTACTCTGTTTCCTTGAAGAAGATTAGGTTTGACTTTGAACTAAAACAATTGTTAGGTTCTAGGAAAGCAATTTAAGAAGCATTGAATCACATTTGTTTGTTCCCGATATCACAATAGGTTCAGCTATTTTAAAACCATGAATGCTTAATTTTGTCACGTGCATTAGTTTAACAAGGGACCTAAGGGATTTGAGATTTCCTTAGCATGCCCTCATTTTGGTTATGTGTTTAGTTCAGCAATATTGAAGTTGGGTTCCTACTAAAAGATTGGTCCATGGAGCTTAACCAATCAGTGCAACAGTGTTTAGAATATGCCTTCTTTTCACTTTTGTTTTTCTTCGATATTTTTTTCATTAAGATGAAGAGTCAATTATCTGAAATGTGCAAGATTTCCTGCCACCGATGCTTTGGTGGCATTTTTATAAGATTCCTCAGAAAACTCCAAGGGCTTGTGGAATTCATTTCTTTTTGGATTAGAGATTGCATGTAAGGTCAATCTATAGTAATTTATTGATGGCCACATTAGAAGTTGACAAATACAAATTTATCATAAACATTTTTTTATTGGAGATAGTGAATGAGGTTCAAATGCTAGCCCACCCTTTCTAAGGGTGCCAGAGTTTGAGCTCGCAGCAGAGGAGTCAGGGTGCCGGATGTAGATCATCTTGATGACTGAGGTGTTAACAATGACACCAACATTTAATATAGTCAACAAGCGTCTAGACAACCCTAAAACCAAAATGGTAACAAAACAACAAAAAGAAGTGATGACTGTTCGATGATGAGAAAATGTATAGAATCAACAAGAGGCCACAAATAGTGTTTTTTGAGTGCAAGTGTGATAATTATTGTTGGAAGTTCAACCACAGAGGGGAAGGGGGGAGGAGGCATGGGGGCAGGGGGTGGGAAAATCAGTGAGCTTTTAATTTTTTTTTCCTAATTCTTTAGTTTGTTAGTCAAACATCAATGCAAAATTCATAGAGCAATCAAATCACAACAAAGAACATAAATACATAACACATGATATAGGTGGGAAACCCTTAAAGGGAAAAAAACCCACATTGATCATTGCATGGATTATATGTCCTAAATCAAATATGCAATGAGTCAAAAAGATTGTTAAGCACCAATTCGACGTGAGGCACCAATCTCAAATAGTCAAGCACTAACTTGACAAGAAGATTCAATAAGTTCCAACTCTTTGATTTGTAGACACCAATCTAAAGGAGGCTTTAACCCCCTTTGTTAAACACCAACTCAACTGCTTCAGATTATCCACATTTTTTAGTGGCTTTTGTTAACAAATGAGGGCACAAATATGTTTTCTCCGCTTATTGATCTCAGATTTAGTGTGTTGATTTTTTTGCTTATCAATCAAATAAACACATTATGCTCTTTTTTTCTACTCTTTATTTTCAAATATTATGTCCTTTTCGCTTTATCTACTCATCTCTTTTAGTTGATTTTGTATACTCTACGGTTAATCTTCCTATGAATCATTTGATGTTTTCATATTCATGTCTCTCTGGGCATTCGTTTCTCAACAGACCTCCGCTTTGCTCCTTAGTGATATTATATATATAATCCTCTTCTTCCACACATTAAAAAAACAATTTGATCTTGTTTATACAAGACGGTGATCAACAACTTCTTGAAAGTGGGCCAAACAAAACTCTATAGTTGGCTATATAATGATTTGTTCTCTTTTGAAAACATAATTCACATTAGCTTATATAAAAGCTCACTCACATAAGTTGGTCTAAGTGAACGAGGTTGGAATAGACCAAACAACTAGTAGAATACATTTAAGAATACTTTTCAAACAACTCTGTAGCGGTTTTGTTGAAGTTTGTAGTAGTTTTGATGTAGTCTGTAGCACTTTTGATGCAGTCTATAGCAAATCTGATGTAGTTCGTAGCATATCTGACACAGTCTGTCATTGCTCAATTAGTCATTTCGAACACGATCTTATTCTCCATAATCCTTGGATCACCTTCCTTTACACAAAATAACTTATTCAATGGTCTTTAGTTTGAATTAAGTTTGCAGTCTATTTTTGTGACTCTATATGATGTAAAATATAGATAACAAGTTTCTTGGCCAATTGTTTATTTCATCAAAAACAACTTTCATGACAACTACGGACTCATTCCGTAGCTACGAACTCTGCATAAACTACAAACTTTTATCAACATAATTTTTTTGACATCAATGACCATATTCTTTATTGAATAGCAAACCCTTTGACATCAATGGCAACATCCAAACAAACTCCCCCTTTGTCATTGATGGCAAACTTTTACACGCTGTTGATCTGAGCAAATTTTATCATTCAATGAACATACTTTTGCACCAAAACTTGACCTTGGTTTACTCTTTCTCCCATCATTTCTTCACCAAAGACAACTAGACAATAGTTACACAACTTGTTATTTCTCTCTCTTATACAACTATCTCAACTGCTGCACTATTTCTCCTTGAAAATAGTTAGCGTGCTAATTCTCTCCTTTTGACATCAATGACAAAGTGTTGTACACCCTGAATTCTATTTGATCCCAAACAAAGTACTGCGTCTTCAAAACTAATAATATCCATCTTCATTTCCCTGATGAAAATTTCATAAACTTTTCCTTAGAAAACTACATGATACTACTCAGTGTCATTTGAACATCTTTTGACAGTCATAGACTCTTGACTCTTGATCCTCAGAGCGAAAAGATATCCAAAGGTTAGCTTCCCTTTAGTCCATACCTTTCTTAGTGACTGACAGAAGGAATTACTCCCAATTCTTACTTTAAGAACTCAAATGTTGACATTGGAAGAGGTTTTGTAAAAATGTCTACAACTTGTTCTTTTGTGGTTACATACTCTAGTTTGATAATTTGATCAACTATTTGCTCCCTTAGAAAATGATGCTTGATTGGAATATGCTTAGTCTTGAAATGCATGACTGGATTCTTAGAGATGTTAATGACACTGATATTCTCACAAATAATAAAAATTGAATTGTGATTCTTAATCTTAGAGTCGTTCAAGCTCTGTTTCATCGATAAAACTTGTGTACAACATGATGTTATGTACTCAGCTTCGGTTGTGGACAAGGAAACTGATGGTTGTTTCTTAGTCAACCATGACACAAGACTTTTAAAAAAAGAATGCACCACCACTTGTGTTCTCTCTGTCATCAATGATATCTGCCCAATCTGCATCAGTATATGTTGTTAAAGTGAAATCCTTACATTTTGAGTACCACAAACCAAAGCCCATAGTGCATTTGAGATATATGAATATCCTCTTGATTGCTTGTGTCACTTTTGGTTTTTCCTGAAATCTGACCACTAGACCTACTACTTACATGATAGCAGAGCTTGATGCATTAGTATACAATAGACTTCCAATCATAGATTGATACAAGGTCTGATTGATTGCTGATGACTTATCTTCTTGACTCAACTTGCAACTTGTTATTGGAGTACTTACTGATTTACAGTCTTTCATATCAAATTTCTTCAACATTTTTTTAATGTACTTAGCTTGAGAGATGAATATTCTCTTATTTGATTGAACTACTTGCAATCTAAGAAAAATTGATAGTTTTCCTAACATAGACATCTCAAATTCTTGTTGCATTAATTTTATGATACCTTAAACATCTTGTCATAGTCACTACTAAAGATAATATCATCGACATACACAACTATAATTAATTAATGCTCACCTTCTATTAAAATGTAAAGGTTGCTATCAACAACACCTCTCTTGAAACCCTGAACAAGCCTCTGTCAAGTCTTGCATACCCCGCTCTAGGGGCTTGCTTTAACGTATATAATGCTTTCTTCAGTCTACAGAGACAGTGTTTATTTCTTGACAAAGAGAAACCTTTATGTTGCTGTATATACATTTCATCTAAATTTTCATTTAGAAATGCAGATTTTACATCTATCTGATATATCTTGAAATTCTTGAAAGCAACATATACCAAAAATAGTCTTATGGCTTCCAATCTTGCCATATGTGCAAAAGTTTCTTCAAAGTCAACACCTTGTACTTAAACATAGCCTTTACATACTAACCTTGCTTTGTTTCTCGTGACCTGGCCATTTTCATTCAATTTGTCCCTGAGAACCCATTTGGTTCCAGTGACATTCGTGTCCTTAGGTCTAGGAATAAGTTCTCAAGTCTCAGTTTTCTCAATCTGATTGAGCTCTTCATAGCATTCACCCAATGCTTATCACTTTTGGGTTTTGATTTTTTTTTTTTGGTTCTATCTTTGAAAATAGAGACAAGTTTACATTTTATGATGTATTCATAAACATTCTTCTAATTTGCACTCTAGCATCAATATCACCGATGATTTGATTTTCTACATGATTTTTCTGAACGATTGTGGAAGGTGCCTTTATATCTTCCTATTCTTGATTTTCTTCTACTACTTTTTCCTCTGATGTTTTTTCTTCTTCTTTGAGGTTAAGCTCCTCTGCATGAACTCTTGGTTGTGTGTTAATATTCTTAGATTTAGGTACATCCACTCTCACATGTGTACTCTCCACAATCTTCTGTAGTGTCTTGTTGTAGCATCTATATGCAAAACTAATTGAAGAATATCCAAGGAAGATGCCTTCATAAGCTCTTGAATCAATTTTTTCTAGATTCTCTTCATCTCTCTCGCTGAAACACATGCTTCCAAACACTCTAAAGTGTTCCATTGAAGTTGATCTGCTTTACCACATTTCATAGGGGGTCTTATTGCTGTTTATTCTGATTTGACCTTTGTTTAAAATGTGTATCGCTGTGTTTACGTCTCTCCAAAATCTAACAGATAATTTGGATTCATTTAACATTGTCTTGGCTATTCCCTGAACAGTCATGTTCTTTTCTACCACACCATTATGCTGTGGTGTCCTTGTAGCCGAAAGTTGTTTCTTGATTCTATCTACCTTACAAAAGTCATCAAACTCATTTGACCAGAATTCTTCTCTATCAGATCTTAGACACTTGAATTTTAAGTCCTTATTGTCAACTAGAACTTTGAATATCTTGAACTTATCTAGAGCCTCAAATTTCTCCTTCAAAAATCAACCCAAGTCATTTTAGTGTAATCATCAACAAGAAGCATGAAGTAACTTTCACCTTGAATACTTTGAATTCTAGTTGGACCACATAGATTTGTATGAATCAACTCTAAAGGTTTTGTAGTTGAATATTCTTTTGTCTTGAACCTTCTTCCTCTGTTTTTCATGTTGGCATGCTTTACACAAGGTGTTTGTAGTGTTAGTGATTTTAGCCATGTTCCTAACTGATTTTTTAGTACTTATCTTTACTAAGTTGTCAAAGTTTAGATGTCCCATTCTTCTGTGCCAAAGCCAGTTATAATCCATTTGACTCATAAAACACACGTGCTTCTTGATCTCATTCAAAATATACAAATTATTTGCAGTCCTATCAACATCTGCTACCAATCTTCTTGAACTTGCTTTTCTTATTTTACATCTTTTAGCATGAAAAGCCAGAGTATGTCCTTGATTGCACATGTAACTAAAACTCAACAAATTATGCGTCAGTGCTTTTACATATAACACATTCTCACTTTTAGTTTTTCCATTGTCAAGACTTACTATTCTCTTGCCAACAATATTAACTGTTGTATTATCCCCAAACTTGATTGTACCTTTAGTAGTCTTTTTCAAAGATATAAATTTATTCTTGTCACCTATCATATGACTTGAACAATCACTGTTAATGCATCATTTTAAAATCTTATCTTGAATGTAAAAAACAATTTCTGCTAACATGGATTCTTCTTCATTTGGACCATCATTTTTTTGCTCTTTTTTCAGTATTTTCAAACGCTGTAACTTCTTATCAATTTGAGCATACTCCTCCCTTTTTTGACTAGGGGGTTTTGCATAACCCAATTTATAGAATCTTGCAATATCCCTAATTTTATTATAGTTGTAACAAATCACACTAGTTCTATTGATATTTGACCCTTGGACAAATGAATTTGAGAATCTTTTTGGAAATCCATGACTATTCATATCATTTCTCCATGGATGATTGTTTCTAGCATTTGATCTACAATCTATAGCGCTATGTCCAAACTGATTACAAGAAAAAAAAGTAGCCATAGAAGGAATTCATGTGCCTTATTGCATTCGGTTCCCTGAAAGGAAATGATCTCTAAATTTTTTTGAAAGGCATATTGACACTTTTATTATCTCTGAGAGGAGCAATAATCTTCTTAACTTGTCCTAACCTTTAACTGTCATTCATAATCTGAGATTTATTGAGAGCATCAACATGTCTTTGGCTTACTGATAATCTGCTCTTTCTTGCTACTCTTTTGGTCATCCGTGTATCCAAGGCTTGTTTTGATGAGAGGTGACCTTTAAATGTTCAATATGTCATCAAGAATTCCATTGCTCTTTTCAAACTTTTGACAATTTTTAAATTTGACTGTGAACTGTTCCAAATCTGTCTTCAATGAACGTATCTCAGATTTGCACTCATTGCACTCTCCTTTGGACTTCAGACTTGCATTTGCTTCTTCTAACTGAGTCTTGAGATTGTTGATGACTTCTTCAACTTCCTTGGCACTCTTAGTTATCTAAATTTCCAAGATACATATC
Organism: Torreya grandis; assembly: GCA_037957365.1. Lineage (NCBI taxonomy): Eukaryota > Viridiplantae > Streptophyta > Pinopsida > Cupressales > Taxaceae > Torreya > Torreya grandis. The sequence goes on from JARHVA010005207.1 coordinate 465,847, forward strand.
TGTTCTTCATGACTTTTGACTAGAGACTTCAACTTTTGGTTTTTCTTTCTTTGACTCTTCAATTCATCCAAAGCAATGATAAGTTTTGCCTCAAGACTTCTTCATCCACTTCATCATCATCTATGAGGGCTTGTTCTTTTGAACTATTCCCATCTTCAATTTCAATGGCCATGAATAAAGTTTCATCACTTCTATGCTCTGAGCTGCAGTCATCACTGTTTGAGATATCTTTATCACTGACTTCAAAAAATCTACTATCTTCTTTAGAATATAGACTCTTTTTGTAATTGAAAAACTTGGTCTTATAGTCAACTTGCTTGAAAATTTTCTTGCTCTTGTCATGCTTGTTAGAATTCTTATTCTCTTCACCATGTTCTTCATCATGATCATGTTTTTCTTTTTGATGACACTTGGCAATAAAATGATCAATCTTGTCACATTTGAATGGTAGCTTGCCTTTGTACCTACTTGAACCTTTTCTCAATTCCTCAAAAATAAGGCTTCAACTTTGTCTTCATCAACATTAGTGTCACTGTCAATTTTAACCTTTTTGATTTATGTTTTCTTTGCAACTTTAAACGTCACTTCCCTTTCGGAATATATTCCATCATCAGTCCTCATCTCATAGGCAGTAAGTATTCCATGAAGTTCATCCATTTGTAACTTGTCTAAGTCTTTTACTTCTTCAACTGCTGACATTTTTGAGTCAAATCTTGGGGTCAAGGATCTTAGAAAATTTTGAACAACAGTTGACTCATTAAACTTTTCTCCAAAACCTTTGATTATGTTGACTACTTCATCAACTCTAATAAGATACGCTACAATATTCTCTTCTTCCTTCATCTTTAGACCTTCAAACTATTTTCTATAGGTTTGAAGCTTTGCCAATTTTATCTTGGTGTCACCTGCATAGATGAGCTGTAACTTGTCCCAAATTGTCTTAGCTGACTCACATTGCATCACCTTAACAAACTTAGATTTCGTCAATCTACACAATATAGCATTCATAGCTTTTGAATTGTTCTCACTTGCTTTATTTCCTGCAACGTCAATTGGAGGAGTTTGAGGGATAATATACCCATCTACAACTAACTGTGAAATGTCAAACTTGAGAGCCATCAAATAGGTCTTCATCCTAATGCTCCAAAAGACATAATTGGTTTCAATGAACAAAGGGGCCTTGTTTGTTGAAAACCCTTCTTGTACTTGATGACTAGACATTTTGCTTCTTAAGATCTACCTACCAGTTGTCAACCCTGACCTTGAAGGACCTGCTTTGATACCAATTGTTGGAAGCACAACCACTGGGAGGGGGGAGATGGGTGAATCAGTGAGCTCTTAAAACTTTCTTCTAATTCTTTAGTTTGTTAGTCAAACATCAATGCAAAATCCATAGAGAAAAATCAAATCACAACAAAGAACATAAAGACATAACACATGATATAGGTGGAAAATTTTTAAAGAAAAGAAAACCCACATTGATCACTGCATGGACTATATGTCCTAAATCAGATATGCAATGAGTCAAAATGATCGTTGAGTACCAACTCAACTTGAGGTACCAATCCCAAATAGTCAAGCACCAACCTGACAATAATATTTAGCAAACACCAACTTGATAGGAAGCACCAACTCTTTGATTTGTAGACACCAATTTATAGGGGGCTTCAACCCCCTTTGCCAAGCATCAACTCAGGTACTTTAGATCATCTACCGTTCTTAGTTGCTTTTGTCAACAAATGATGATACAATTCTGCTTATCGATCTCCGATTCATTTTACTATTTTTTCTACTTATCAAATAGACACATTAGGCTCTCTTTCTATGCTCTTTATTTTCAAAGACTTTGTCCTATCTACCTTTTCTACTCATCTCTTTTCGCTGATTCTGTATACTCTAGGGTTAATCTTCCTATGAATCATTCGATGTTTTCATACTCACACCTTTCTGGCTATCCGTTCCTCAATGGACCTCTGCTCTGCTTGTTAGTGATGTTATATATATAATCCTCTTCTTTCACATATTAAAAAGATAATTTGATCTTGCTTATATACAAGACAATGATCAGCAACTTCTTGAAAGTTGATCAAACAAAACTTTATAGTCGGATATATAATAATTTATTCTCTTTTGAAAACATAATTCACATTAGATTATATAAAAGCTCACTCACATAGGTCAGCTTGAGTGAAATGATGCTAGAGTAGACCAAACAACCATTATAATACATTTAGAAATACTTTCCAAATAAGTCCATAGCGGTTTCGTTGAAGTCTGTAGTAGTCTTGATGTAGTTTGTAGCAGTTTTGATGCAGTCTATAGCACTCCAGATGCAGTTTGTAGCAACCCTGATGCAGTCCGTAACATCCCTAATATAGTCTATACCTGCTCATCCAGTAGCTCCGGATGTGATCTTATTCTCCATAATCCTTATATCACCTTCTTTCACATAAAACAACTTATTCAATGGTCTTTAGTCTGAATTGATTTTGCAGTCTATTTTTGTGATTCCATATGATGTAAAATATAGATAACAAGTCTCTTGGCCAATTGTCTACTTCACCAAAAACAACTTTCATGGCAAACTACAGAGTTAGTCAGTAGCTACAAACTCTGCAGAAACTACACTCTTATCAACAAAAAATACTTGACATCAATGACCATATTCTTTACTGAATAGCAAACCCTTTGACATCCATGACAACTTCTTAACAATTATCTCATATAATACCACTTAAATCATATGGTATAGTATGGTATTAGATAACTAACAAATTTAACAACTGTAAAGTGGTAGAATATTTGTACTAATAAACTTGAGAAAAACTTTCTTGTATTTAGATATTTGTGCTTACAAACTCAAGACTTTTTTTATTGCATTTAAATTATTATAGAATTATGTGATATTTATTGTACTTTTGAACTTAAGCTGTTTTGATAGCAGCTTCGTCTTTATGTTACTTAAAAAAAATTAAGAAATATTTATGGTGATATTTATTGCACATTAAAAATATTATTTTTAAAAATGTACTCCTAATAAAATCTTTTATTATTGTTATAGATAAATGTGGCAAAATTGCGCTCAAACATAGTTAAGGAGGAGATGGAAATGGGTACGCAAGTTTTTAGAAAATTAGGAGAAAAATAAGAGATGGGTACCGTAAAATATAATAATATATAATTATGTTTTGAGAGACTAACCTATAATGGCAGCAAGGGGTGGGATGTAATGTATCTGAGTGTGTTCACAAAAACCTTTTCCAATGGATGTGCTAAATATGAACAAATAAAATTAAAAAAAAAAATATTATAGGAGGCATACACAGGGGAAGGAGAAGTAGATGGTTGATGGAGAGCGCTGTGCTTTGGTATGGGTAACAATGGATAGATACAGATGTGTGTGGAAGGCATGAAGGTCATTGAGTGGAGAGAGGAGGTGGGATTTGGGTGCGTAAAAGGAGGAAATAAGGTGTTAGGGAGAGGAAGGGTGGCGTCTTGGTGCAAACACAAAGGAGGGAGAGACCAATTAAGATGTGTGATTAACTCCCGTGTAGCAAGGTTTCACAAATTCAAATTGACATAGGGATTTCGTCAAACACTTGAGTGCTTACAGACAAAGATTCAATCTACTTCATTATCACATTGGATTGCAACTTCAACTACATGCCACCATAGGGCTTATTGCATGCAAAAACATGGAGGAAACAATATAATAACACCTTCTGGTGTTGCACATAACTTTTATGTTTGAAATGGCTATCTTATAATGCACTCAGACTAAGAAAATCAACAACAATACAATTTTGGTCTTCTATTACAAACTCCAGCAGAGGAAGCTCCAAATGAATGTCCTTTTGCTCATATGGACGAGCAACAATGACTATGACCTCTCCCCAGCTTCTCTTTAACTTCGTTCAAAGAAAGAGTCAAAACTCGAATGTGCACCTATAGGTAGTGTTACTTGGGTTTAGGACTGTAAAATAAAATAAATGAACACTTTTTGTCTTTTAGAGACCCTATTGGGCCTTTTGGGTCATTTTTAGTCTTCATACACCAAATCAGGTTTTTCGAAGCCATAATATACAACGTAGACCTTGTCGGGTCTTTATCTTCCGAATACCACTATATGAATCAACTCGCCAAGACTAAGTGATCACTTCAGACATTTTTTACCATAAACAACTGTGCACAAAGACCAAGACCCTATCCGTTTTCCCTCTTGCGCCAAAACCATTTTAAATGCACTAGGAAAGGCTTGTGTTCGAGCCAATCCCAATCTGGTTTTGCCTTACCAATTTCCACTACGTGAAACTTGATTCAACTAAGACCCTTTCAGGTTTCAACTTACCACACATAACCATGCAAAATTGTTTTCCCATTCAAAGACCATTTTGGGATTTTTCTTTTTCAATTACAACTATTGGCGAGCAAACAAACCATCAAGAGACCCAATCGGAACTTCATATCCAATTAACAATGTGAAAGAAACTTGTTTCGGGTTGCACCTATTCAGGGGTTGATTATTTGGTTTACACTGTTTAAAATCCAACGAATGTCACTCGACCTAATCAGGAGAGGAACTTCGATTAGCGAAGGTTGATCTTCAAAGAGATGTCATAGTCCTATTTAGGAAAAATGACATGAGCACAATTGTTAATGAACAATGAATATCGCAAAACCAAAACAAGATTTGAGTCTTGATTAGTAAAGCACGAGTCACAAAGGACTAACATAGACTAAATTGGGGTGGGCAAACCTGATTTACACTACAAATGGAAAGAAGACCAAATCGGGGATTTTAATCCCGATTACAACTTATGAGTGCAACTTTCTCACCCAAAGATCTAATCAGACATGGGGAAGTTCAACGACAATTGAGAATCCTAGAACTTGAAAAGATGAAGATTGAAACTTTGTGCAAATCTTAAGGCAACTCACCACTACAAGATGATTGAAGAAGTACTAGATGATGCCATTGAAGAATGTGCCAAGTAAAATAAGGACTGAGACAAAAACTAAGAACTTCCTCCACACTAAAACAAACCAAAATTGAGATGAAAGAAAAGTAAATGACTAAAAAGAAATCTCACTCTATTTTTGTGATGTAAGATTGTTAGGGACCTTGGATGTTCTTGCATCAAACATTTGAGGTTCAAAAAAGTGAGCTCCAACTCACATGGACGGGATAAGTAGCAAAGCTAATCTTTTGGTCATGAGATAGGCCATGGCACCCCCTTCCAACATACCAAATAAATTAGCTGCTCGTTATTTTTTTTCTCACCATTTCCATCTCCTACATGCTGGTTCCAGATCTATCATTTGCTCATTTCTTCTACTCCTTGTGGGATCATACCCATTGTACTCTCTCCCCTTTGTGGGATTAGACCCACCATAGATTGTCTTCCTCTGCTAGATTCTTAACCAATTCTCATTCAACTCACTTGTGCATTGAATTCCACTTTCAACCGTCCACCAACACCTAAAGCCCACTTTGGCTTTGTTCCCACCTTGTCTAACCAGTTGTTGGATCACCTACAACATCACATAGCATTGCTCACTCATGGCTGTAATCTTATCTCTTATCCCCAATCTCAAGACAATTGAATCAATATACACTAGGGCATTCAAATGATAGCTATTAACATATAGAATCACATCCTTCATTATATGCATTGATATAACAAACAATCTCTCCATCTTTGTTGCAACATCAACATTTTCAGCACATGTTAAGGCTGCTATACACATCAACAACTCCTCCTTACAATTGGTGAGCTCAACAGACTCACTCTCCATTCCTACAACATCACATACTTGCACTTATCTCAAACTCAACTGCACTCTCTCATTTATCCCCATGCTACAAACTTGCTCTATGTCAAAATTTGGTTTCTCAAATCCTTCACCAACATTCAACTGTTCTTGGGATAACTTTTTTTCCACCCACTACTGCAATTGAGCTTCAATCTGCATATTTTATTGAGAACAAATATGTTCCCATGCTATCCCATTCTCTCATGTCTCCACAATGACTTGAAGACACTCATCCATGGATTTATTATCAACACGAACTGACTCTTCATCCACTACTGCTATAATTGTCACTTGGTCAACTTCTTCACTCTGCTTCTCATACAAATGAATATGTTGGATTGCACCACACTTAGTCCTCTTATTCACTACTTACTCTATGGCTGGACTTGAACAATGCATAAACACATCATGAAAAATTAATTTTCCTACCATCACATCAACCGTTTCATCATGCTCTAAAGGCATGTTGTCCAACTCCTCTCCAACTATAGCATGTTGCTTATGTTTCTCTCTCTCACAATGCACTGTCAATGGATCATTCCAAACATCTCTCATCACTATTTTTTGCTCATTTACATATTTTATTTTGGCGCTTTCACATAGCTGATCCTCTATTATCATTTCCTTGTGTGCACTAGCTTGCATAACATACACATCCAATACTTCTTTCAAAGAAACATTAAACTCTTCTTGACTGCAATCTTCACTCACTTGCAACTTTACTTGGATGCAATTTTCATTGTTGTTTCACTCATGGAAACATGTATCATTCTTTGGTTGTCATCAACCCTTCTACCCATCAAGAAAGAATTGACAATCTCATTTCCATTACGAACCAAGGACAATTCAACACTTGCCACTCATGAGACTTCACAATCACTTGCCCATCATCACATAATGGGTCTCCATCTTCCGGGAAACAATGTATCACCTCTAACTCATCCATCATGAAAATATCTTCCTTTATGGGCTGCTCACACGTTTCATCCATCCCGCTATTCTGAAAATCAGAATTAGGCTCTACATATAGAAGCCTCACCTCCTTGTTGTCTTTCAAGACAATATCCTCTTTCGTACACCTATGCATGTCCATGCTAATTTTCAAAGTAGTCTTTTATTGTTCACATGACAAATTCCCATACTTATTGCCTCTCTTGGAAATCTTCTTCTCACCAACTCTCTCAAACCTCTTCACATAAAACCTCCTCAACCATCTCAACTACAATTTTGGGTGCACAAAATGCCCCAACATCTTGGAAACTATATGTTCCTAATCACAAATATTTTGCTTAACTTCCTCTTGTCTCCTCACTTAGAGATATTTCAATATACTACTACAACTCCACTCAACTACTTACACACAACCTTCACTCTCATGGGGTCAACACCATTTTCATTCACAAAATACAATTCAAGCTCAACTATCCAAGTTATGAGCTGCTCCATATTTTCTTGTCCACAAAACAAAGAAACATCACTAAGAGATTTACTTCTTTTCTCCACCATAACTTTGGTTGGTCTCTTCCATCTACTGGCATATTCTCCTCTGCTTGCTTGGCCTCTCTCCAAAGCATTCAACTGCTCTTGTAGGGACAAGAACCCCACCATCAACTCTTCCTCATCACCATCACACATTATTACACCTTCTCAACTTACCACATAGAACTATGCAAAATCATTTTTCCATTCAAATACCATTTCGGGACTTTTCTTTTTTGATTACAACTATTTGCGAGAAAATAAACCATTAAGAGACCCAATTGAAACTCCAGATCTGATTAACACTGTGAAAGAAACTTGTTTCAGGTTAGCCCCATATGAGAGTTGATTCTTTGTTTTAAACTATTTGAAATCCAATGAATGTCACTCAACCTAATAGGGAGAGGAAGTCCAATTAGTTAAGGAAGGTCGTCAAAGAGATGTCATAGTCATATTCGGGAAATAGGACCTGAACACAACTGTTAATGAACAATGAATATCACAAGACCAAAATGGGATTTGAGTCTTGATTAGTGAAGTACAAGTCACAAAGTACTAACATTGACCAAAATGGGGTGGGAAAACCCAATTTACATTGTGAATGGAAAGAAGACCAAATTGGGGATTTTAATCTTGATTACAACTACTAAGTGCAAATTTCTCACCCAAGACTTAATTAGACTTGGAGAAGTTTGATTGCAATTGAGAATCCTACAACTTGAAAAGAAGTTTGAAACTATGTATGAATCCCAAGGCAACTCACCACTCCAAGATGATTGAAGAAGTACAAGATGATTCCATCAAAGAATGTGCAAAGTGCAAGGATTGGTATGGAAACCAAGAACTTAATCCACACCAAAACACACCAAAACCAAGACAAAATCAGAACAAACAATTGAAAGGAAATCTCACTTTGTTTTTGGCGATGCAAGATTGCTAAGGACCTTGGATGCCCCTGCATCACATTCAAAAGTGGTAAGAGAAAGGGTAACATAGGTGGGCGGTGATAAAACTTGGTGTATAGTGGAGGGATGGAGGAGTAAGAGAGATGGGGTAATATATGTTGAAGGAGGAGCTATGGCATGTGAGTGGGAATGGAGACTAAATCAACACAACAACATGCATGCAATTGTGTTATGTACTTAAAGGGATGATATTATACCAGATGTTCTGAACCTTATGTATAATAATGTAAACCATTCAAATAATATGTATAATATAATGAATATCAACACAATATATATATGGTAGTAGAATATTCCCAAATAATAAATATATTCATAAGAGAATGAATACCTTTAAGATAAGGAAACACCATATAATATTATTTATGGGGAAGAAGACACTCCATTATCACAAGCCTCTTTGAGGAGTTAATCTCCTTACTAAACCATATACTCCAATTACAATATTTATCGTTGATTCCTTACACAATGTATTACCCCTCTTTACATAAATCCTCTTAAAATAATAGATGGGTGAATCACTAATATTAATGTAGGCCAATTCATTATTCAATACGATAAATACCACAAGTTATCCATATGGATGGGTATATCCCTAATCATAATATAGGTCCACTCATTGTCCAATATAATAAATACCACAAATTAATTCATAAAACTAAGAGGATGTGTGTCACATATCATCATCTCCACCCATAAATATATATCATAATATCATTCTTCTACATACATAACAAATTGATGCATATCTTTAAAATATTCAACCCATAATTTGTTATTAAAATATACTTGAAAGTATTCAACCCAAATTTAACTACCCAAGTTGACATGTTTCACAGGCATGCTACAATCAATTGTAATCATCGTAGCTATTGAATGGCAACCATATGTGTGGGAAATCATATGGGACATGAACCTTCTTAATGCATATTATGTGCATGTGAATGCAAGGCCACGTGTTTTCCAGAGCATTCAATCCATTGATGATGATAATCGTAGCAATCATGAACTCCATTATTCTTTCTCAGAGCATTTTTATTGTTAGGAAGATAATTTATTATTTCTCAACAATTTTTATTCTTGTTTGAGTCAAGATAGTGAAATCATGACCAAGTAATGTTACTGCAATGCAACGTGGTGGGAGGAGTGTTGATAGTTGTAAGTCTATACGGTGTTGTGTTGGGCAAAGTGAATAATAGAAACATCTCCACTATTGCTTATGCATTAGTGCTTCTCACTAAATCACTACCCAACAAGCTCAATGAAAATCCAAAAGCTATTGTGGGTAAGATATATATTATACAGTGAATGCTTGTGGGTGTAACTATGTGAGTACTTATAGATTAATGTTTAAAGTCACACTTTGTAAACCATCATCAGATTGAGAATACAAATAGAATGATAAATATTTTTATATTTAATTCCATATATGAAAAGACATTTTTTCAAAATTCCTTTTTTCTAATATAAATTCTAATGGCCAAACAATATAAATTACATGATCCGCATCACGGGGCCCAAGCCCAGGTGTGCAGGGGACAATTGAGTTTGGTTATGCAAAGTGAATGCGTAAAGCTATATTCAGACAAAATAGTGAAACAAACATTCAATGGAGTGGATGTCTTACTTGCAGGCAATATAACTTCTATTCATAAATGAAAGAATAGGGAAACAAAGTATAATGTCTATAGTGTGTGTATGCAAAGTAGATGTGCGGATCAATCTATCTAGTCATAATTGCATTACGGCATCGACTTGACTATCTTATCTGTTATTGGCCTGATGTGTTTATTACATATTTTATATGCATAATACAAGAGACATATTAATTTTTGTACAACTACCAAGGAGGGTGTTTGAATATTCTTGTCAGATGTGATAGTTGGTAATAGTCTGAATAGTTAATGTCCAAGCTATCTTCAATGAATTTCAATCCTGAGATCCTCTATTGCTGGATAATGGCTAGTTGGACCACTTGTACCATACGGTTAGGGCAAGCCAACATGTGGTTACACTAAAGTGGGGCCCAAAGGAGGCGATGAGTATGTGAGCAGATGTCAGTGAAGTGCACAAGACTACGTGGTGATGAGTGCACAGTGTGATACACAAACTGTGACATGATTTGGTTCTTCTCTACAAGGTGCAAGTGTTTAGGATCTAAATCAGAAGGATGTTGTGTCATTGCTAGCTCAAGAAGTGGTAGTGTAAGGATTGAGAATTTCCATGATGAAGACAAGATGCATGCCCAAGTATGGATGCAAATCTAGAATGATGACATTCTCTCCATCTATGCATAGAATGGTGTAAGGGCCATACCGTAGAGGCTTGATCTTTTGGACTTTTGAAGCATTCATTTTAAAGGTGTAACCAAACTTAATCATCAACTCATAATGCATGAGGCATGTGATGTGTATTGTGTTGCTCCTTTTAATTTGCTTATGTGTGAGAGAGAATATGTTGAACCTACTAATGAACAACCCAAATTTGTCACAAAAAATTCTCATCTTTGTCCACTTCTCGTCCTTATGTGCATGATTTAGTGTTGGATGGTGCATGGTAGGAGATGTCTATATGTGATTAAATTAGCTTGTGATCTAAATGAACAACTATCTCCTTCCATAAAATTTAGTGGCATTATTACCTAATTGCTTGAACAATAACACACAGTTCTTTCTCATAGGTGGAATACCTTTGCATTGTGGTGTTGAAGGTCTCTAAGTGGTACACAATCAAATGTCCATGCTGATTGACATTTTACTTGGTACATAGTCAAACGTATTAGTGTGAGTTTCAAAAGAATGTACAATGTCAGGCATTGTGAAAATAAGAACTATGCAGAGGCATTATTTGAGTGCCTCAAAAGTGCACTATTTCATGAGTCTAATCAAACTCAGTTTTGCACATGTTATCTGGTTGAAAGCCTAAGAGATATGTGAGAAACCAAGGATGAACCTGTGGTAAAAGTTAGCAAGTCCAAAAAAATTCCTCAATTCTATGAGATTGCACGAAGTAGGCCATTCTTGGATCACTTTGATCTTCTCTGGATCTACATGAATTCCTATGTGATTAATGATGTAGTCTAGGTACTAGATTTACGTAATACTGAATGTACACTTTGCTAAGTTGGCTTGTAACTTGTGTTGATACAAGGTGTCTAAAACATACAAGATGTGCTCCAGATACTCCTCCCAAGCCTTGATGAAGATGAAAATGCCATCCAAGTAGACAATGATGAAGGGGTTGAGGAAAGGCCTTAGTAGATCATCCATCAATTTAATGAAAGTTGTTGGTACATTGGTTAGGATAAAAGACATAACCGACCATTCACATAATCCTTCCCATGTTATAAATACTATTTTTTAGAAGTCTTCAGGATGGACTGGAACTTGATGGTAACCTGACTTCAAGTCAATCTTGGTGAAGTATTGAGCACCTTGGAGTTGGTCCAAAAGGTCATCAATATGTGGCAGTGGGTACCGATTCTTCACCATTATCTTTTTGACTGCATGATAGTCTATACAAATTCATTAGGACCCATTCTTCTTAGGCACAAGGACTATCAGACTCTGAAAAGGCGAAGAGCTAAACTTGATCTTGCCCTGATCAAGGAGCTCTTGTATCGGGCACTAGATTTCATCATTCTCTCAAACTGATCTACAATACAGGGGTCTATGTAGAATAGGAGATCCAAGATCTAGATCAATATAGTATTTTACTATGCAATGTGTTATAAAGCCTTCAGGGTCTGTGAAGACTTCACTATGCTACTCCAGTAACTTGTCGATTTGTTGATGCGATGTTGTGTGAGTGTTGTGCACTACTAGGGTATGCTTTATTATTTGTACAAGTGTGTCAAGGTGAAGCATGAGTAACATGAACTTCTACATGTGTAAGACAAATTTATGACATTGATTGGCAGAGACTAAGGTGACTTTAGTCATGGGTGTTAGCTTGAAGTGGTGGTAGAAATGATCTTATGCATGAATAGTTTAAAATTATGGCTTGGATTGATATGTAGCTTCCGATTTCCATTATTGATGATGATATGGAGAGGTTGACCCTTCACCCAATACTTGGTGTGGACGAGACATTCGAGCTCTTCAAAGATGCCAATTGTAGTGGTGTTGGGGATTAGATAAGAGGCATCTAGATCAGTGCTATCCACAAGTGTGGGTCCTAATGTAAACTTTGTGAGCAAAGATTGATGTGCAAAACATTCATAGTTATCGTAGGTAGATGAGCGATGATGATGAGACCACTTATCACCTGAATTCTTCTTGCTTTTATCTGAAGCAAAATATTTAGGAGCCTTAGAATGTTGTGTAATCTTTTGAGGCTACTCACTTTTATGAGAAGTGTAATGATTTTGTGCAAGGGGATGTGATGTGGAGTTGTGCGAGGGTTAGGTATTACACACTATGTTGGATGAAGAGGTGGAACATTGTTTCATTCTTGCCTTGGCTTTGATCTTGATAGCATTGCTATATGCTTGTGCCAAAGTGTAATACCCTTATCCATCTCTATAGTGTTTTCTTGATGGTGTGATATCATTTAGAGTTTGGTGTGTCGAGTGTGTCCATGTCCACTACGTGAGAGAAAAATCCCTTGTAGTTGCTTGTTAGTGAATATGATATATACAAATTTTTTAGATTTATGATATTTTTATTTGGTAGAAATAACATGGTAGTATGTTTGGTTAAATTTGACTCAGCATTGCAGAGTTGAATGATATTACAATAAATATATTGGTTAGATGTTTTGACACTATCTTTCTTACTCCTATTGTACCATGGGATGGCACAATGATTATTTGGAATAAGAATTTATGTTCTAGCTTATTAGAGTATTGATAACAACATTTTGGTGTTATCACTTTTTGTGACTATTTGGAAAGTAATTATTTGAGTTTTGAATATCACAAGGATTCACTTAGTAGAGGATTATTACAGTTAAGGAATGTGGTGGATTCCACTACATGTTTTTATTTTGGAAGCATTGAGGATGATGTTTTTTCAAAAGGGGTAAATGTAACAACCTTCTCAAGTTATACAGTGTTTTCTCAATGGCATAATTTCAGTTAGACTTAAGTGTGTCGAGTGTGTCCATGTGCATGACGTGCGACCGAGATGTCTTATAGTTGGTTGTGTATTCTGATTTCAGTTACCTTGTCATGGTGACATAGAACCAGGTTCTTTATGACTCATGTAGGACTGCCTTGAGGTTTGTGTGATTTTATGTTAACAATAATTCATATTATCATGTTTTTTGTCACTTATGCCTTCTAGGGGTTTTCATGTCAATGTCATTCTTGTCAAGTTATCCATTGGATCAGATTTGTGTTAATTCAAACACATTGCTTGAACTCATCAAATGGTCATGTTATGTTAAGATGGTTATGATTATTTGACTTGTATCATTCTTGGTGTTTTGACAACTACATTTAGTTTTAAAAACAAGAATAACAACAGTGTTATGATTGTGATCAAGTCCAAGTAATATTTAATAATAGATGTAAATAAGATTATATATAAAATATGTGTCAAAAAATGATATTTTGTAGATAAGCAGATTAAATAAATAAATGTGCATAATTATTCATAATTTGTAATAAATAATAATTTGTTTCAAATATTGTCATTCATGTATTTGTACATATTAATATATGTATTTGTAGGATTGTAATTATATATTGATATATTAATATAAGTTAAAATAATATTGTCGGTTTTGTAATAAACTCAGTATATATAGTTAATGCTCTCAATGTATTAATTAATTTAATTAATTAAAGATAAAAATAATGACAAATCCATTAATATATTAATGAATTAAAAAAATAAAAGAAAAGAAAAGAATAATGGAAACCCTAATCCCAAAAAGAAAATAATAAAATAAGCATGGTTCTTCCACTAAAAAGTTAAACTAATGGGAGAAACCATTTTGGAAGTTTGGTCAAGGGATAAGAATAGGTGGAGGGACAATAAAGATGGAGGAACAAGGAGAATGGTGGATAAAGCTTCAAGGAAAAATAGGAAATGGATTATCCTTTCTAAATCTATGATTATTTTTTTAAAATAATGAACAAATGAATATATGGAATGTGTTTTGGAATGATTTGTTAAAAAAAAAAATATATAAATCCTAATACTCAATACATCTCTCAAAAACTTTATGATTTATTTTTCTATTTTGCCTTTTGGATAAAATGGATCTCTTATATATATATACACACACACACATATATGTATATATGTGTGTCTGTGTGTGTATATGTATATAGAAATATATATACATATATGTGAAAATATACTATTTTTTTTTCTTTTTTTTTAAAACAAATAAAATTTTATAAAAAAATCATTTATATATATATATACACACACACACATGATTTTGTTTATAAAAGTTTATTTGTTTAAAAAAGAAAAAAAGAAAATAGTAGTGTTTTTATGGGTTTTGTTTGGGTAAAATTTTGTGATCTTTGATTGAATTAACTGATTGATTGATTGATTAACTAATTGATGATTGATTTGATTTAAATAGAGAAAATATGGATGTCATGATTTATTAGTTCTCAATCAATGGGTGTAGGATATTTAATGGAAATATCACGAAATGATTGAGCGTTATATTTTGGTATTAGAGCACAATTAAACATTGAGAGCTCTAGAGTGTTGGTGTTTTGCTACTTGCATTCTGTAACTTTTGTTCATATGCGTACAAGTGAAATGACATGGTGAGAGTGTATGTACTCCCAGATATGGACTATGTTGGGAATCACTGAATTTTGGTTGTATGATTTAATCAATTGGTGGATGGAAGCACCCTGTTAGAGAGAAATTGTTATTTGATTACTATCATGGTGGAGTATCTAGGCACCATGGACCACTGGACCCTGAAGTGAATAGAATGATAAAATGCCAAACTTTTCTAGTTGATTGTATTATTTTTGTGTCTTATTAAGAGATGTTTATGTTGATCAGTTTGCTATTCCTTGGTATAAAATAGTTATATATGGAAAAAATTTATGTATGTATGTTGTGCATGGTAAATACTTATTTTAATCTATTTCCCGTATACTTATAATGATTATATATTAGTTTGTTGAGTGAATATGACTCTTATAATAAAATGTGTATATAGTTAACAATATGATAAAATTAATTATTTTTAAATCAAACTATCAGTAGTGGTGGCTATAAGTTGGTATGCTCTAGATTAGTGTTTCATTATTCATCTTGTTTAAGCATAAGCCATGAAGTTATAAATAGGTCTTGTTCTATTATGTTGTAGTAATAAAATTTAGTTAATATTCGAGCATTGTTAACCTTGTACATGTTATTGTTATGCAACAATATAGTACTTAGTTTGGTTTGGATGTCTTATGTTTAAAACAAGAATGTTGTAAGTTCTAATCCTATCCTTGAGCTAAGTAAAATGAACCTTGTGTGTAACCACAAGTGATTCAAGAGTGAGTGTGTGGATAGGCTCTTGAAAGATTGCTTTTGTGTCCCCCTTTTCGTTATGAAGAATAAATGTACCTTCCTACTTGTGAGAGAATTAGGTGTTGTAGTTACGGTTCACTTGGGTGTTCATTTGAGCATAAAATAGTGGTTGTATATGCGAGCATAGTTTTTCAAATATATATGATTAGTCTACTTTGGGCATGTTAATTGAAGGTCAACAATGATATATCCCTATGAATCAATTTTGATAGTGCAACCACCAAGATTTTTACATTAGTGTTAATTCTTGAGAGTTATCAACACATTATTTATTTACATAATAATAAGACAATCAAGATTGAACAATTGTGTTATTCTGGGAAAGAATTTGAGTTAAGATCAACAATTGAAAATGATATATTAATTGATGAGAGACTTATTCATCAGTTGATTTAGAGACTTTGAGATAGTTGACATATTTCTTGGGGTACTTTTGGCATTGGGTATCAGGCATGAGGTTCACACTTGGTCTATTTCTATATAGTTATATCAACACTTGTTACTGGGAGGCATATGAAGGATTACTGTTCTTCTTGTTTCTCCTACCTTTGGGAGGTAGTCAAGACTTATTTTATTACCTCTGAGAGGTAATCATGTTGCTCTTTTGAGAGGTATATGGAGGATGATGTGATTTTTTCTCCCATCTCAGGGAGGTAGTCAAGTTACTTTTGTTCTCTCACCTCTCGGAAGTGATTAAATTTTATTGATTCCTTCTCCCCTTAGGTGACTTTTTATATTCACATAGTTTGAGTAATGTGATTTTTTTGATTAATTTTTCTTTGAGAACCAACACTAGTCCTTGAACTTGTATTTGCATTTAATTGTTATTTGAGAATTTTGAACATTTATAAGTAGTTTTATTTGACTTGAAGTAAATGAATTTATATTTGATTAAAATTAAATTTTTTATTTTTATTTTAATGACTTGATATTATGACTTGGTCTTATTTTGTTTATTAATGCCAACTTCTTTTGATTATGATTTACAATTTTTTGATTTCATTGACTTATTTACTCTTGAATTGATTATTTTGACATTTGATTATTCAAAATTATTATGGTATTTTGATTTTTGATGAATGTTGGTTCATGTGTTTTCTATATATATATATATTATAATGTACATAGTGTGCACTGTGTGGGAGAGAAAAAATAGATTGAAAAAACTATTGGGTCGAGAGGGGAACCTATTTGGAATAGGTTCATGACACCATCCTTCCCAACCACTAGATGTGGTCTTGATTATTCTTTATATATACATTATTATGGCCATTTATTTGGGAGGTCTAAGGAGGCCGAGAGGTTTAAGGAGGGAATAATGAGGTTTTGGGACGTCTAAATAGTTTCAAGAGGTCTAAAAAAGTTTGACATGATGTTGTTGATGAGGACTATTATTATTTACACAAAGGAGTGTTCTTGATATTATTCCAGTATTATATGCTTTCTTATATGACTTAGTTGTCATTTTCGTTATTACTTGTTGCAAAGTGGATACAATATTAATATATGGTGGATCGATGAATTTAATCTTGTTTAGTGACTTTGATAGTTCATAATATCAGTTGATAGTGAATATGATATATATAAAATTTTTAGAGATATGATATTTTGATTCAACAGAAATAACATGGTAGTATGTTTGGTTAACATTTGACTTAGTATTACAAGTCGAATGATATTATAGTAATTATATTGGTTCTTTGTTTTGAAACTATATTTCTTACTCTTATTATACCATGGGATGACACAAGTATTATTTGGAATAAGAATTTATGTTCTAGCTTATTAGAGTATTGATAACAACATTTTGGTGTTATCACTTTTTGTGACTATTTGGAAAGTAGTTATTTAAGTTTTGAATATCACAAGGATTCACTTATTAGAGGATTATTACAATTAAGGAATGTGGTGGATTACACTACATATTTTTATTTTGGAAATATCGAGGACAATGCCTTTTTTAAGGAGGGTAAGTGTAATAACCTTCTCAAGCTCTTCAATGTTTTCTCGATGGCATGATATCATTTGGACTTTGGTGTGTCAGGTGTGTCCATATGCATGATGTGAGAGCGAGATGTCTTATAGTTGGTTATTACTTTTTATTTTAGTTACTTTATCATGGTGAAAGGGAACTAGGTTCTTTGCGACTCATGTAGGAATGCCTTGAAGTGTGTATGATTTTATGCTAACAACAATTCATATTATCACATTTTATGTCTCTTATACCTTCTAGGGGTTTCTATGTCGATGAGTCACTCTTGTTAGGTTATCCATTGGACTAGATTTGTGTTAATTTAAACAAATTTCTTGAACTCATCAAGTGGTCGTGTTATGTTAAGATGGTTTTGATTATTTGACTTGTATCATTCTTGGTGTTTAAACAACCATATTTAATTTTAAAAACAATAATAACAACACTGTTATGATTGTGACCAAGCCCAAATAATATTTTATAATGGATGTAAATAAAATTATATATAAAATGTGTGTCGAAGAATGGTATTTTATAAATAAATGAATTAAATAAATAAATATGCATAATTATTCATAATTTATAATTAATAAATAATTTGTTTCAAATATTGTCATTCATGTATTTATACGTATTAATATATGTATTTGTAAGATCTCATTTATATATTAATACGAGTTAAAATAATATTACTGATTTTGTAATAAACTCAATATATATAGTTACTTGATGTTTTCAATGTATTGATTAATTTAATCGATTAAAGATAAAAATAATGACAAATACATTAATGTCTTAATGACTAAAAAAAAGAAAAGAAAAGAAAAAGTGGAAACCCTAATCCCAAAAATAAAATAGGAAAATAAGCATGGCTCTTCCACTAAAAAATTAACTTAGTGGGAGAGGAGCCATTCTAAAATTTTGGTCAAGGGAGAAGAACAGGGGGAGGGAAAATGAAGATGGAGGAGGAAAGAGAATGGAGAATGAAGCTTCAAAAAAAAAAGTAAGGGATTATCCTCTCTAAATCCATGATTATTTTTCTAAAATACTAAACAAATGAAAATATGGAATATGTTTTAGAATGATTTGTTAAAAATAAAAAATACAAACCCTAATGCTCAATACATCTCTCCAAACTTTCTGATTTATTTCCCTATTTTTATTTTTAGATAAAATGGTTCTATTGTTTTCAAAAAAAAAATGTCTATACAGAAATATATATATACATATATGTGAAAATGTTGGCTCTAGAATTGGGAGAGAAAATTGAAATTACATTGCTAACCTTATATTTCACACATCATGATAAAATATTATTTCAAGATATTTTTATAAAGAACATCAAAATCTTTATAGGATTTTTATGGGAAGTTGGTTACAAAACCAACCAATGGGTAAAACAACCTGAACACAACAAATAACTAACTAATTAATTGGATCATAAACCCAAAAACTCCTCCTTGATCTAAAGGGTATAGAAAATATATGGAGCAATGACTTTGATGTCATCAAATAATCTCTATCGTAATTACAATTGGTGCATTGTACCTCTTAGTTTTGATCAAAATTGATGCCACTTCATACAAAAGTTTACCCTTTAAGTTGTGGCATAAAATATTAATGAACATGATCAATACTTGCTCATCCCCTATGATCATCATCTTGTATTGTAGTAGAACCTGATCAAAGCTTGTCGAACTACATCGACCCACATAAGGCCCCACACATGAACCCATCCAAGTGACAAACCTGTACTCTGTATGGCACATATTCATGATGCCCAATAAATGTTGATGACCTTTGCTCAACACTGCTAGTGCTAACAACCCTTATTAATTTGTACTGTCATTGATGATTGATCAAAATCCAACCAATCCCTGAATCTTCTCCCCCTATCAGGTGAGAGGTGAGAAGCCGTGCATCGAGAGAAACAAAAACAACTAACTTTGTTCATTCTATGTCATGCATATTAGATATAAAAATCCAAAAATAAAATTGAAAGCAATAATACAATCCAAAATTTGTCATTCAAGTATTGAACCCATACTCTGAGCGAATAGCTAACTAGAGATGGTAATTATCCTTCAGCCTCCAATGGATCCTCCAACCTCCAATTGTCACTTAGATGGTATCAATCAAAAAGATCCTGAAATATGTAATGGATAGTGTGTTTGTCGACAACACAAACAAGAGGTGGCATTGTGAGAATTTTCATGTCAAAGGTGTCAACTTTCACTGAAAATGCACTTTTATACATCAATTTTAATACATTTATTATAAACCTTATATAAGGACACTTTAAATTGTAAAAATAACTATTCCAAAGTGTCCATAACGTCCAAAAACCTATAAATCACCTAGTCATATGACTATCTTAAAAAAAATAATGATTTGTCAAATATTTGTCTCAAGAAGTCATAAATACACACTTATATTGCCAATTACAAAACAAAATATTCTAAAAATATTCCCTTTAACCAAAATAATAGTTGGAGGGTTTTGACCCTGGAACCTTTCCTTTTGACAAAACTTTGTTTGCCAACTCCACTACAATCAATATGAATATTAATTTCCAAGATAATTTATTTAAATAACATGTGCTCAGATTTTTCAAAATAATTTTTTTTTAATGCATGTAAAAACTTTAAACTTTTAGATGATTATTTGCACAACTTTGATGCTTTTGTGGATAGACCCACGTAGTGGAAACCAATGGAAATAAATAAACCTAAATAAGCTTGCTGCACCATTAAACTATATTATGCCATTTTTTTTAATGAAACCTTTATTATTGTGAATATGTCGTACACCATTGCTCGATGGAAATCATGCTAATTTCTATTTGGAAATGGAAAAATTAAATCTGCAGTAGTTTAAATCATAATTTCAAATTCTACGAATTTCTGTATTCAATGATGTCCTTACTTCAATATCATTTTTCACTGCATCATTGAAAGCCTTTAAGTCCCGTATAGGTAAATACTCCACTCAATGCCCCTGCAATGGTTGCATTTTTCCAATCATTAGATCCTCTGCTAACCTTGTTCAATCTATATGTAACACCTGAGTACACACCTGCTATGAGGCCCCACAAATCTATGCTCTTCTTTATAAAAAATCTTTGCTAAAAAAAATACTATTATTTTTTTACCAGATGCATATGTTAATTTTTTTGTATTATCTCAATCTTCTCTTAAAAAAATGTCTTTGGAAATTCTTACATTCCTCTTCAATTTGTCAGGGTTTGAAAATGATCCACTTCTGTGCCTACCATAACATAAACACTCCTAATTTTTGAAAATCATACTAGGTAGATATGATTGATTGCTGTGTATGACTGGTGCCGTACAAGTCAATTCTCCTATATGTAGTGCTCAGCCTTAGTGCTAGACAACTATATTTCATTCAAACCAGTTTTTTAATACTCCTTCATCTGAGCTCTGATGCCACTGTTGGCTCCATAAATAGGAGATAAAATTAAAATTACATTACTAACCTTGTATTTCACATAAGATGATAAAATATTATTTCAAGATATTTTTACAAAGAACATGAAAAACTTTATAGAATTTTCATGAAAAATTGGTTACAAAATCAACCAACACAATAACTAACTAACTAATTAATTGGATCATAAACCCAACAAAAAATGTATATATAAATCTATAAATATATATAAAAAATTTATTTTTTTGAAATTTTATTTGTTTAAAAAAAGAAAGAAAAAAGATTTAGTAGTGTTTTTATGGGTTTTGTTTGGGTAAAATTTTGGACGTTACACAAAGTGTCAGAAGTTAAGAACAACTTTGCACAAATTTAACATGAAAGTCCGCTAATGTACATCAATACCTTATGTTTTTCACTTAATTTATCTTGCAAGGTAAGTGCACAAAGTTGAGAGACAAAAAAGGGCCTACCTGCAGACATGATTTTCTTAAAATTTCATAAATCTGAATTTCTATCAATAATTTGAGATGGCTATACTCAAAATTTGAATATGGTATAAGAACATGAATTGTACAATTTCATGTCTAGTTTTCAAAACACTAAGTTTTTAAAAAAATAGCTAAGTATAACTAGGTCAAATATCTAAAATTTGAAGAGAGACTCTTATTTTCTAAAGAAAATAGAATAGATAGAGGTCCATGTGGCGCACTATTTTTTGAGCATCATTTAATATTGTTTGAAACCCTTTGGTGAATATTTAGATAGAATATTCTAGTTTGTGACCTATATTTATTATTTTTTTTTAATAAATAATTTTGATTTTATTAATTTTATAATTAAATAGATTCTAAAAACTAATAAAAAAGGGATAACTAGTCATACAGCCCCCCCTAACTACCTAAAACAAATGAAAACTAGTTTTTTTTAAAAGTGTGTAGAATTGGGCCTAGTTTGTGACCATATAATTTGTTTTACACTTGGATGAATGAAAAAGAAGATATGCAAACATATATAGGCATGTATATTTGTGGTATGTAGTGGCCTAAAAATCTATATTTAGAAATCAACATGGATTGAAACCTTGAAATAGTCCAATTTTTTTAAAAATCATATATTTGTAAAGAAGAGAGTGTGCCGTCATTGTGGTACTAATTTTATGAATTGTTTCATTTAAATTCATTATGTATTTGATGATGGAAGTTAATTTTTTTTGTTTTTCTCAACACTCTCAGGTTTGGTTGTGTTGACAAGTCCAAGCCATTTTTGAGTCGAAGGGCTTGTTTTTTTGAATCCAAATTTTAAGAACACATATGCATCATTATGCCATTGCATTATGTATTTTGACATTATGACCTTGGAAATTGTTGTGCATAGTGCAAGGAATACACATGAATTATAATGTGTATACGTTCCTATCTCTTAACATAAAAATAGTCAATATATGTATTGGTAGCTGCATATGGTTTAGTAATATAGGGTTTAATAAAATATATGTTACCTTTATATTCCTTATACTTTAAATTTTTTTTAGTAAATATAATAAATTAGGGTCACTCCACATTTGAGAGAGTTGGTCTCACAACTGCACACATTACAATGTAGAAAATAGTTTTTTCAAAATCCAAACTGGTCACTACTTAGGAATTTTTAGAGTCTTAGTA
Source organism: Torreya grandis (assembly GCA_037957365.1). Classification (NCBI taxonomy): domain Eukaryota; kingdom Viridiplantae; phylum Streptophyta; class Pinopsida; order Cupressales; family Taxaceae; genus Torreya; species Torreya grandis. The sequence goes on from JARHVA010005207.1 coordinate 488,690, forward strand.
TTGAACCTAAGGATTTTAGGGCATAAATTTTGTAATTGATATCTATTTTTGATAAAGATATAGTTATTTTTTAGGTTTTTGTGCCTTTTAAATTTTTTTTGGTATTTTTAAGACTTCTAGGTTTATCAAAATTAAAGTTTGCAAACCACTCACTTTGAACTTGATTCAGAGTAATGTGATTGGGGTAACATAAGTCACATTGATGACCTACATAATTAAATGACCACTTTATGTTAATTTTACTCACTCATCATCCCTCCCTCATCCATAATCACTTCCTACTCATCCCTCATCACCCCTAATTGCTCTATCCTCATTTCTCATTATCCCTAATCAATTCCTTATTAACCTTCACTATCCTTAGTCATCTCTAATCACTCCTCTATTGACCTTCACCATTCCCCATCATCCCTAATCACTCCCTTCTCATCCATCATAATCTCTAATCATTTTTTTCTCATATATCATCATCCTTAATCACTTTTTCCTCATTTTTTATCATCCCTAATCACTCCCTCCTTGTCCCTAATCACTCTTTCATTGACCTTCACTATCTCTCTAATGACTCCCTTATCATGCCTAATCACTGCTTCATTAACCATCACCATTCCTCATCATACATAATCACTCCCTCGTCATCTCTCATAATGTATAATCACTCTTTTCTCATCCCTCATCATCCCTAATCACTCTTTCATTGACCCTTACCATCTGGGTGGGAGCACAAAGTTGAGGGATGAAAAAGGGCCTACCTATGGACATGATTTTTTTGAAATTTTAGAAATCTAAAATTATATAGATAATTTGAGATGGCTAAACTCAAAATTTGAAGATGATATAAAAATATGAACTGTAAAATTTTGAGTCTAGTTTTTAAAACACTAATTGTTTTGAAAATGGTTAAGTATAACTAGGTCAAACATCTAAAATTTGAAGAGAAACTCTTGTTTTCTAAGAAAATAAATTAGATAGACATCCATGCAACCCACCATTTTTTGAGCACCACTTAATATTATTTGAAACCATTTGGTCAATATTTAAATAAGATATTATAGTTTATGACCTATATTATTTTATATTTTTTTAATGAATATATATATATATATATATATTATTAATATTACAAGTAAATAGATCTTAAAAATTGATAAAAAATTAGATCGCCGGCTATGCGGCTCCCCTAAGTACCTTAAAAAAAATGAAAATTGATTTTTTAAAAATGTGTATAGTATTAGGCTTAGTTTTTGACCATATAATTTGTTTTTCACTTGTATCGACAAAAAAAATTACATAAACATGAATAGGTATATATATTTACGGCATGTAGTGGCCTAAAAAAGATATAGTTGAAAATCAACATAGTTTAAACCCTTAAAATAGTCAAAAAATTATAAAAATCATATATTTACAAAGAGGGGAGTGTGCTCATTGTCATGTTGATATTTTCATGAATTTTTTTGTTGAAATTCATAGTGTATTTAGTGATAAAAGTTTAAATTTTCTATTTTATGTCAAAACTCTCAGACTTGGCTGTAGATTGACAGGTCCAAGCCTTTGGATTGGGAATCCAAGTCATTTACAAGCCAAAAGGCTCAATTTTTTGAATTTAAATTTAAGTAATGTGTATGTGTTATAATACATATGAGTTATTTGTTCATAACATAAAAACCAAATTTTCTCTATGGGTACGGGGATTTTTTAATCTTTATCTCCTTACTAGTGGTATGTCATGATAGGGGAAAGGTCCCTAAGTTTGGATATTAAATTAAGGTGTTGTGGTATCACATTAGAATAACACATACACAATAATATTTATACACAATAATACATGTTCCATGAATGGATCACACCTTAACAAAAAGCTTGTTCAGCTATTGGTAGGTGCAAGTCACTATTGGTACCTTTTCCCTATATACACTACCACAAAAATGATGAAATTATATTTTGATAGGCTCTATGGCCTCATTTAATAGGTTATGTGAAGATATAATAAAAATATATGAATGTGATAATGTAATGAGAATATTTAATGTGCAACCTAAGCTAAGCATGAGATATCGGGACTTAGTTTAAGTGTAACATGTTAACCCCAAGCCATAAAAAAATATAAACAAAAAGTCAAACATGGTTGAATCTAAAGCAAACTGGGAATATTTTGAGCCCATTCAACCTAATTGCATGACTATAAAATGTGATTTTAGAGTTGATCACCTCCAATTTCATTAGAGATTGAAGTAAATAAACATTAAATGCAATGTATAGGTTGTGGTTTTAAACTCAATAAACTTGAATAGACCATATAATGAATGAAGATGTCGATTGGTTCAATTATGGAGATAATTAGGGTCAAAATGAGCCATATGAACCTATTTTAAATTGTATACATGATGTGATTTGGAGTGAAATTAACCCTAGAATGTCATCATATATAATGAACCAAAGAGTTGATTCATTCAATTGAAGAGGCATTTAAGGCCAATTTGAACCCCTTCAATGTAACTATAAGAATGTGTGATATGATTTGGGCTAAATTAAATTTGATTATGTCATGAATTGAGCCAATTAGTCAATTGGTGCAATAAGGGATGTGATTTGGGAAAAATTGAGTCCCTACACCAAATTCATGGCACAATCGATTGTATAGTCTATGCAACATATGGCTTAAATGACCCTAATTTTATCATAAATTTAAACATGAAGGAAATTATGGCTAATTTGAACCTAATTAAGCCTAAATGTGAGTCTATGATGTGATTAAAGGGTCTAAATTAGCTCATGTTTCATGACATGTTAACCCTAAACCATAATTTTATCACAAATATAGTTCCCCTACACCCTAATTTCATCACACATATATACAAACCAGTTACACTAAACCCTAAATAGGCTAAACCCTAGTTTTATGACTTTAATATAATCCATAATTTCCCTAATTTCATCACAAGTGCATTTTCATGAAGGTAATTAGGGCCAATACGAACCCATTAAAACTAGTTTTGTGAGTCTACGATGTGATTTGGGGTTAAATTATCTCATATTGCTAGGTACATATTGAGCTAATTAGTCAATTTTTACAACCATAAACCCTAAACCATAATTCTATTATAAATACAAGTTCATGAAATAAATTGAGGCCAATATGAACCCATTGAACAAGTACATAAAACTTATAGAATGTGATTGGAGTGAGATTAACCCTGATGTCATTATATATAATGAAACAATGAGTTGATTCCTTCAATCAAGGAGGCATTTGAGGCCAATTTGAATACCTTCAACCTAACTACAAGATCAAGATATGGTTTGAGGGAAATTAAGTTTGATTTTGTCATGAATATATCCAATTAGTCAATTGGTGCTATTAGGGACATGATTTGGGCAAAATTGAACCCCTGAACCAAATTTATGGCTTAATCAATTGTATAATCTATGCAACACATGGCTTAAAAATGACCATATATCATTTACATTATGCCTTTATTTTGTATGTAACCCACTTGAAGGAATATAGGCCATTTTTAGGTCTCTTAATGATTGTAACAAATGAATATCTCCTATATTGGTCTTAAAAGACCAATGAACTTATTTTGATCTCAGTCTCTTGTGTTTGATCAACCAATGATATAATAATGTTTCAATTCAAGGTGCAGTTCCTAAAATACCCTTTTACAAGCTCAAGATACCAATATCTTGGTTTTACCTCACTTTAAATTATCCCATCCATCAATTTGTTCTTTCACCATGGATCCTCAAGATTCCACAAATTAATGCCAAGAAGAATCTACTTTATTCAATATTCAAATGGTTATCCTTGAAGCCTATAATTATTGGTAGTGTGACTATTACTTTCATAGTTCAAGACTTGACTCTGAACCTTATTATTTACTCATTCTCCTTTCCAACTTTGGATGAAAGATTTAAAATAATGATCTATAGAGGCTCTAAAAGTTTTTCACAAGTTCAAATTATCAATTTGGTTACCAAATGACCAAGAATCTTGAATCAACCCCAAAACTACTACAGGGTTATAGATAGGTCCCTTTAGATCTTAGAAATGTACCATTCACTCAAGTTCACCTCAATGGTTTTCTAAATGCTTCTTGGAAATGTCATGGATCATCTATATAATGACGATAAACTATTATTATTTTTGGTCTCTCAAAGGAGAATTAATTCAATTGTAACCCCTACTCCTTAGGTCTATACAAACCTATTTTTATTTCCTCAAAGGCTCTTGCCTCAAATTAAACATTGATTACCTTGATAGGTAATTTTATCAAAAAAGCAAACACTAAGGCAGTTATGGTGAATTTGAACCCATTGAACCTAAATGCAAGTCTATGATGTGATCAAAAGAGATAAATTAGGCCATGTTTCATGACATGTGTTTACCTTAAACCCTAATTTTATCATGAATTGAATGTAATTTGGACTAATTTAAAATCTAATTTAGGCCAACTGAATCTAATTTAGACTAATTGAATTAATTTGGACTAATTTAATCTATTTTGGACTAATTGACATCAACCAAGGGATAAATTAAACCTAATTTGGACTGAATGAATCTAATTTTGGCATAATTCAACCAAATGTGGACATGAATCAAATTAAAGGGCTAATTGAAGGGGCAAATGCATTTTATGATAGTATTATTACATAGTTATATAGGATGAATATATTAAATAAATAACACATACGTGTTATAATGCATATGCATTATTTAATATATGGACAAAACTTAGTTTTTAAATACGATTTTTAACCCAAATTGAGAATTTTGTCCCCAACAACATTCTTTGCATACTTTTTGCATATTCTCTACGTGTTTTTCAAGTACTTTTGATGACCCTACCTTTGAAAAGCTATTGAGTTCAATGGGTGATAAATCACATTCGAGGAAGAAGAAGTTGAATAACAAATTATTGAAGCAATTAGAAGAGTTGAGAGAAAAATACAAGGTACGAATGCAAGTAATTCATTATAGATAAAGTACAACCACTAATCCTAATGAATTGAATAATGATGAAATTGATAATAATGAATTGAATAATGGTAGAATTGATAATAATAAATTAGATAATATTTGAAGTTCACATTCAAAGTATAATTTTTTTGATTTTGTTGATGATGAGTCTATGCATGATGCTTTATCCCCCAAAAATGAAAAAAATTTCATAGAAACATATAATGAAGAAAGAAACAATGAATAAAATGTCATACCACCACTAAACAACAAAAGTAATAATGATTTTGAAATACTCTCTCAACAAATTCAAACATTAACAACACCTCCAAGAATTATGTGTAGAAAAAATAAATACTTAATTGAAGTCAATGAAAGTATTTTGAAACCATTGCATAACAAAATATTTGATCACCATTCAATAATATTGACTCAAGAAATTTAGGAGATTTTGTTTAATAGAATAGATTATGATAGTAAAAAATGTCAATTATTTGTTTCGTTGGTGAAACTGATTAAGATGAGACCTACAATGTACACATTAGTACTAGGAACATCTGACATGGATGATGAAAACAATGAAATTGTTGAAAATATACATGATGCATATCATATTGTAGGTCCAAAATCATGCAATAAAGATTGTAATGAAGCTTAACATATAATTACAATTTGTGCAGTAAGTGGTCAAATAGGAAAAATTGATTGATTTCAAAAACAAGCTAAGCACTTGATATAAACATAAAAACATTAATGAAAGCAATTAAAAGACATGAAGGTCTTAATGAACTCAATACTAATGAGTTTTGATCATTATCTGGTAGACTTCCATAAAAGGAAAAGGCTATAGTCGATGCTATCAAATAGTTACTTGCATAGATTTGGAAAGATAATACAAGAGTTTTGCCTAATGCAAGAGATCTAGTGAAGAGAAGAATTGGTTCTTGTAACCATGAACTGCATTCAAAATATTTATTAGAGATGTCTTAAACACAATTGTACTCTATGTTTTTATAAAAACATCCACAAATTTTTATTCGTCAAATATTTTTTGAGATAGCCAAACCTTTTTATGTAAAAATAAATCACACACACACCACTTGTTATTGTAAGTAATATGTTTTTAATAAGGTAAAGTAGAAAACCAGGGGCTGAACCCTTTACATAGAAAAAAAGATAAGAAGGCGATCAAACAAAATATGCCTTCAAAGAGACGACGACACTGGTCGAGAAACAACAGACACAAAAACAAAACACAAGAAACGAAAAGACCAGAGTCAGAGAGGACTCTCCTTACATAACCATTGATTTGGAAAGATCATTGAGTTTTTCAGTATTCTCTGCATTGTCAGCATGTCCAATATTACCCACCTCTTTCAGCATAGACATGTTCAGGAGAATTGTATTCTAGAGTCCTTTGGCAAAATTTTGCTCTAGCCTCTAAATACGATCCTTCAGGGCCCCAATTCAGCTTTCCAATCAGTCTCATTCTCAATATCCTTGCTAGCTTCCTCGACATACATTTTCCCCTTATTGTCAGTAGTTTCCATAGTTTCAGTACCATGCTCCTCAGTAACCTCAAAATCCCTAGTCTCCTGCTTCCCTCTAGTGTCTTCCAAAATTTCTTGGATTTCCAGCTGCTTAGACTCTTCCTCTTGAGTTGCTTCTTCCGAAGCACTTTCTGAGTAATCAATCAGTCTGGCTTTCAGGGTGGGTTTACCAAAAATCCATCCTGATCTTTGAACTCTGGAGGAGAATCCTTCCTTATGAATTTTGGAAGACTTGTAAGATTTACCACCTTGTCCCCCCTTGGCCCTACTCAGATTTTTTTTGGGTCCCCTCCATGGTCTCTTTAATATTCTCTTCCTCTTCATCAACCTTTCTATTCTTACCCTTCTTGCTTGCAAAGGAGCCGGGGGTATCAACAGGGGTCTTTTTTGGGGTGGAGAAAGAAACATCTTTTGTTTTGGTAGGAGCAGGGGAAAAACATGATTCATCAATAGCATCACCAGACATCGGGTTGGAAGGAATGTCTCCACTATCAATTCTGATAGTCTTGGATGGATCTAGGGCTCAGTGAAAGTTGTATAAGTATAAAATTAGTCCCTGGTGTAGGGGAATAGGGTTCATATCTAGCTTCTTAGCCATTTTAGCTCTCACCCTTAGGACAAAGTGTTCCAAAGAGGAGAGCAGGTAAAAAGGGAAACTAATAATAACATTACACCTGAAGTGATTTAACAAAGGGAGGTGGTAATTGTAGAACCTGATAAATTGACCTTCGAGTGTGAAGTACTTCATGAGAATGAATCACACTCCATCCCATGGCTTTGGAAGTTTAGTGCACTCGAATCCTCCTTGATATAAGACGAGTTCTTCTCCCTCACCCATAAACAGTTTGTGTCTTGCAAGATCCATAATTTTTGTTTTCCTTTGAAGTTTTATTCCCTACATGGTCATTCCCATGGCCATAGAAATCACCTTTTCAGAGATTTCAAAACTAATTCCACCCACTGTGACCTGCCTATTTAACCAAGATCTTGCAAACTACTCGGACAAGTTTTTGTCGTAACCATTGTAAGTAATATGTTGAGTTTTCAATGCACTATGATTTTTTTTGCCATATTAATTGTACATTACATATTTATAATATTTTACAAAAGTGTGGCTTAGAAATTCTACCAAAATCAACCAAAAAATTTATTCCAATTTTTTTTGTGAAAGACTAGATGGACAATTCTTTTATAAGAACTCATGTTTGGATGGAAATTGTAACATTTGTGATGGATTGCCAAAATTAAATAATAGTATCCATGAGGAGTGTACAAGTGAAATTGGACATAAATTATTTTATTTAAGCAAATAAAAATTTGTGACCTATCAAGTAAAAGATGGCAAGAAAATAAAAAAGCGTGAGCTTGTTACAAAATAGATACATGCTTCATTATTTATGGACAAAATCAAGAACAAAATTATTTATGAGTATGCACGACACACACACATAGGGATATATGGTTGGATGAACATTTCATGCTAAGCAAGGACACATTCCCAATTAATTCAATTGTTTTAGTAGTCAAATTTGATAAAAATTACACATTCAAACCACAAATAGAAGTTCAATCACAATATTAAAACTCATCACAAGTTTCCATATTTGTGCATAGAGCATTCATGCATGTAATTGAAAGTACATAGTAAGATTAAAAAATATCACAAGATTACTATTTTTATATTAGTGATGACTGATCACATTGTATAGTGTACGTGCAAGGTTGTTTTGATAAGTTCTATGGATAGTTGTCTAAGAGGAACATTCATTTCAATTGGCATTACATTTTGTTAAATAATTGCATATCATAATTTAAGAATGCATGAATGTTTTATTAGTTGAGCAAGATACACATTACCACTAATGTAGAATATATTTGGAGTTTTACTAAGGTTGACCACAAAAAGGAGGAACATGATGATGTTGGAGCATGTGTAAAGAGAGCCATTGCAAGGGGAGAGTTGAAATTTACAGAGGCTGCTAATTTGAATAATGCAAAAATCATGGTTTAATAGTGTAATGAGAACATGTTATATGATGCTCAAGCAAATTATACTATTTTTAGACATTTTTGGTTAATAGAGGAAGACAACTTAGAAACCTATGAGGATTGTATGAATCTAATGGGTTCAAATGGGCTTCATTCATTTCGTAGCTCAAATGTAGGTTCTTGGACTATTCATAAGAGACACTTGGAATGTTTCTATTATGTATGCATAGAATTTATTTGGAATGAGTGTGAGTCATAAGAGTGGGTGGATGAATGGAGTTCCATACCTCTAATTCCAATCAACACATATCAGGTTCCACTAACATTACAACTTATAAATATAACATCATCACATGACTTTGACCATGCTTATGATATAGTAGAACTAGATAGAAGATTAATCATTATTTACTATTTATTCTATTATCTATCTTGATAGTGTCATTAAAAATCATTTTTTATGATATAGGGCATGTTTTTGTAGTTATTACAAATGACGGTAATGAAGAGGGAACATATTAATACTTATGTCAGTGTGTATATAGATATAAAAAATTGACTTCCTCAGTCATAGATGGAGAAAACATTGACTATCCCATTGGTTTTGTGGTAGTCACTGGAACTTGGCTTCGATGATATCCTATCAAAAATTTAGATGTATGGTTGTTTGATGACTTTAAAACACACAAGAAGGTACTATACTATTAAAATTTAGTTCTTGCAACAAATATTACATTTTAAAAATATCATGGGAGGTTATTAAACAAGAATATATGGAAAGTTCATGAGTCAGACCATGAATCTATTCTTGATACTATTAATAACCCTTGTTTAGAGTAGATCTTAGTGGTTCGTTGGATTGAAATGGGAAGGTATGTTGACTTGTAAAATGTAGATGTAATGAATTCTACCAAATGTTTTTGATTTTTTAGGTAGTACATGCATAAATTTAATTTTTAATTTATTAATAACAATTTTATGTAGGTTAATGGTGTCAAATAAGCTTCCACCTTAATGTGGTTGGCACTATTAGTAAATAATTTCATATTCTTGAAGCTAAGAGAAGCTTATTGATGTAAATTGCCAAAGTGCATGACATATTTTCACAAACTCAATTCTCTAATTCCTATTTTAAAGTTGTTGTGTCCACCTTGATACTCCCAACCTATCACATAGGGTTACACCCTTCACTTAAGACTTGATTTAAACTTTCACTCTCAAAACACTGATCTTCTAGCCTTATTATTTAGGTCTATAAATTTGTAATCTAACTTTCTCTCTTTCTCTACCCAACCTCAACTCATAACACCACTTATATCAGTTGCATATGACCCTTAATACTGTCATTAATCAAATGGTTTCAAAAATTTATGTCTTTTTTTATGGTTAATTCTCATAAAACTTAGAAATTTACCTGTTAACACCTATATTACAGGTCTATTTTGGCTCATTATTGCTTATATCTACACCCAAATACACTCTAATCACCTTAGGAATGTTCTATACAACTATATCAATCTACCTATAAAGTTATAGTCTCCATATCTCAATCGTTTGGGAAATATGATAATTTTAGTCTCCTAAACCCCTTTTTTGCTTGTTTAGACACAAATATGCTTACACATGGTCAATTATAATATTATTTAGATAATATTTTAAGGATTAAAATCAAATATATATTTTAATATTATCATTTACCAAGTGTGTACAAGGTTTAAATTCATGTTTGAGGCAATAATTTAGGATATATACAAGTTTCTTTATTCCAAAACCCTCCATTTCTTGACTTTTACATACCTGAATGATATAATCATTCAGGTTAGATATTTTAAAAGGTATTAAAAGGATGATACCAAATAAAATGAATATATGGGGTTATATTAAAGTTAACCACCAAATTTCAACTTATTTGGATGGGTCATTTTTAATTTAGACCTCTTTTAGTGACTAAAATATCATGTCTTAAGGTTAAGAATAAGAACTAGGTCAGAATGGGTGATGGATTTGTCAGTTGGACATTATGATAGAAAAAAAACTTGTTCCTATACATTATGACCCCTACAGACGTATTATCAGTGTCAATTTTCAGCTAAGAAGCACTGGAAATGGAGTTATGTAACTGCAGCTTCAACTTTGACAACATTTTTATTAGTATTTTTGAGATCCTAAACAATAGTAAAAATATACTTATTGGTAATTGGATATCAAGGAAATTGGATAATGTGTAATTTTCCTGTATTAACATGTTTATATTGATTTATTTTCACTTACGGGTCTTGAAGGTAGAAATGCTAGTTAGAACTCAAGAAGTTGTCTCTTCACTGCCAAAAACTTACATTTCAGGGCTTGTTACTGTAACTTGTGCCATGAATGAATCTCTATGTTTATAATAACTTGATTATATGTGAAATTATAATTATTTAATATGAATAGTAATTATCTTATGGTTCATCCATATGACTTACTATTTTCATTTTATGTATGCCTGAAGTTAGGCTAAAAATCTGCACTTTTCTTGTGTTGGAAAAAAGCAATATTGAGCCTAAAATGGGTGGTGGGTTTTTTGATAGAGCATGATGGGAGGAAAAAAACCTATCATTAGATGTAATTCACCCATAAATTTTTTTTGGAGGTGCCAAATTTTAGCCAAAAAGCACAAAAAATAGAGTTATATAACTGAAACTTTAACTTTGACAACATTTGTTGTCAGTGTTTCTGTGCTCCTAAACAGTAGTAAAATATGCTTATGGATGGAATTGTAAATCATGGTCATTATATAACTTTTAATTTTTACATATTTATGTGTTTAGAGTGATGTATTTTCACTTGGGGGTCCCGAAGGTAGAATTTCTAGTTGGAACTCAAGAGGTTGTTGCTTCACTACCAAAAAGTTATATTTCAAGACTTGTTATTGAAACTTGTGCCAAAAATTTATATCTAAGTTTATAATAACTTAAAATATCTTATATTTTATCAATAAAAATTATTATTTTCATTTTACGCATGTCTGAAGTTAGGCTAAAAATTTGCATTTTTCATGTTTTGGAAAGGGTGTTTTTGAGCTCAGAATGGGTGGTGGGTTTGTCAATCGAGAGTGAGTGGAGACCAATAACCTGGCATTGGAAATTATATGACCCTCCATATGTGTTTATATTCCCATTTTTTATTTGAGAATCATAAAAAATGGAGTTATATAATTGGAGCTTCAACTTTGACAATATTTGTTGTCAGTGTTTTTATGCTCTTGAACAGTAGTGAAAATGTGCTTACAAGTGGAATTAGATGTCATGGTCATTGGAGAACATGTAATTTTACAATATGGATGTGTTTAGAGTGATGTATATGTACCTATGGGTCCTAGAAGAAAAAATACCAGTTAGAGCTTAAGAAGTAGTCTCTTCACTGCTAGAAAGTTGCATTTCAGGCCCAGTTACTACAGCTTGTGCCATATATTGCTCTATAAGTTTATAATCACTTGATTCATGGTTAAATTATAGAAATTTAATATGAATATAAGGGATTTTATGGTTCATTAATATGACTTAGTACTTTTTTTTTATGCATGTATAAATTTAGGCTAAAAATCTACATTTTTCTTATGTTGAGAAGGGCGTTTTTGAGCCCAAAATGGATGGTAGGTTTGTCAATCAGGTATGATGGGAGGACAAGAACTTAGTATTATAAATTATCTACCATTTTTTATGTATTTTTACTACTAATTTTTATCCAAAAATCACTGAAAATGAAGTTATACAACTATAGTTTTAACTTTAACAACATTTGTTGTCAGTGTTTCTGTGCTCTTGAACAATAGTGAAAATGTGCTTACGGGTGCAATTGGACATCATGGTAATTTTATCATTTGTAATTTAACCATATTTATGTGTTTTTAGTTATGTATTTGCACTTAGGGGTCTTGGATGCAAAAATGCTAGTTGGAGTTCCAGAAGTTATCTCTTCACTGCTAAAAAGTTACATTTTAGGACCCGTTAGTGCAACTTATATCACAAATTGATTTATACTTTATACTGAATTTATCCAAGATGAAAATATAGGTATTTAAAATTAATATTATGGATATTATGATTCATCCATATGACTTACTATTTTTGTTTTATGCATGTTTGAAGTTAGGTTAAAAATCTACATGTTTCTTGTGTTGGAAAGGGCGTTCTTGAGCCAAAAATGGCTAGTGGGTTTGTTGACCGGGAATGTTGGAAGGCCAAGAACCTAGTATTGGAAATTCATTTGGACATGTTTTTAGTGTTATTTTTCATCCAAAAATCACTAAAAATGGAATTCTACAACTAGAGCTTCAACTTTGACAACATTTGTTATCAGTATTTTTGCCCTCTTGAATAATACTGAAAATGTGCTTACGAGTGGACATGGATGTAATGATCATTTAATAACATATAATTTTAATATATAGACATGTTAAAAGTGATGTATTTTTACCTATGAGTATTGGAGGTAAAAATTCTAGTTAGAGCTTAAGAAGTTATCTTTTCATTGCCAAAAAATTTCATTTTAGGACCTGTTACTGTAACTTGTGCCACAAATTGATTTATAAGTTTATAATCACTTGATCATGGTGAAATTATAATAATTTCACATAAATAGGTGGTATTTTAAGGTTCATTCATATTACTTACTACTTTCATTTTACGCACGTCTAAAGTTAGGCTAAAAATTTGCATTTTTCTTATGTTGGGAAGGGCATTCTTAAGCCTAAAATGGGTTGTGGGTTTGTCGACTAGGCATGATGTTAGGATAAGAACATGGTAATAGATGTTATATAACCATACATACATTTTTTTAGTTCTAGTTTTCATCCAAGAATCATTGGAAATAAAGGTCTCCAATTGGAACTTCAACTTTGACAACATTTGTTGTCAGTGTTTCAATGCTCTTGAACAATAGTTTTCCGTCCCTAAGGTATTTTAGAAATTTTAAAGGTATTCATAAAAAGTTTAAGGATAATTTTAGGATTATAAATCAGGGGTTAAACTTCAATAATTAATGTTATTGGTTTGTTTAAGTTCTCTTGAGTCATTACATGTATATGCAGCTCTGTACTTGAACTTCAAAAGTCTATTAGAATGACATGTAACACTGATTCCTTAAGAGAGAGAGAGTGTTATCACGAGTCCTTAATATAGAGAGTTTGTTTTAATTATTTATATTCATCTCAAAGAGGTTATTAAAATATTAATTATGACATAGAAGGATATAAGGAGGATGAACGAGGGTCATCAATGCACTTATAACTACTATTTTGAGGCAAAACTGCCTATTTCATGACCATTATCAACATACTAGTAGACTCAAAAAGTGTATCTCTCTCTTTCACAATAGAATCAACAAGTTTACATCTCTATTTCATACAACTCTCTTCATAATATTTATTCCCAAATAGACATTAGGATATAATTACATTGGATAAAAGATGAAGGAGGTGGTTAATTCATAATAAACCTCTATGAGGCATTATAAGTATGGATATTTTATATTGTAATAATATTATAACACATTATAAAGGGTGAGTAATTAGTATATGAATGTAATCAGATGTATTAGAGGGATTATAGAAGTCATAGTCATCCTCATGGGACAAAATAAAGTAAAATGTAATAGAATATTGTTTTAAAAGGCCATTTACTGACTTAAGTTGGAGAATTTGAGGAATAATCTCATATTTAAAAATGATATAAAAATATGATAATAATATATTATATCACTTGGGAGGTGTAAAAGACCCTTCATAAGGATAAAAAGGCCAGATTACATCATTGGAGAGACTAATGATAATTTACAATCTGCTAAATAGGGTTCTATAAGTGTGTTTTGGAAAATTTATCGTCAATAAAGGATTTAATATTTATTTTAAACCTATGTATTCATATTTATTAGACATAAATTAATTTGTTTCATTCAATTTTAGAACATGTTTGAGCTCAAATTGAAGTTTATCTCCTTGGAACTCATAATACCCCTATTTTTTTATGTAAAGACAGTCTTCTCAGTCACTTATATCATGTGAAAAATCATGCATGCATTGAAAATGAACATTGGATTATTTAAAGGATTATTATAAGAGTCTTGTTAAAGTTTTGGATAAATTTTATAAGTCTTATATTGTATGAATAATCAATAAGAATCTCTTGGCTTCTAGAATCAGAAAAACCCTAAAATGGGGTTTAATGACATTAAAAGACTCATATATTTGTTTTCAACTAGTGGAATTCAACCAAGTTTTTTAGGAAGGTTAAGGACCATGTATATAAACTATTTAAATATTTATTTTTATTAATGAGACCATGTGAAATAAGAAAATGTGGATTGTGACAGTGTTTCTTATAGGTGTTGATTTGTCAAGATAGGCAAGAATAATTTTGGATGAGAATTCTTATAGATGAAGTTGATAATATTGTTTTGAGACTTGAGACACTTTTTTTTTATCATTTAAAAATATTTATTAAGTTTTTTTGATTTGGATAAAGAACATAATTAGTGATTTGACCTACTAAGAGCCAATTAGGCCTAGAGACCTAAAACAAAGAATTGGTCTAGAATTGATCTTTTTAAGAAACCAATGAATGGAGATTGGTTTCTTCACAATAGATTTAATTTATAGGTATTTAAAGGAATTTAAAAATACTATATAATGAGTTTAATATTTAAAAACATCATAATTAAGGCCTAATTGTTCTAAAATAGTCTTGTAACAATCTTGAGACAGAGTTTAGGTTTGGGATTATCATGTGTCTTGATGGATGTTTGAATGCATACAAGGGAATTTTCTAAGAAAAGTGATAGTATACTAAGCCTTTGATTAGTCTACAAGAGGGGATGGATTCAAAAAAATAGATATATAAGTGGTAAATAGTTTATATCAAGACTCAAATTGACTATCTCCAGAGTTGTAGGTTTCCCTTAAGAAAGTTAAGAAGGAAAGATCCATCAAGTGATATCACGTATCTAAGGATATCATAAGACCATAAATAATTTAAAAATAACCATAAATGATAAATTAAGGCATAAACAAGCTTATTATTGATTACAATATAACCTACTTGACTTCTTTTGACTAATATGTACAAACTTAGATCTTTTAGCTGAGGTTACTGCATCACTTACATAGCTTAAATAGATGGGTATAAGTAATTTGAAACTAGATAAAGTAATATTATGTATCAATGATCAAACATTACACTTCATGGTAATATAAGTATAAATAATGTTCCATTCTCAAATGTGGTTCAATGGTCAAACATTACACTTCATTGTTGATAATAATAAAACCCATAAAGGCATATGAAACAATATAAAAACCATTTTAATACAATAATAATAAAAATAATAAAATCATACAAAATAAGAATATAATAGAATGTTAGGTGAATTCCATATAGACATACAATGCCAATAATACATACATTGTGAAATAAGCATTAAAAAATTACATCATCTAACAACACAATATCTAATGTCGAGTGAATGTCATATATACATATAATGCCAAAAGTGCATACATTGCCATCTAGGTATACAAAAAAGTACATCATTTAAGACATCCTAGTAATCAAATAACCTCCCTCTCTTTACATTCATTGAAGAAGACTCTTCTTGGGATGCCTTACTTGTAGATGGAGATCCATTGAATTCTTTATATTGCTCCAAGGTCTGATTATGGGTCCTATGCTCATAGCTCGTTTGTAGCTAACCCTATTTAAATAAAAATATTATTATAAAATTAACATAATATACATGAAACCAAGTTAATACATTAATTCTGAAATAAAATAAAAAATCATTTAAACATGCACTTACTACAAGCTCATGGTCTTGCTCAATCTGCATCTAAAGCTCAACTAGGTCAGTGACAGGGTCAACTACATGAACAAGTGTGTGAAATGATGAATAAACATGAGGAGGTGATATAGTAATCATCTAAGTTGGATTATTAGATGTCATTTGATAACCCTGCATACACAATACATTCACGTAATTTATATTTATCCAAGTACATGTAGTAAAATTAATAAAATAAATCTATTTTTATAATTCAAAATTACAAGTTAATATGTACCTCTATGAGTGCTTGTTCGTATGACATTGCAATAACAATGCCTATGTCTATCTCAACTTGTAGTGATGGAGGAGTGTCTAATCTAGTGATCAACTAAACAAACAATGTTGTTTAGTTTTATAAAAATTATTGAAGATATATGGAATTTTTTTCTCTTTTATCAAACCAAGAGTATATCTAATAACATTGTACTTGAATTTTGAGATCCTTGATAGATAAATTTAACTTAAGTATAAGACTCAATATACATAGATCAAATGTAAATAAATTATAATATTAACTTGAAAATTTACCTTTGTATATGTAAATGGTGTCTCACTAGCACAAAAGGATGTAGGAGTGGATGGCCCACTAACTAGCTCCATAAATGTAAACATAGGTTGAGTAAGATCAAATAATGCACCTATGGACTATTTTGATGAAGGAACCTATTATAACATGATTACATATATATTATTCAATTAATGTGTAAATTAATAGTTATCTTTTAAAAATGCAAATATAACTTAAATTTAACATGAAATTTATATAAAAGATACTTATATGCGTGTAGTGGTAGACATGTACACACCAAACATGTATGCCAAAAAATCACAAGTCAAGATTATATCATCCAAGCCCTTTATAGCACCATCGTCATCATCCAAATGTCTATTGTATATAGTACCACAAGATATTTAGGGGTGGGGTTGGGTATGAACACTATGTGGAGTATCTCTAGCATTGGTCTCTAAAAGCCTACTCATATGCTGAATGAGTGTATTAGTAAATGCATTAAGTGCATGCACAATGTTGATATCCATGACCTCCTTCATCATAGAGGTAATCTTAAGATGAAGTGGTTTTTGGGTAGGTATCCTTATAGGATAATTAGGTGCATGATGTGTACCTAGTTGATCCTACATAGAGCCTTTCTTTTGGCCCTAAAACTCACCATAGTCAAATTAGTTTGGAATCTTGTTGAGGGTAAACTCATAGTAGAGTTTTCTCAAGAAATACAATGGGACCTCATAGTTGTTACATGGTGGATAATCAAACACCATCTGCCATCAGTCCTAAAAATTGATTTAATCATGCTATGTTGGCATCAATGGATAGGGAAATGTTTAGCAATAAATAGAAATGGTGCATTGGTGGCTAGGTCAATGAATAAGGCACAAGATTTATCTTCTGTTATATCTTTTTTTTACCTCCTATGATGACACTTTGTCATCATAATAAACCCTACATGTATCCATATACGATGCCCATAGATCAATTTAACTCATTACTGAGTCAACTTGACCTTATATCAACTCTAGGGTATTAGATCGATAGGTGTAGTGGGTGTTGGTGGAAGTGGGGTAACTCATTCTCCTAATGATTTGCTCAATTTCAATTTTTTTCCCACTATATGTGAAGCTATATCCTCCTGACTACTTGGGGGATATTGTGGAATTGTAAGAGGGATAGGAGGGTTAGGAAGAGGGTTAGCAAGGTGGCCTCTTGCACCAGAGTGGCATGTTTAAAAAACATAATTTATCATTTAAAAAATACATTTTTTTTATAGGGTTATTAGGTTTATTTTTTATTGATTACCTCCTTTCCCTAGTTTCATAGTCTATGTGGTGAGGTTTTCAGTGTTCTAATGAAGATTGCATGGTAACAAACGAGTGGAGCAAAACACGATCACGTGATGGATAAGAGAGCTCAAAGTGAAAATATAAATGAGAGGTTATAATACTCAGGTGAGTTTTTAAAAATGTTTTTCAAAGTTTATAACTTGTATGTATTATAACATGTTATGGCTTGGTATCCCTAGCCTAAAATTCAAATGATGCATACGCATTATGTTCATAATGAATATGTATTACATGAAATGTCCACAAAATTTTCCCCTACCTCCATGCACATACCCATCCCTCATCACTTTATTATTGATTGTCACCATCCTTCATCATCGCTAATCACTCCCTCATCATTTAATGTAAGTATGCCTCTTATAGGTTTACTCATCTAGGTATTCTAGGTCTCCTTTAGGCTTTGTAGCCTTCCTTGTTTGTTTCATGCCACATATTAAACTCCTTATAATAACACAAGGTTCTTATACTTTGAATTTTTTTACTCACTCAATAAACATGGTTTATTATTTTGAAGTACACCACCTTTTGAAGACACAAAAACAATGATATTCCCTCTAGTATTTTAGTTTTATTCTAGGTATTAAACTTTCTTTATATCTTGTTTACTGTAATTCAGTCCCCTTTGACTACTGTTATATTATTGAACACCTATTTGAACCTACTTTCACTTATTTACCTTCGTAGTGATAATCTCCATCAAAACATTGGTCCATTTTCATATAAAATTAATTATTGTACACAAACCGAAGTTATATCATATCAGACCTTATTCATTAGGTTTGTCGCCCTTTATCGAAAAGATTTCACTCAAGACTGACCCCTAATGTCCCCAATATAATTCTTGTATTTGATTTGACACTATCTAAGCTAGCACATAAGCTTATTTCATTATTTTTACTCATTTATGAAAAATTATGAGTTGTCATAGGTATCTTATGGGTTTTAAACTTTGGAAGGAGTCTTATAGACCTTTTTTAAGTCACAATCATCCTATAAAGTCATAAAAAGGCAAATGTAACAAAAAACTATTCATAACAAGTCATTTTGATATCTTAAGTTTTAGTGGTTGAAGGAGAATATCAACCAAAAATTGGTCATTATAAAATTGGTGAAGACCCAACTACCTGATATGAATCGCATCTATCAAGGAGGAGGTGTTCAAGATCATTGTGAAGCATAAAAAGGACAAGTTTCCATGACCATAACATCTAATCATAGTCTAATAATTCAAAATAGGGGTTTGTATACTATTGAAGTGAGATTATCTTAAAAATAAAGGTCTATTTTCACCTGAATCAAGTGTATTCATGTTGTTTGTATATTAATTAATAACATCCATTCAATTTTGAATTAATTTTGCACTTAGTTTGAAGCTTTTATTATTGAAACCATCAAGGTCCTATTTTTTATGTACTTGCAATCACTTGTAGCACGTGTAAAAGTTTACATGAGATGGATTTAAGGATTGGAAAAGTTAAAAAATGTCCTTAAGACATTTATAAAGGTGTTATAATGGATAAAGAGTCTCTAGGTTTTATGAACCATCATTAAGAAGCTTTCAGCTTTTGTGTTTCCTAAGAAACCCTAAAATAGGGTTTTTGATACAAAAATACTCACAAATTAATTTATAACTAGTGAAATGTTATCAAAATTTGAGGGAAGTTAATTAAGGAGTTTTATAAGGTTTTATAAATGGTTTCAAATCTCTTTACAATTGATTGTGTCCAAGACTGCGTGTAGGTAGTCATTGAGAGAGATTGGAAAAGAGAAAATTTGATGGTTTTGCCCTGTTGTTTGATTCCAAACTTCTTAAGAAGATATTTAATTATTATGAAGTCATTTTGAACCAATTTAGAAGATTATACAACCCATTTTGTTATTGAATTGAGTCTAATCATTTCAAAGAAGGCATATTAGGCCTAAAAAGGGGTTTAAGGTGAATAAGAGAGATTTTGATTATTTTTCTATGTATTTGGAGACCAAACTTTGTATGAAGGTTTTTTTGTCATTATATGATAATTTTAATCACTTTAGTAAAGTTTTATAAGTCATTTTCTGATTTAAATAAGGCAAAATCCTTCAATAATTAGAATTAGGCCTGAATAATCATAAAGAGAGCAAAATTTGTTTTTGAGTTTATTCCCTTGAGAAACCAATAGAGAGATTGGTTTATCACTATAATAGGTGGTATATAAGATATAAATAAGTAATCCAATGGAATAATTATAGGAATATCAACCTATAACACTATTTTTAAGACCTATAAGGTCTACACATAGTCTTGTAGCATAATTAGGATTGAGTTGAGTTTTTTGGTCATTAAGTGATCCGAGTAGTGATTGAACTTATGAAAAATAACCCCTAAAAGCCCTATATCATTTCGTAAGTCTTTAATGATTTTTGTGAGTAAGTTGAGTCAAGAAAAAAAGATTCAAAATTGAAAGTTGTCTTTGCCAAGGTCCAAAGTGATAGCCCTACAAAAGTTGCAAACTTTTTTAATAAGATTGAATTAAAAAAAATACTTCTTAGAATGACTATGGATATATGGTCAACTATGGGGTTGGGATTGGAATTATCAAATAGTCTCCAATATCCCCTATTGATATAGATATAAATTTGGATTCTCAACTATGGGATAGGGATTATTAAATGGTCAGAGCCCAATCTATATATGTAAGTAATATAATTTCATCCCACATTTTTCTCAATTTTTTGTTTATTTATTATAGTATAGGGATCTAGATACACTCTAAGATTTCAGAATGGATCACTACATAGATATTTTAATCTTAATAGACAATCAAATGATATCTCTAAGTTCCTTATTTGAGTGAAAGAGGGTGAGTGAAAGAAGAGTTTATTTGAGCCTTATTTGAGTAAGTAAAATTTGGAATTCAAAAATAAGCAAACTTGGCACAAGAAAGAAGCTAATTGAACCACCATCAAGGTATTGAATGGAGAGATTAAGTATGAGGAGGGATGAGGAGGGATTGAGTACAGATGATGATGGAGTCATTAGGGATGATGAGGGATGGTGAGAGTTAATAAGGGATTTATTAGAGGTGATGAGGGATGAGGAATGGTGATTAGAGATGATGAGGGATGAGGAATGGTGATTAGAGATGACGAGGGAGATAAAGCAGTGATTAGGGATGATGAGGGATGTTGAGGTTCAATGAGGGAGTGATTAAAGATGATGAGGGAGTGATTATAAATGATTAATAATGGTGAGGGTCAATAAGGGAGTGATTAGGGATGATGAGGGATGACAAAGGAGTGATATGGGATGATGAGGGATAATGAATTAGTGATTATGGATGATGAGAGTGTGATTAGGGATGATGAGGGATGGTGAGAGTCAATGGAGTGAGTAGAGATGATGAGGGAATGATTATAGATGATGAGGGATGGTGAATGTCAATGAGGGAGTGATTAGGGATGAGAAGGGAGTGATTAGGGATGATCAAGGATAGTGAAGGTCAATGAAAGATTAATTAGGGACAATGAGGGAGTGATTAGAGATAATGAGGGATAATGAGGGCCAATGAAGGAGTGATTAGGGACAATGAGGAATGAGGAGAGAGTGATTAGGGGTGATGAGAGATGAGTAGGAAGTGATTAGGGATGATGAATAAGTGAAATTAACATAAAGTGGTTGTTTAATGTGTGTAGGTCATCAATGTGACCTATGTTGCACCAACCACAACATTTTGGATCAATTTCGAAGCAGTTGGTTTGTAAAACTAAATTTTGACAAACTTAGGACTCATAAAAATGTAAGGAAACAATCCAAAAGGCACAAATAACTAAAAAATGATTGTATGTTTACACAAAATAGATATCAATTACAAATTTTATGCCCAAAAATCCCTAGGTTTAATACTAAGACCTTGAAAATGCCCAAGTACTAACCAGATTAGTTTTTGAAAAAATATTTTCCACATTGTAAGGTATGTATCTATGGGACCAATTCTATCATATTTAGAGTGACCTTAATTTATTAAATTTACTAAAATAAATTTAACTTATAAGGAATACAAATGTAACATTTATTTTAGTAAACCCTCTATTACTAAACCATATTGATGCAGGGGCATCAAGCAAGTCCATGTGATCAAGCATGTATTTTGATCATCATGGGTGTAGTTTGAGGTTAGAGTTCTTATAAGGATCCAATAAGTGTGATATAAGTCATAGGTGTCTTTGTATCGGGTGTTCTTTGGCTTGGGAGAGTTTCCTACCAAAACACCATTTTGAATATTTGAATTATATAATATGTTTAGGAGTCTTTTGAGTAGTTGTTACAGAGTGTCATGTTATCCAATGTTATAATAATGTCATGTATGGGTCTAGGTGAGTTTATAAAGGTGTATTACATACACTTACTAATAAAGGTGGCATAAATCAAGAGTTATGAATGTAATCATTATGTCAAGGTAGTTACCATGAGAGTTAGTTATCCAAAATGTAGTTACTCATGTGTGTAATGGAAATGAATGAGTTTTTGGTATGTAGTAGATGGCATGATCATAGGATAAGTAAGTTAGAACTAGGAGGAGTCAATTTTAAGGTTTTAAGATGTAGAGGTATGGAGGAACATGATAATGGAGTGAAAATAATGAAGAATCTTATACCTTGTCCATGGTGATAGTATTATGTAAAGAAAAGGAATTAATGAAAGATAACATGTTTGAATTTATATTTATGTGCCTATATATAGTTAATTTTTGTGAATTCAAGTTGATTCATTTAAGGCCTTAAAACCTTTGGCAAAGTTTGATTTCAATGAAAATCTAAGATTCAGATAACCAGTCTATATATACACTGTTTACAAGACAGTCAAGGGAAGGAAAATGAGATTTTATATGTTTTAAAGTTTAGTAAAGCATCCATTTATTATAGTAAGTTATATTATGGTAATATAGACATTTTATAGGTCTTATAAAGTTTATAAAAGTTGAAAAATTCAAATAAAGCCATTGGAAGCACTCTCATCATCTATGTGTTCTATTTGGTTAGACAATCAAGAAACCATTTGGAATGATTGAATAACGAATGACATGGAGCTTCCTGTGGCATGGAGACAACTTATATTGACAATGAGGTGGAATGTAACCTTGTGGAAATGTTTCAAAACCTTTAGACAACCCAGATAAGTATCAAACCTTGTATGAGCTTACACATATGCATATTGTGTAAATAGTGACTTATAGAACTCATTATTTGAAGGTGAATAAATGTTTATTAAGATGATTTTAATCATTATAAGGTGTTAATTAGGTCATAAAAACCTAATAATATTCTTAGGAATATTTTAAAGTGTTTAAAGATCTGTTAAATCAATTTTGATCCCTTTTAGGCTTGAGCAGAACTCAAAAACCTTGGTTTAGGGCTAGAAACAAAAAAGTGAAATATATAGCATTTGAATTGGAGAATATTCATGCAACTTGATAGTTTGATGGGTTTTGGTATGAGGCAATTTGTATGGGAAAAGCTGACAATGTAGTAAACAACGATTAAAGGGCTAATTAGACCTAGTCAGTAAGGGACAAGGGTTGATAAAAGTGATCTATCAAAAGAGTTAGTCCATGAAATTTTGAGTGGAGATATAAGGGGATAGAGGGTTTCCATAAAGGTTAATAAATTTAGAATATAAGGATGTACCTATCCATACAATACAAAATTGGTAAAAAAAGGGCTACTAGCAATGAAGTGAGGTTGAGGGTATGAGAAGTGAAGAAGGAAATTAAGGTTACAAGAGGGGTTGAAGTGAGTTTAAATAAATTTTTTGAACTAAAGAGAGTCTATCCAAAATCAAGATTACGTTTAAGAGACCTTGTTCAAGAAATCAAGGTGATTTGTTCAAAGAAGCCCATAGCCTAGTAAAGGCTAATGAATGAGATTACTTGTAGAGAGATTGAAAAGGATTGGAATGAGATATATGGAGAAAGTATGAGGATAAAAGAGGTTCTTAAAGTATTTAAAGAGAATACAATAAGACATAGTAAATAGGATCAAATAAGAAGAATGACATCAAATCAATAGAGGAAGTTTGACAGATAAGAGGAGATTGAGAAGTTTGATAGCATGAGTTAGTGATTGCAAGTGTCATAGCTATGGTATGGAAAGGAATGATAAAGGTATATACATGAATTGGTATATTATTATAAAAGTCATGGGATGATAAGAAATACAACCATCCAAAAAATAAGGTACATGTTTTATTTAGCTTTCATTTTGAGTTTTGATATGTTCATGAGATAGTGTTGAGATGTGAATGCAAAGTTGAGTGTGGTAAGTAGCCCTGAAGCCAATGAGACTTGATAGTATGAGATAAATATTGGAAATATCAAGAGTGAGCTCAAAAATAGCTTAGAGAGAGAAGGTAGTCCTAGGGAAAGGATAAGAGAGAATAGATAGACCTAGGTGAGAGGTCATGAGAGATTGAGATAGACCCAAGTGAGAGCTCATAAGTGGTAAGTGGATGAGGCTTGTCAAAGAGGAATAGGTCAAAGATTGACTAAGAGATAAGATGAAGATCAAGATAAAAAAGATAAAATAGGGCATGAGTAAGAAGAGCTATCACAAAGAGAGGAAGGTGCAAGAAGACACCAAGAGGAGAGAGATGGAAGAATAGATGATAGAGATGAGGTAGTAGTTGGATGAGTTGTTGATCATAATGGAGAAGTTGAGAGGAAGTAAAAACCCATGTTGTGGATGGGTCATAAGAAATAAGACATTCAAGTGGATAATAAGGCTATTGATAAAGAAAAGGAAGATGAAATCCATGAGAGAAGAAAGAGAGTAGAAAAGGTTGCTATGCAAGCAACTTAAGAGAGAAATGCAGTTGCTATGCAATCAAATTAAGAGAGAAATGAAAAATTTTTGGGTGAGAGAGTAGCAAAGTGAGCAAGAAGATGTGGATGAACAATA
Organism: Torreya grandis; assembly: GCA_037957365.1. NCBI lineage: Eukaryota > Viridiplantae > Streptophyta > Pinopsida > Cupressales > Taxaceae > Torreya > Torreya grandis. Next base: position 513,839 of record JARHVA010005207.1, read on the forward strand.
CCTTGAGGATGATGAGATGAAATTGAGTGAGTTAAAAGAAGCCAGTGTCAGCTATCTAGGTGATGGGAAAGACAATAAAGAATAAGTTAAATTTGAAAGCATCATTGAAGGCTTGGAAAGAGAGGTAAAAACTAATGATTAAGGTATGTAATATGATTGTAAGTTTGTTTATGTGAGTCAAGAATAGTTAGAGAAACATATATCAACCTTAGAGAGAGATTTGCATGGTGAAATGATGGAAAATAAATAAAAGGTAGTTTCAAGAGTTGAAGTCCGCAAGATGGAGGGAAAAGGAAAATAAGAGGGAGAAATAATGGTAACAATATAATAGGTTGAAGATGTAGAGCCACATGGAGGTTTGAATTTCAGTGAGACAACAAGTAGTCAAGCAATTGTCTTTGTCTTTGATGTAAGAATGCATATGACAATAAGGGAAAGTGATAATGTAGGTACAATAATAGTATTTGGGGCATAACCAGCCTATATGATAGATGAAATACTTCAGGTCTGAGTGTACATTAGATATTAGTTATTGCAAGTAAGCTTTGCAAGCAATGAAGTAGGATTGGAAGCATAATAATCTATAATAAAAGAAAACATGAGAGAAAAATATATGAGTAGATAAAGCATGAAGGAAAAAAAACAAAAAAGGATGATCTAAATAACCTAAACTAGAAGACAAAGAATAAAATTACAACATGCTATTGGATCTCAAGTTCTTTCTTGCCTAGGAGTATGATGTAGGGGCATCAAGCAAGTCCATGTGTTTAAGCATGTATTTTGATCATTGTGGGTGTAGTTTTATGTTGTAGGTATTATAATAACCCAATAATGGTGATAAAAGTCATACGTTTCCTTTTATTAGGTGTTATTTGGCTTGGAAGAGTTTCTCGCCAAAACACCATTTTTAATATTCAAATTATACTAATATGTTTAAGAGTCTTTTGAGTAGTTGTTAAAGAGTGTCATGTTAGCCAATGTTATAATAAGGTTATGTATGGGTCTATGAGAGTTTATAAAGGTGTCATACTTACATTTACTAAGAAAGGTGGCATAAACCAAGAGTTATGAATGTAATCATTATGTCAAGGTAGTTACCATGAGAGTTAGTTATCCAAAAGGTAGTTGCTCATGTGTGTAAGGGAAATGAAGGAGTTTTGGTATGTAGTATATGGTAGGATCATAGGAGAAGTAAGTTAGAAGTAGGAGGAGTTATTTTGAAAGTTTCAAGAGGTAGAGGTACGGAGGAACATGATAATGGTGTGAAAATAATGAAGAATCTTGTACCCTATCCATGGTGACAATATTATGTAAAGAAAAGTAATTAATGAAAGATATCATGTTTTAATCTATATTTATATGCCTATATATGGTTAATTTTTATTAATTCAAATTGATTCATTTAAGTCCTTAAAACCTTTGGCAAATTTTTATTCCAATAAAGAACTAAGATTAAGATAATCAGTCTATATATATACTCTGTTTACAAGACACAATCAAGATAAGGAAAATGAGGTTTTATATGTTTTGAAGTTTAGTAAAGCATAAATTTCTTATAATAATTTATCTTATGGTAAGAAAAAACTTTTATAGGTCTTATCAATTTTATAAAATTTGAAAAACTCAAATGAAGTCATTGGAAGCATTCTTGACTTGTGTGTGATCTGTCTAGTAAGACAACCAAGAAAACAATTGAAATGATTGAATAATGAATCACATGGAGATTATTGTGGCATGGATATGGCTTATAATGATAATGAGGTGGAATATAACCTTGTGGGAATGTTTCAAAACCTTTAGACAAACCAAATAAGTAGCAAACCTTGTATGAGCTTGCACATAAGCAAATTGTGTAAATATTGACCTATAAAACTCATTGTTTGAAGGTGAATAAATGTTAATAAAGATAATTTTAAGTATTTAAAGGTGGTAATTAGGTCATAAAAACATCATACATTTCTTATGAATTTTTAAAAGTTTTATAATATCAATTAAATCAATTTTGAGCACTCTCGGGCTTGAAAAGAACTCAGAAACCCTAGTTTAGGGCTATAAACTAAAAAGTGAAATATATAGTGTTTAAACTAGTGAATATTCATGAAAATTGGGAATTTTATGGGTTTTTGTATGAGGCAAAACATTTTTAAGGGTTGGATTCATTATAGTATGGATTTGTACAAGAAAAGTTGACTGTGTAGTAAACAAGGGTTAAAGGTTAGGCCTAGTCAGTAAGGGAAAAGAAATGAGAAAATTTATCTATTAGAAGAGTTAGTACATGAAATTTGGAGTAGAGAAATAAGGGGATATAGGGTATCCATAAATGTTAATAAATTTTCAAGACAAGGATGTACCTATTTTTACAATCCAAAATAGGCAAAAAAAAGACAAATAGCAATGAAGTGAGTTTGAGGGTATGAGAAGTGAAGAAGGAAATTAAGGTTGTAAGAGGGGTTGAAGTGAGTTTAAAAAAGTTAGTTGAAAAAAATAGAGTCTATCAAAAATAAATATTGTCTTTTGGATACCCTATTCAAGAAATTGAGGTGATTGTTCAAAGAAGCCCATAGCCTAGTAAAGGATAATGAATGGGATTGCTTGTAGAGGGATTGAAAATGATTGGAATGAGAAATATGGAGAAATATGAGGATAATAGAGGTTATTTTTGGATAATTTTGGCCTACATATTTAAATTTTCCTAAATGGGTCAATTTATAGAGGTCTTGGTAAAGAGTGATGAACTGAGCAGAGTTCTGGATGGAATGAGTGGATTTAAGGCCTAGAAATAGATCTAAGATTGCAAAGTATAAAGATCAATAGGTTCTCAAGATTATCATGACCTTAAGGGACATGAATTAGGTTTCATAGGTCTTAGAGACTTATTTTGAGCCTTGAAAGTTCAAGCACAAGCTTTGAAGAGCCAAATCGTCATTAGGATGTCATGCAAAAATGGATTGGTCAGCTCATTTATGCATTTTATAAATATGCTTAAAAAGCCTCTCAAGTCAAAATAAATACATGGATATGAAGTTCCTCATACCTTGAACATTCTCTGTAAAATTAATATCTTGATGAGGTTGCTACCTCAAGATATAAAGCTTCAAAATTAATACTACAAAATGATATGTGCATGAGGATGTCAAGTTTAAGCTTCATGAATTAGTCATTTGAATTCAGATGATCAAGATCAATGGTAGACATTAAATAAGATCAAATATAATGGTGTTTGAGCATCTGATATATATTAGTGGGTCTAATAAAATTAATGACATGCATTTTATCTTAGATACTAAATCAACATTGAGCATCAAGTCAAAAAGTTAGCATAAGCAAGAAGCTGATAAGTGGTAAGATCTTAGGTGTCCTGATAGTGATCCAATGGTATACATTGACCGTCAGAGTTAGTGGGTCCAAGAAGATCAATGATACACATTCACTCATATAGATCAAATCAATAATGAGCAATGAATCAAAGGGTCAAAGGATCTCTAGGGTGAATATGTAAGTGACAAGTGTCTCAACTACATTAATCTATTAGAAGATCTATGGCTCACATTTAATCATGCAAAATAAAATCTTCAGTGCATAAGAGGTCAAAAAGTTAGTAAGATCTTGTATAAAAAATACGTAAGATCTTGTATAAAAAATACACAACTGATAGTTGGTACAATATGGAGAGTCTAGATCAACATCAATGGCCAATATTAAAGGTTAAAGGTGTCATAATTTCAAAGGCCCATATTAAGATCAATGATTGATATCAAAGGTCAAAGATTATGAGACTTTGACTAGAGGTGAAAACATGATCCAAGCTGAACCATAGTAGATTTTTAAGGATCAAACATTACCATTAAATCTTTGTAGAGGCATAATAGGTCTTTTAGGACCTAATACAAAGATCAAACATGGACTATCAGTTGTTGAAGCCAAACTAAACATCTATGATCTCATTGATAGATTGACTATATGAAAACCAATAATTTAGACTGGTTTTTGAATATAGAATAAAGATCTATATTCATAATGGATTAGGGGCATATGTGTAATCATGAATAAGTGTCTCAATTGTTGAATTGATCATGTTTTCTAAAAATAGTTACATGCATTCACTAAAAGTAGACTTATGGCATGGCTCAGTTAGGTATATGGATATCAGGACCTTGCCCTCATAATGAAGCAAGTGGAGATGGTGTAGAGTCCCAATATGGAGATATAGTGGTCAAAGAAAACAAGTATATTATTTAATGGATTTTAGGGTGCCTAAGGGTTTTACTTCATAAGTAAGATCATGACTCACCACCTTTAGAAACTATTGTTTTCTAGTGCATATTTCTCATCCAATGAGAAGATTCGGGGGTTATTGAGATAAATAAATAGTTAATTTATCAAATAGAGAATTGGTGCTGATTTGATCAAAAATGTGGTAACTCAATTAATGACTTTTGTACTCATAATCCCTCTTCTCTCTCTCTCTCTCTCTCTCTCTTTCTGATATATATCCCATTATTTCCATCTTGAAAGCTCTCTCTCTATTATTAGAAGAAAAACTCTCAATTTTGATATAAATTCTCTCTCAATTCTGTAAGAGTAAATACTCTCATTTGATAAAGCTAGACCCTATAAAAACTTGTATGAAATACCTCTTGAATATAATAAAGACTTTATTTACCTATCTCTTTCTTTTGAACTATGTTTGTGTATGGTGGCATTATAGAGGAGAATCTTCCATGCCATTGTCCTTCTTTCTTGACTATTTTAGGGTGCTTTATAGTTGATTGCAGGTCTAGATTTGTGTTTTTTATACCATTAATACAAACTTAGTGTGAGTATTATAACTCCTCTTGGATTCATTCATTACTTTTTGAACCTAGTGTATGAAACACTTATGTAATTAGCTAGATTTTGAGATTGTGTAAGCTAGTACTGTCTTATGCTTCTTCAGTGTATATTTCATGCTTGTGTGAGTTCTCACTCAATTTAATACATCACCTTGATTATATTTATTAGGAGACCCTTTCCCCTCTTTTAACCCTTTTCTTTGGTAATCGATAGTTTAGATTAGTTTACTAAGAGTCTAATTGATACACCTAAGGAGATGGTCCATAATCCAAAGATTCATATCCATCAGGATACCCACAACATGGAGGTGTTCCCATTTTATAACCAAGAGTGAGAGAGCCTAAAGAACTCTCCCATAAGGGTGAAATTCTATGCTACAATAGTTTATGTCACACCTGATGGGACTTCATTTAAAATAAGATTAGTCAAATTTTGATGGTTTGATCAATTTTTAGTAGTCATAGCTTCACACAACAACATTTGGTGACTCCAAAAAATAATCAACACTCTGGTATAAAGTAGTAGCTATATCTCATGCCAAAGGTGAAAATAAGGCCAACTTCAAGAGGTATTCCCTTAAAATTTGTTTAATTACTTTTAAATTCAATCAAATGGTTAAGGTTTGCTAATACACACCCATATAAAGGAAACTCTTTTCCTAAATCACTTTCAACACTTACCCCTTCAAGAAGATATTTGTTGCACCCTTTCATAGCCATGATAGTCCCTAGAGATTTTATGGATTTTAATGGACAAAGTCCTTTATCCATCTCTTATTATTATCCTACCCTGATATCAGCTCTTAAAAGTTTCCCTTACTTCACAGGAGACCAATCTAAAACCCCTTCAGAACACCTCATGGATATATCTATTTTTTATAACATTCATGATATCAATGAAGAAAATGTGGTAATTAAGTTACTAACCATCTCTTTCAAAGGTAAATCCTTAGATTAGTATAGAAACCTTGATGATAATTCCATTTCCACATGGGACTAATTAGGAGATGCTTTGTGTATAATATTTGAGGATAAAATTGACAATTTATCACTTGCAGAGCAGTTGACCACAATAAAAAGATCCCCTCATGAAGTCATGCAAGACTTCAACACAAGGTTCTAAAAGACTTGGGATAAGATCCTAGTCTCTGCCAGGCCTACTCATAACTTTTCCTTCCTATACTATTTGAAGGCTCTAAATAGTGACATTACAGTGATGATCTAGTCCATGAGAGGAAACACATAAATGCATATGACATGGCAATCAGAGCAAAAAATTGTTTGGTGCAAGATGGTAAGCTTAAACCTAGGCCACCAATGCCTTTGTTCCTTGATATTAGACCATCTCCTATTTATATTCCTCCTCTTGATGCCATTAATTCTATGCCTATAATTTATACTATACCCTCACCAAAGAAATAAAAAGCTTCCACTAGTCAATCTAGTGATTCCCAAGAACATAAGAATTTTTAAGAGCTTAAGGGCATGTTTCAGTCCTTGGGAAATAAGTTAGTGAATGTTAAGAGGCATCAAGCTTTCAATAGGCCTCACCAAGACTCATATCAACCTTAGCAACAATCTTATCAAGCAACTAAGCCACCCTACAATGGAAAATTCTAAGGCTAGGGCTAAGCTTAATGTCAGGGACAAGGGTAACCTAGTTATAATAGGCAAAGTAGTTACAACCCTAATGCAACAAGCACTTTTAACACCTTAGACCTTGTTCAAAATAATGTTACTCAAGAATTCAAGTGTACCATGCTTTGGAATTAGTATTTTGAGTAATACATTATCCCAAACATTAAAATCAACCAAGATTTCAATGATCAATGACAACAGGCTACCAACTATGGGTATAATCAAGATCTCATAGCTCAAAACACAAAGGTGGCCATGATGAAAAAACTAGAAGAGCCTCAACAAAGTCAAGGGCCTGATCAAGGACCAAGCTAGTTGGGTGATATAATGGTAAAATATGATCAAGAAGAGTGTTATGCACTCAATCAACAAGCTAGTACTATCCAAGCATACATCCCAGTGGTAGAAAATACTATAAATTAGGAATTTGACTCAAGAGAGGATAGTTAATATTGTGTTAGTTTCAAAATGAAAACAAAATGAAAGAAACACACTAACTAGCATAACATATCTAGGCCTAGTCATTAGGGGGAGCTTAGTGAGGAAAAACCATTTGAAAACCCAAATAAAAATGGAAATAAATGATTAATATGAACACAAAACACCAATTTCTTATAAAATCTTTGATTGCTCTAAAAGGCTCTTTCTTTGACTTGCTTGACTTGTGCTTCAAAAGATTTTCATCAATGGAGTATGGCTACCTTCATCTCCTCTTAGCACCTTTGGCTTGTGATAGATTTGGTTCAATATTTGGGCATAATAACACTACATAAATATGTGGTTTGAGGCTATTTGGGCATGGTAACTTTGGCTTAAAAAATTTTAAAAATCAATAGGCAAAGCCTCCTATTTATAGATTTTATAAAATGATCAGAATGAACCTGAACCGTCCATATCAAGATAAAGATGTGTGGATAAGAATCCATTTAATTTTGGAGGCCAAATTAAATAAACACCCTCATAAATATTTGGGATAGAGAGGCATTAAAGAGGCATGGAAAGTCTTAATGCGATATTTTATGCATTTATGGCCTAGGGATGTCTTTCCAAGAAATGATGTCATTTGATGATGTAGATATTCAATATCAATTTATAAAAATAAATATTTAAAAATATCCATGGAATATTATCTTAGGATCCTGATTAAAATTTATTATCTTTAAATATGTTTAGTCAACTTTGGTGCAAATCTGGCCCTTTGGTGCACAAATTAATCAAATTGGTCAGAATGCCATATTATTGACTCAAAATTTGACTGAATTAGAATTAGAATGTGATGTTAAATATGTTGGATCAATTATCATATTTATGATGTTTTTAACATAAAATAAAAAAACACGTCTTATGTAATAAATTTGATAGAAAAGAGCAACTTAGAGCACCCAAGTGTGAAAATGTCATTTTGAATCGAAATGATCTAATCAAAGTTAACTGCTTCATAAAATACAATCCCATTTAGTGATACTCTAGTCAAAATCAGCACTTGAATATGATAGGTTTAAATATTTTAATGCATTTTAGTGTTTTTAGGCTAAATTATACATTTTGATAGAAATTGGTTAAAAGCCTAGTTGAAGGTTATTGGTGGCAAGTTTTGGGTGTCTAAAATTTACCCTTATTTAGGATGGTATTGCAAGCTATATGCATAAGAGAATCTTCTCAAAAAATGAAAAGGTCTTGTATGGCTAAAATTTTAATGGTAATGGATAAACCTTATGATGTCCCCCTTAGGGATCAATTGGTAGAAGTAGGTCAACAAACGGTCCCTGAAAAGAAAGAAGCAAAATGAGGGGACCAAACATATGAATATGATAGGGTGAGAACACAATGATTTTGAAAAACTAGTCAAAGTCACTGAGAATCCAAGTGGGAGAATGTACAATAGTTTTCCCAAAAGTGGTTATAAGCATTGTACCCCAATAGTGGTAATGTGGGATGATAACACAATGATTTACCTAAAGGCAGTTATAATCATTGAGAAGATGGAGTTACCCCAATTAAGATAGACAAACAAGATAATAACATGCCCTTATTTGGGAAAAAATAAATTAAATTTGGTGAAGACATAATGATTTTCCTAAAGGTGATTATAATCATTAATAAATATAGGTGGGATGGTGTATACTAATTTGCCCATAGGCAGTTAAAATCATTAGACACTGATTATGGAAAACATGATTAGCTGGATGATGATGAAAAATATGATGTGGGTAACTTGATACAGAGGATAAAGATGAATTGGGACAACCTACTAATAGGGAGATGGAACTAACAAAGGTTGAAATTCTTTCATTATGAAATTACTTTATTTGGGATATGATTGGGATGTTGCTGAGTCTGGTGTCAAGGAGATGTTGATGCCACCATTGTTGATTAGACTTCTTGAAGCTAATTTTTGCACTAGCACTTGATGGTAAGCATCATGATAGAACACCATGAGGACTGGATAGAACACCATGAGGACTGGGCCAAAAGATGCATAAGGACTGACTCCCAAAATCCAATATTAAAGAGAAAATAATGCACCAATGATAAAAACTATGATGACAATGTAAACATATGAATATGGATAGATTCAAGTATAAATGCATAAGGAATCATCCAATGAATGCACATAGACTTAATCAAGGCAAAAATTCAAAAAACAAATGAGCATACACACAAACAACAAATAAATAAGAAAAAAACAAATAACAATTAGTCCTAATGTTAGTACAAATAACATGACTTAAACCTATGTGATGAACATTGATCCTAAAAAATAAGTGACAACTTAACAAACAAACATGATGGGGGAATAAAAGAAAAGGAAGGGGGTGGCCGAGTTATCTCCATATGTACTAGGTAAGTGGATGCTGCCTACATAGTTCCATGGATGTAATATCCAATAAAAACTTTAGGTCAAATGTAGTTCTCTCAAGAAATGGGAAGAAAATGACAACTGCTAAAAACAAACATGATGGATGTGATAGAAGAATAGGAATGGTCTTGAAAAATAGTAAGTGCATGGGAGAAAAGGCCAAAAAGGATGGGGAAACTAAATGAAAAGTGATTTACTTGTGACTTAGTGAGGGTTCTCAAAATCCTTAAGGCAAATAAGTGGTCAATATTTTTATTTTTTCTAAACAATTTTATTAATGTTTTTGGAATTTTATAGGTATCTTAACTCAATGGAGAATGACGAGACACTAAATGGTTCAAGCTCACAAAATGGTGAGAGCATTACTTAGGTTGCTTAAAAAATGGTGAAAGTGTAGCTTAGGTTACTCATAAAATGGTGGGAGTGTGGTTAAAGGGAGACTAAGATGACCTCAACAAGTATCGAGTGCTACCTGCATAGTCCTAGGATAAGACCTCAAATCATTGTAGTTATGCCTTACAACAAACGAATCTAACTAGTGTAGCAGCTAATTCAAAAAAAATAGACACAGTTGGTATAAAGGCAAAATATGGCATAGGAAATGACTAGTTGGTATGTTAAGGCACGAGAATAAGTGTTACCCCTAGTTTTACTATAGATGATTAGAAATAAGAAACCATAATATAGATCAATTATTACATCTTGATTTCACCCTATGATTTTACATTTAAATCTATGGATTTGAATTGGTTAATAAATGATTCTTTAATGCTTTGATTTAAGCACTATGATAAATACTCTAGGGAACAATGATATTTATGATTTGTTTACATGATGTTACAATTAAATTTGATTATTTTATGTAGTATAGATGTATACTTCTTAGTCTTCTATCATTGATTAACTATACAATGACTCGGACTAACTATATATTTGGTATGAAGTGGAGGTAGGATTGGTCTCACCCTCAGAGCATGATGAGGGAGAGCATCATCTGAGAGGGTAGTGCAGATGGGATGATTGTAGTATGATAGAATGGAAATGCTACTGACCCAAATTCACACACCACTATAGTTTGACTGGTTAAATTCTTTGCATTAATATGGTTTACTAGTATTATGATCGTTAATGCTATAATAGTCTACATTGAATATATTTTGGTTATGATTTAAAAGGGAATGAGTTTTTATTCTTAAATTGGTTATAGTAATTACTATGCTATGAGATGCTCTGTATTATGTTTTATATTCATGTCATTAATGCAACTTTCAATAAGGAATTGAAATAGTAGTAATGCTATATTTCATTTGCCAAAAAAAAGATTTATGGTAATCTTAAATTATTTAATTATATTAAAAATTTTAATTAAATTTTTATATTTAACTTATTAATTATGCTAATTAAATATGAGAATAAATCCTAAATAAGCACTAAGATGAGCATATACTTTAGAAGATTTATCTGGAATTGATTGTTAATAATGCATGAACTCTTTCAATGATTTTACTTAGAAAAAAGGAAAGTTAAGTTACATTATTATTAACTGGGGAAATCAAGAGAGATAAATTGAAAATTTATTCAATGTTTACGTGTGGGATTTCTACTTAATGAGTTGGAACAAAGCCTTCAGCTTTAGTTTTGATAGGCATGCAAAAAGGGAAATGGGAGTAAAATGGTTTTAAGGAGAGGAAAAAGAGAAAATTGGAACACGGAAAATTAACAGGAAAGGAAGCAGAAAGTTGGAAGAAGGAAGAAAAGCTTCAGAAGTAGGAAGATAAATTTCATCATCAACAAAAGAAAAACATATCAGGTGGGTACTGTAATTATTTTTATAGTGTATATTAAAAATTTAAGGGAAACACTGTTGGATCCATAGAAAACATGAGGGACTTGAATTTTGATAATCTCTTTAGAGACTATAAATCCATTTATAATAACCCAAGTTTCATTAACCTAAATGGTTCACAGGTAGTAGTGACTTGTAAACAATAGTTAAATTTAGAAAAATGTTCACCAATAACAAAGTTGAATTAGTCGACGAGGCTTGTCATGATGAGGACAACCTAAATAATATATATATATATATATATATATATATATATATTTTAGATTTGAGGGTATATATATTTTATCTTCAAAGTAATGAAATATGTAATTTTTTTAAAACACACGCATATCAAATCAAGTTCTTCTTTTTTCTTTAAATTTCATCCAAAGGGCAGTGCCGCCTTTCGTTTAACTCAGCTCAAGGGCATAGTTTCTGCTTTCTTTTATTATTTTTATTTATTTATTTATTATTCTTTCTTATCTTAGCTCAAGGCCAAGGAGTCTGAGGTTTTCATCAAATTTATTAAAGCACTGCCCTTTTTGCCTTAACATTGATGTTATTTCAAGTTCTATTCTTTTCTTTTCTTTAATTCAATGTGAGAGTATAACTGCCACCATTATTTTGTTTCAGCCTTTGTAATTTTAATTATAAAGATATTATATAGTGCTAAACCTATGCTTATCTCCATGCCAGGACATGACATAAACATGTTATATATGTGATGGAAGAGAAAAATGGCCACCATATCTCAGTTGTTTAGTTAAGATTAAAACATGTCCCAAAAATAGTTAATGTTTTCAACACTCTTAAAAAAACCCTCTCTATGTTTCAGTAGCTAAATGATATGTGTCCATATCTGTGCCTGGGCAGAAGATTTTGTATGCTTATGTGACGTGATCATGAGGTGCAAATTGCTTTATGGTTGTGTCCTACGTTTAACTGTTCTAGTGCAAGTGACTTCCTATTTGTCTTCTCTATTTTTTTAATTAATTCATGAAAACCTAGTTTCCTTGAGCCTCTCATGATTTTAAAAAGCATTTGCTAGTGCATGTTGATTTTTAAGTTAGTAATGTTATGGGAAGTGGGAGATCCGCATTTGGTTGTTTAAATAAATTTTTATACATACAAAAATTGATATATATTTAAAATAAATATAGGTTTAAATAAGTATTAATAAATTTCGGAATTAGGTTAGAAAAATAAATAATAAAATTTATGTAATATTAAATATTATATTTATATTTATTTATTTTTAATTGATATTTGTTAATGGTTTAGTAAAATCTTAAACCATAATCTTTTTGAATGATTACTTTCTATATGATTAGAATAAGCTACCTTATTTCAAAACATATCATATTATGAAATTTGTAGAGTTGAATGTAAATTAAATGCCCATGAAGCATATAAGTTGATAGTCGACATAATTTTTAAATCCTGTAAATAAATTATCTAGAGACAGGGGAAAAATTATATTATTTCTTAAATTTTGGGGTCTATATTTATAATAAAAATAGTATAAAACTATCATAAAATATTTAAAAATGATTGGAAATATATATTTTTGGTGTTAGCTTAAAATTACAGAAAATGGATAATTAGTGCCTTTCATAAATTTTGTTGGGTTTTAGGGGAAGTCAAATGTAAATATTTTGGAAAATGTCAAAAAGATTTTTGTTTCTTAAAAATACTTCCTCTATAGCAAAAATTAAATTTGGCTTGAATTATATGTTGTAGATAAGATAATATAGACTTTTGTTGTCATATTTGGTTGGCATGGTTTTGTCAATGTATGTTTATTACATCAAATATTGCATATTTAGTTAATTATATTTAGATTAGTTTACCCATTTGGTAAGCCTATGCTTTGGATTATATATCTGCTATGTTTATTATGGAGCCACATTGATGATACTACCCAAACAGTGAGATGGTTTCTCAAGCTTGGCTAGCATCATCAATGATGGGTATGGATAACTCGATCAAGTGATGTGTTATGAATTTAACTGATTCAAATGATCATATGTTATTTAAAACTTTGGTCAAAGTAATTTTAGATTAACATTGTCAATTCATATGTATGATTTTCATGTTATGCAATATCATAGTAGAAATATATTTTGCTTTATGATACACGTCATGTAGTAGAATCTTACAACACATGGGGGTACTAGCATGTCTCATTCTAGATTCCTTCACCGTTCTATCTACCTATCCATGTAGGGAGGGCCATTCCTTGATAGGGGATTATGTAGAGGATTGTTAATCCATGGTTGGAGTGGTAAAGTGCTTAGATGATGCTCTCCCTCCCCCACTATAGTACATTCCTGGAAAAAACACTTGAGGTTATCAGAGATATGCAAGTTGGTGCAACTTGAACTCTGAAGAGTTAGTTATATTTTATAAGGCTAATTGCCTATTGAAATTGTAAATATAATATTATTTACTTGAATAGCCATTATTGTATAGTGAGACCAATCGTAGTTGTATCATTATGTATTTCTTTTTCTGAAATTGTAACCCTTTATATCTTGCATTGGAAATTAAAGTTGAAAATTTGATGTTTATCTATTATTTATATATTGTGATTCTATAATTGTAAATATAATACTTATGGAAGAAGTAAGTTAAAAAAATTATTACTGCTTTTTATTTAAATACAACTGGGAAGGGTGTTACACATGGTGTCAAAGCTTAGGATCAAAATCTAGGACTTAATGAGTCTATTAATATTTTTGCATTCTTATTTTTAGTGAGAAGGAAGAATGGTGCAAACAAGAGCATCATGGGAGGGTCCATTGAATAACAATAACCCACCCATGGATCTTAATCAGGGTGCTTCTGATTAGTCAACATAGTTAGATCAGTTACTCATGATCATGAGCGATACTAGGGATTGAATTACAGCCTTGAAACAAGAGGTTCATGGTTATGGCAAGGAAGAACATTAGGAAGTACTTGTTGAGCACCCTATTAAACATAAGAATCAGTAAAATATGAGAGCTAAGGTAGTTGTATAACTAACTAGGGATATGAAGAAGGTTAGTCCATCTAAATTTGATGAAACTATTTTAGGTGATAGAGCTAAATCATGGTTGATTGAGATGGAGAAGTACTTTGAGATTCAAAATTACTTTGAGATCACTAAGACAGTTTGAGGAGCATACCAGTTGGCTGGAGAAACAACTACTTGGTGGGATAACAAGAAAATGGAGATGAACCTTAACTCAAACACCATAACTTAGGGGTAGTTCATGATGTTGTTTAGGTCACAGTGGTTGTCATAGCTTTATTTTGACCAGAAGCTTATGGATTTGTAGAATCTAAATCAAGGAGAGTTTTCAATAAATGAATACTGAAAGCAGTTTACCAAACTTCTAAAATGTGCCTTAGTATCAAGTTGATGAAAGGTTCAGGATTAGGAAATTTATTATGGGATTGAAACCCCAAATTGGAGGTGAGGTATATCTTCATGGGCCTTCTACTATGGATCAAGTTTTGAGAAGGCAGTAAAATAAGAATAAAAATTAAAGTCTCTATCTCAATTTAAGGAGTAGTTTAAGAAGAAGTTTGGTGGTTCCAAGCCAAATTTCAAGAAAAGGAACCATAATCAAAGGAGTGGAGACTACAAGGGGTAGTTCAGGAATCAAAATCCAAAATTCAATAGTGGATCTAGTAACAGGAAACTAGGTAATGGCTTTAAGGGTGGTTTTCAGGGAAACTCTCAAACTGACAAGAAAGGACCACTAGGTGGTTGTTTCAATTATGGAGGAAATCACCATGCTTGTGAATGTCCTCATGACAACTCTAAGAGCAAAGGTCCAAACCCTCAGTAGGGAAATTTTCAATAGTGTATTCATGCAACAATTGATAACCATCAAGATAAATTTTAGCATCACCCATAGCGTTATCAAGTATTTTGTTTGAAGATCTAGTTTCTATTTTGATAGATACAAGGGATACTGAATGTTTTATAGCTCCTAGAATGCTTATCAAGTTTCTTAGAAAAGATTGATATATGATAAATGCATGGTCAATACAATATGATAATGATTCTAAAGTCATGGTTGATAAGTGTCTTGTTGAAGCAGTGATTGAGTTACTTGAATTCACAACTATAGTGGATTTATATGTAGCTCTACTAGGATCATATGACATGATTCTAGGAGTCAACTAGCTTGTTAATCATAAAGCCAATGTTGACTATTATTTGAAAAAGGTTGAGTGTCTCGATGATTTTAGGAATCTGACCCAACTAAAGGTTGAAAAGAGGGAATTGTGGCTTAGACAAATTTTTACAATGTAAATTAAAAGGGATCAAGTAAAAGGATGCAAAGCATTTATCATCAAGATAAGTGAAATAGAGGAAACTAAGGAACAAACTCTCGAAGACTTTTCTTTTCTTAGATATCTCCATGATGTGTTCCCTGAGGAATTACCAGGTTTGCCTCCCAAATGTGAGTTTTATTTCTCTATTGATATTATACTTGGATCAAAATCATAATCCAAGGCACTGCATAGGATGATGACCATTGAATTGGTTGAATTGAAGGCACAACTCTCGGAGATATTGGATAAGGGATTGATTAGGCCTAGTGTGTCACCATCGGGTGCACCAATTATTTTTCTAAAGAAGAAGGATGGTACCTGTTGGGTGAATATTTTGTCATCAACTAACTGATGATAAAATGGGTATATCAACCACAACATAGGGATATTTATGCCACAAAAAGTGTGGATTTACCAGATTTAGACGAAGTAAATCTCTCCTCTCATCAAGGGGAGGTTCCCTATGAATATTTATATGCTATATGTATATATAATTAAGCAAAAAATAATACTTGGGGTGGTATAATAGCATCCACCTCTCTTTTTTCAGAGGTGATGTCCAAGGAAAAAGAAAGAGAAATCCTGGTCATTGGCTAAGAACCTTCCTCTTCTTTTAGGAATGGTATTTAGCCAAGAGTATAAAATCCCCTGAAGTGTAACAAAGTTCACAAGGAAACTTGTGTAAGCACAAAGTCTTCTGTAGCCTCCTTCACTGATTAGGAACAAGCATCACTGTAGAGTGAAACGAAGCGCAAAGTCTTCACCTGAAACTATAAAGGATAAAAGGATCACAAAGATAAAAGTAGCTCAAAGTCTCTCTTCTATCTTTTAGAAACATCCTCAGATAATGTCAACACACACACTTTGCTTATTAAATCAAACAAATAAGAGATTATCAGGAAAGAGGACATAAGAACTATTTCCTAAATAACACAGATAACTTCAACACAAAGTTTGAAATAAACCTACTTCTCATTCATTCAACAAAATATGATTTACAAGTTGAGCACAAAGTCTCAAGAAGTGTCTCAATTTCAGCAGAGTTTTTGCTCTCAATTATCAGAGATATATTTACAAAAGAGGTCCCCTCTATATATAGGGAGAAACTTTCAAAAACTAGAAAATATTAAAATACAAAAATATCTTAGTAAAAGATGACTCATCTTTGACTTTTGAGATATTTTTTTGGATTTTTTACATGTAATTACACATTACAAAATTGCATGCACTTTTTCATGACGAAAGTGCATGAGAAAAGAAGAGAGAAGGGGAAAATGTTTCAGCTCTTGCCACCAGACTTCTTCAGATGAACATCATACATAGTAATAGATGCCTGAATTCCTATACTGTCTGGCACAATAGTGTTATTGAAGATGACCCTGGCTCTAATTATAGTATCCTTCAATGCTGTGATTGCCTTAGCATGACTAGTTAACCTAGATCTCAGATTATCTAGAGTTAACTGAGTATCTAAAATATTGTCCACAAAAGTCATTGAGAAGGCTTTCTCTTCAAAATATCTCTGAACCATACCCTTGGATCCTCGAATCATCTCTTCGACTGAGAGAAATTGATTATCCCTGGTGGTGAGGTCGCAAGGTAGTTCTTCCAGTCTATTCAACAAGCTTGTATCGCTTTTATCACTAGCATCTTTAGAAGACTCGAGATCTTCGATGAGCTCCCTGAGTACCTGAATCCTGTATATAAGTGATTCCTTGATCTCAACATAGGAATCTTTGCTGGAAATAATGCTGATAGATATCAAGGTGCTTTTCTTTAGATCCTTCATTTCCCTCCACTTGCCAAGATATTTCTCCACACTGTCAATGTCCTAAGAGATAAGAGAGACAAGGTCTTCAAAATCTATTCTCAGCTTCTTCATCTTGTCTGTCTTCTTAGCAACCTCTGTATGTAAGAAAATTACCTAAGTGTGCATTTAAAAATGTAATCCTCTAGTACTTTTCCTTTCATATAGGTTCTCTTTGCTTTCTAGATGATGAGGTTGTCAATAGAGAAGGCTTCTGGAGTTGTCACTTCAGAGGGAAGGGTGAATTTCCTTATTACTACCATCAACTACTCTATCTTGGCCTTATAGTAGTCCTTCATCTCCTTTTCTCTGTCAAAATTCTGGACCATGATGTCCATTGCAGACTATAGATCACTTTTCACACCTTCATGAGTAACTTTTTCAAGTTCAACATGAGAGATGGAATAGCTGCTCATGTCAAAACCCTCAAGGGTTGCGTCCTGCAGTGGTTTAGCTATTTCTAAAAATTTATGCCCCTTTTCCTCAACCAATTTTGAGAGGATCCTTGGTCTCTTAGGGGCCTTAGCTTACATTGGCATTATCTTGCCAAAATTGAAGTCATCTGTAGAGATGGCTAGCTTCTTTATTTTAGGTGTGAAAGCTGACATCCAAGGAGGGAGAGAAGAAGTACCTAATGTGGCAACAGTTCCTATAGCTAGTGTTACCATGGTAATGTCTGCACTACTAGTGGTAATGGTGGTTGTAGTAGGAGTAATAGGAGAAATCGTACCAGCTGTTGACTGATCAAGGGCAAAGCTTTCCCCTAGATTGAAGGAAGGAGATGCCAGACTAGAAATAGAGCTTGAGGAGCGAAGAGTATCTCCAAAAGCATCTTGAGGATTGCCAATCATTACTCTAAAAGGGGAGGTAGCTCTAGAAGAGGGAACACTGATAGGAGATAGGGGTGGGGAAGGAGAGACGTCTGTAAGTGGCTGTGCCCCTTCTAAGGAAGGTAGAGGCTCAGTCCTTTGCTGCTCTAAGGGCTTGTTATCTATCTCCATTTGTTGAGTTGTCTATTCCTAGGAGCTTTGTTCTCCAACTCCCTTAATCGTTGATTCTGGATCCTCAACAACCTTTGATTTCTTGAAAACAAAGATGATTCTAGGCTTGTGAGGCTTAGATGGAGAAGGAACATCACCTTTGTTCTTGGTCTTATTTTCTACCTTTTTCCTCATTTCTGCTTGGAACTCAGCCTCTGATCCTATAATAAAATCTTTCAGTATGATCTCTTTGGCTGCTAACCAATCATTGGTGTTAGCCAATATTGGCTCAAATCTCTTCCTCAGAGAAGTTAGTTCTTTCTGAGACCACTGAATTGGAGGAAGAGGGGAGTCAACAATCTTCTCGGCTAGGTACCTGCTGTTGATAATGTTCTTTTCATTAACTAAATTGGGGGAATCTCTGCAAGCCCCAAATATTTGATCTGCTCTAAGGTTAGCATGTTATAGTCCATTTTCTTGATTTCTTTGACTGTCTACAGGTCTACCCAGATGTCTTCAATCATAGGCTCATGAAACTGAGTCTTTCTTTTGATCATGTCTTTGACACTCCTATAGTCAAAGTTGTCCCTTCTTTTGAATTGTTTCATAGTAACCAGTTTCATCTCCATCTCCATGACCTTGGCTTTAGCTGCTGTCAAAATTGAGTATCTGCCAATTTCAGTTGGAAACCAAACACTTGGCTTTTTCAATTCCATCTGCCTAATATGTACGACAGCCATTTGTCTACATAGCTCCATTAGGACTAACTTATCAGAAGGAAACCTGGGGAGCATATAGGGATATCCTTGGAAAAAGCCAACCCAAAGATAGTAGAAGAAGGGAAATTGTAGGAACATACAGCCATAGTTGTTGATGACCGTCCAGGCCTCATTAGATATTCTCTTCTGCTCAAGCTGAGGGTCGAAGAGGCATAAAAATATAGCAAAGAAGGCATCACTTACCCTTCTAAAATGGCAAATTGATCCTTAGAGCATTAGCTAGAGGTAATATGAGTAGACTGGGGTGATTTTTCTGTCCCCTTCAGTTGTCAAACCTAAAAAGGTTCACATCGAGGTAGCTATGTAGACCAGGTACGAAGTCATATAGAACTTTAAAGTAGTTTATACCTTGGTTAGTTTCTCGTGAAGAGTGTTGCTAATTTTCTCACCCCAAAAGATGACCTGCTTACCTTAGAAGATGATTTTGATGAATGGGTACATCCACTCGTGGAACTGTGAGGAAGACGGGAGGCCTCACACTCTGTTGAGAAGGGTGATCAAGTCACCTACTTCTTTAATAAAATCACTCTTTGGAAAGTTCTGCGGCCATCTGGATAAATTGGTTTTGGGGGTCTTCAACCACCTGTTATTCATTACTTTCTTTGCCCTCTCAGGGTCCTTGTCATACTCCTTATGTGCTTCTATGAAGTCAATCCTCATCACTTCAGTAGCAGGAGGGCACATAATGACTTTGTCAATGAATTTGGGGTCTAGCCAAATTATTACATTGCCACTGGCATCTGAGACTAATCTCGTCTCTTTGTTGTAGAATTAGGCACACTAGAGGATGAACTCTGTATGATGTGACTCTACCAAGAAAGTGGCAACCAAATGAATGTTGCTCTCGATGATCTTCCTCATTTCAGAGCTTGGGTTTGTTGCCTTGGTTTTGGTCATGAACTCAGCCATATCTACGTGGCCAATCTCTGTATCTCTAATGTCGTCAATATTAGAGGTGACCGAAGTGATCGAAAAGATGCCCTGGTACCGGTACTTCATGACCTTTGAATTTTTCAGAGAAGTTTTAGACATTAAAATTGGCCTCGATTGAGCAAGTGCTGATGAGTAAGAATCTTCAGAGGGTACTGCAATCATGATCATGTAATTAGGAAATAGTGGGCAAATTGGGGAATTTGCACGTTGGGTGATCATGATCAAGGAAGGACACTTAATAGGGCTAGGTCAGAAAATGAGAAAAAAAGGAGAGGAGGGGGAAAAATGAAAAAGAGTGAAAATTTCTCCAAAGTTGGAGAAATTTAGAGGAAAAATGCAAGGGCGGCAAAATTCACCTCCCAAGCATGTGGAAAGAACTGCATGTACGGGTGGCAAATTTCACCTCCCTTGCATGCAAGGGAGAGAAGGAAAAGACATGGGCAGTAAATTTCACTGCTCATGCATGAATAATTGTCAAAGAAGAGTAGGGGTGGCAAAAATCACTGCCCATGTCTTTTCGGCCAGAATGTGTAGGGGTGGCAAATTTTGCCGCTCTTACAGACATGACTTGCATCGACTACAAATTTTGCCACCCCTGTAGGATAGTGTGGAAAGCATGTATCAGTGATGAAATTCACTGCTGATGCATGCGAATGGAGTAACAAAGGCAATATGGGTGGCAAAATTCACTGCCCGTGTAGGTTAAGATGAGAAACCCATGGGCTAAGGAGGCTAGCGAAAATCGCCGCCGACGTATGTAAGGAAGTCTGGAAGGCTGACGGGAAAGGGGGAAAAAGAAAGACAAAAAAGAAAGTAAACTAACATAGAAGTATAAATAATGCTAAATACAAAACCTACCTAGGAAAATACATGTGCGCCGTAAGCTTAAATCCACCAAAATGCACTCTCACCCGTTCGCTAGATCGTCTAGAGGCAGAGTATAGGAGGAGGGGAGGAGGATTGAATCAAAATGAGGTTAAAATTAGATTAAATGGGGTGAAAATCAATCCCAACAACCATGCACATGCAATAATAAATACCACACATAAAAATTGAGACAGTGATGGGGTGGCAAAAATTGCCGCCCTTACACTGGGAAATCAGGAAGGAACATGCAGGGGTGGTGAAATTTGCCACTCCTGCATGTGAAATGTGAAATTTTGTAGGGGTGATAGATTTTGCTGGCCATGTAGGTTCAGATGTAGGGGTGGTGAAAATTTTTGCTCTTACATTTCAAAGGTAAAAATGCACTGGCGACAGATTTCACCGCCTGTGCATGAAAATGAAAAAAAAACACTAACGCTGAAAAAGGCAAATTTTGGTCCCTTGGTTGTATCGAGACTATAACAACCTTCACATTTTGGGGAAAATGTAATGAAAAGATGTTAGGAATTTTGAACGGTGTAGTTGGGCCAAGATGAGAACGAGAAAAACCTGTCTTGAAAACAGACTTAGAGAGACAAAAGGCGAAACGAACAAGTTTTGCAGGGGGTTGATTCCAAACATGAGCTAAGCTAATTTTGGAAACAATAGTACCCTTCAACTTTGCATTGACTATAGAATGCTTAACAAGAAAACTATTAAGAATAGGTATCAACTGCCTCGTATAGATGATATTTTTGATCATATGCATGGTGAAATAGTATTTTATAATATATATCTTAGATTAGGATATCATCAATTGAGGATTTAGGATGAGGATATTCCAAAAATATCTTTTAAGACTCGCTATGGGCATTATGAGTTTACAATGTTACCTTTTGGATTAACCAACACACCAACAACATTCATGAATCTCACGAATAGTATATTTAGAGACTACTTAGATGACTTTTTATTAGTCTTTTTGGATGACATTCTTATCTATTATAAGAATGAAGAGGAATATTTGTAGCATTTAGAACTAGTTTTGCAATGGTTACAAAAGCACAAGCTATATGGAAAATTGTCTAAATATGCATTCTTTAAGAAAAGAGTGCAATATCTAAAGCATATAATTTTTGTAGATCTATTTAAGATAAGGTATATTATTGAGTGGCCAATACCTAGAAATGTCCATGAGGTAAGGAGCTGCATGGGGTTAGTAGGTTATTATAGGAAGTTCATTCTAAACTTTTCCAAGATAGCTAATCCAATTACCTTTTTGCAACAGAAGAATCAAAAGTTTAAAAATTCTAAGAAATATGACTTAGATTTTCAAGAGTTGAAAAGAAGACTTACATCAACACTAGTGCTAAGAGTTCCTAATGCCAATGGATAGTTTTTAATGATCACAGATGCTTCAGGAGAAGGTTTGGGTGGTGTTCTCATACAGGATAGAGTAGTGGTAGCTTTCGAATTGAGGAAGTTAAAAACTCATGAGGTAAATTATGCTCCCCATGACCTTGAATATTTAGTGATTATTCATGCTTTACAAGTTTGGTGACATTATTTGCTAGGAAAACCATTTGAGCTCAAGAATAATAAATTGAGGCTCAAATATATCTTCACCCAACCAAATTTAAATGCTCATAAGAGATGTTGGTTAGAGTTCCTTTTTGACTATGAATTTGATATCAATTACATCAAGGGGAAAGAGAATAAAGTAGTTGATGCTTTAAGTCATAGAAGGTACATATCAATTGTGGCTAGTATTAGGAGTAATTTTAGAGATCAAGTGGTTAAGTTCTCACTAGGAGATGATTACTATGAGCAGGTCAGAGGAGCTTTGTCTATTAATGCCCAGGATCCTTGGTATAAAAGATTCAATTTTGAGAGTGATGGTCTTTTACATTTCAATGAGAGGATGTATGTGCCAGATCTAGAGAGTCTACGTAGTATAGTTTTGAAAGAGTTACACAATGCCCCATCTTTAGGATATCCAAGAGTAACAAAAATTATGGCAGAGTTTAAACCTCTATATTTTTGGAAGGGAATCAAGAAATATGTGGTTGATTTTTTGTCATGTTGTCTAGAATGTCAGTAAATGAAAGATAAACATGTGCATCTAGCTAGATTGCTAAATCCACATGATATACCAGAGTGGAAGTGGTAGGTGACTAGTATGGACTTTGTCCAAGGGTTATCGATGTCACAGAGTAGGCATGATATGATCTTGGTAGTTGTTGATAAACTAACCAAGGTGGATCATTTCATACTAGGTAACTCGACAGATGATGCACCTACCCTTGAGAATAGATTCATAAAGGAAGTGTATAGGTTACATGGATTCCTAAAGAAGATCATTTCAGATCATGATCTAAAAATGACTTTTAGGTTTTAGGTTACTCTAAACTCAATTTTAGGCACGTAGCTTAATTTTAGCAGTACATATCATCCAAAGACTGATGGTCAGATTGAATGAGTGAATCAAGTTCTAGAGGATATTTTGTGTATGTATTGCATGGATCAGAAATATAAATGGGAACAATATCTTCCATTGGTTGAGTTTGCTTATAACAACTCATACTAGTCTGCTTTGAAGATGACACCTTTTGAAGCATTATATGGGAGGAGGTGCAGGGCACCAATCAGTTAGGATAGGTTAGAGGAAAGGGTAGTCTTCAAGCTTGAGATGATTTCTAAAATAAAAGATCAACTTAAGTAAATTAGACATAGATTGGCTGAGGCCAATGATAGATAGAAGAGTTACGTTGATTTGAAGAGGACCGATAGGTGGTTTTCTATTGGTGACAAAGTGTTTTTGTGGGTTAAGCCACAAAAGAGCTTTATTAAGTTCGAGAAGTTAGCAAAACTATCACCCAAATATGTATGACCCTTCGTGGTGTTAAAAGTGGTCAATCCTATTGTGTATAGGCTTGCATTGCCCCCAACATTAGCTTTTTTACATAATGTTTTCCATGTATCATATCTCAAGAAGTATATAGCTGATCTTTCACATGTTTTGAATTGGAATGCTTTGAAGTTTTTGGACCCCAAGGTGGTCATGGTAGAACCCATTAGGGTAATTGACACTCACAAACTTCATTTGCATAATAGAGAAGTGTCACAGTGTAAGGTCTTATGGGACCAATACTCTAAGGATAGTGCTACTTGAGAAGACTTTGATGAGTTTTTCAAGCTATTTTTGTATTTGTTTACATGATTGATGTTTGATACTATGTTATTATTTTAGTTAAACTCTTTTAATATTATGAAACTATTATTTGAATAGGTGTCATCATGATGATGACCCATTTTGGGGGGAGGATGTTACATCCTAATTTTACCCTATGATTTTACATTTAAATTCATGGATTTGAAATGGTTAATAACTAATTATTTAATGCTTTGATTTAAGCACTATGATAAATGCTGTAGGGAATAATGATATTTATGATTTATTTATGTGATGTACAATTTTATTTGATTATTTTATGTAATATAGATGTATACTTGTTAGCTTTGTATTATTGATTAAATATACAATGACTAAGACTAACTACATATTTGGTATGAGGTGGATGCAAGATTAGTCTCACCCTTAGAGCATGATGAGGGAAAGCATCATCTGAGAGGGTAGTGTAGATGGGATGATTATAGTATGATAGAATGAAAATGCTAGTGACCTAAATTCACACACCACCATAGTTTGACTGGTTAAATTCTTTGCATTAAATGATTTACTAGTATTATGATCGTTAATGCTAGAATAATCTGCATTGAATATATTTTAGTTATGCTTTAAAAGGGAATGAGTTCTTATTCTGAAATTGGTTATAGTAATAGTTATGTTGTGAGATGCTCTATATTGTGCTTTATATTCATGTCATTAATACAACTTTCAATAGGGAATTGAAATAGTAGTAATGCTATATTTAATTTGTCAAAATAAAGATTTATAGTAATCTTAAATTATTTAATTATATTAGATAATTTAATTAAATTGTGATATTTAACTTATTAATTATGCTAATTACATATGAGAATAAATCTTAAATAAGCACTAGGATGAACATATACTTTAGAAGACTTATTTGAAATTGATTGTTAGTAATGCATGAAATCTTTTGATGACTTTACTTAGGAAAAGGGAAGTTAAGTTACATTATTATTAACTGGAGAAATAAAGGGAGATAAATTAAAAATTTATCCGATGTTTACATGTGAGATTTTTATGTAATGAGTTAGAACAAAGCCTTCAGCTTTGGTTTTAACTAGCATGCAAAAAGGGAAATGGGAGTAAAATAGTTTTAAGGAGAGGAAAAAGAGAAAATTAGAACATGAAAAATTCATGGGAAAGGAAGTAGAAAGTTGGAAGAAGGAAGAAAATTTTCAGAAGTAGGAAGGGAAATTTCATCATCAATAAAGGAAAAGCATACTTGGTAGGTACTATAATTATTTTTATAGTGTATATTAAAAATTTAAGGGAAACACTGTTAGATCAGTAAAAAATTTGAGGGAATTAGATTTTGGTAATCCCTTTAGAGACTATAAATCCATCTGCAATAACCCAAATTTTATTAACCCAAATGGTTCGGAGGCAGTAGTGCCCTGTAAACAATAGTTAAATTTAGAAAATGTTAACCAATAAAAAAGTTGAATTAGTGGGTGAGGCTTGTCATGATGAGGACAATCTAAATAATATATATATTTTAGATTTGACTATTTATATATTTTGTCTTAAAAGTAATGAATGAAATTACTTTATTATAATATGTAGTTTTTTTTAAAACATAGCCATATCAAATCAAGTTCTTCTCTTTTCTTTAAATCTAGCCCAAAGGGCATCACTGTCTTTCTTTTAACTCAGCCCAAGGGTAAAATTTATACTCTCCTTTATTATTGTTATTTTTTTAATTCTTATTTCTTATCTCTGCTGTGTCAAGGCCAAGGAGTCTGAGGTTCTTATCAAATTTATTAAACCGCTACCCTTTTTGACTTAACATTGATGCCATTTCAAGTTATGTTCTTTTCTTTTCTTTAATTTAGCCTAAGAGCATAACCATCATCATTCTTTTGTCTCAGCATTTACATTTCAATTCGAAAGTGCTTATACAGTGTCGAACCTACACTTATCTCCATGACAGGACATGACATAAACATGTCATATATGTACTGGAAGAAATAAATGACCACTAGATCTCAGCGATTTATTAAGAGTAAAATGCATCCCAAAAACAATCAAAGTTTTCAATAGACTCTTAAAAAACCGTTTCTGCATTTCATCATATAAATGATGTCATCCATATCCATGCTTGGGCAGAAGATTTTGTATGCTTATGTGAAGTGATCATGGGGCACAAGTCACTTTACGACTGTGTCCTACGTTTAACCATTTTAGTACAAGTCACTTCTTATTTGTCTTCTATATTTTTTTAATTAATCTGTGGAAACCTAGTTTCCTTGAGCCTTTCACGAGTTTAAAAATTATTTGCTGGTGCATGTTTATTTTTAAATTAGTAAAGTTACAGGAAGTGGGAGATCCATATATGGTTATTTAAATAAATTTGTATAAATATAAAAATTGATATATGTTTAAAATAAATATAGGTTTAAATATAAATTAATAAAGTTAGGAATTAGGTTAGAAAAACAAATAATAAAATTTATGTAATATTAAATATTATATTTATATTTATTTATTTTTAATCGATATTTGTTAATGGTTTAGTAAACTCTTAAACCATAATCTTTTTGTATGATTAATTTTTATATTATTAGAAGAAGCTACCTTATTTCAAAACATATCATATTATGAAATTTATGGAGTTGAATGTAAATTAAATGTCCAGGAAGCATGTAAGTTGATAGTTGGCATAATTTTAAAACCCTGTAAATAAATTATCTAGACGTAGGGGAAAAATTATATTATTTATTAAATTTTGAGGTTTATTCTTACAATAAAAATAGTATATAACTATTATAAAATATTTGAGAATGATTGACAATATATATTTTTGGTGCTAGCTTAAAATTATGAAAAATGGATAATTAGTGCATTTCGTAAATTTTGTTGGGTATAGGGGAAGCCGAACCTAAACATTATGAGAAATGGCAGAAGGATATCTATTTCTTAAAAATACTTTCTCTATATAAATAATTAAATTTGGCTTGAATTATTTATTGTAGATAAGATAATATAGACTTTTGTTGTCATATTTGGTTGGCATGGTTTTATCAATGTATGCTACTTACATAAGATATTGCATATATATCTTAATGATCCTTAGATTAGTATACCTATTTGGTAAGCCTATGCTTTGGATTATATATCTACTATGTTTATTATGGAGTTGCATTGATGATATTACCCAAGCAGTGAGATGGTTTATCAAGCTTGGCTAGCATCACAAATGATGGGTATAAATAACCCGATCAAGTGATGTGTTATGAATTTGACTGATCTCAATGATCATATGTTATTTAAAACTTTGGCCAAAGTAATGTTAGATCAAAATTGTCAATTCATATTTATGATTTGCATATTGTACAATATCATAGTCGAAACATATTTTTCTTTATGATACATGTCATGTAGGAGAATCTTACATCACATGGGCTACTAGCATGTCTTATTGTGGATTCTTGGACCATTATATCTACCTATCCATGTATGGAGGGCCATTCCATGATATGATATTGTGTGGAAGATCCTTGGTCCATGGTTGTAGTGATAAAACACTCAGATGATGCTCTCCCTCTGCCACTGTAGTACATTCCTAAAGATAACACTTGAGGTTATCAGAGATACATGAGTTGGTGTAACTTGAGCTCTAGGGAGTTAATGATATTTTATAAGGCTAGTTGCCTATTGAAATTGTAAATGTAATATTATTTACTTGAACAACTATTGCTGTATAGAGAGACCAACCATAACTATGTCATTATGTATTTAATTTCCTAAAATTGTAACCCTCTATATCTTGCATTAAAAATTAAAGTTAAAAATTTGATGTTTATTTGTTATTTATATATTGTGATTCTATAATTGAAAATAAAATACTTGTGAAAGAAGTAAGTTTAAAAAAATAAATTATTACTGCTTTTTGTTTTAGTGTAATTGGGAAGGGTGTTACATAAATGATACTAATTTGCCCATAGGAGGTTATAATTAGTAGCAAGATCGATGAGACACTAATTTACTCATAGGTGGCTATAATCAGACGTTTGGTATAAAAAATGGAACAAGAAATGAAGGATGCAACCATGAAATTTCTATCTTACTACTCCAAAATACTACCTCTGTTTGGAATGTGTGAAACAACTACTGAAATTGAATTTGAATCCTTTTGCTGACTGTGAATGGAATGAATGAAAGAGAACCAAGGTCATAGGTGTGGGTAGGGTGGGAAAAAACAACTTGGTTGATGGGGAAGGGTATGGTAGAATGGATAGGTGGTAGGAAAAATTGGTAGGTTGGTAGGATGGTAAAATGGTATAGTACAAAGAAGAAGAGTGATAAAATGATACAACATGAAATGGTCCTTATAGATAATATAACAAGTTACTCAAATGTAGTATCGTTTGAGGTGGATAATTTTCATTGGATCATCAAGTTAATGTTTGTCTAGTGCGGAAAGCCTATATGCTCCTATTTCATAGTTTGTCATAATGATGAAAGGACTAACCCAGTTGAGTTTGAACTTGCCTTTATGATTTTTTTTGGCCGTGGTATTCTTTTGGTTTTCTTTAAGGACAAGATCACCAAGTTCAAATTATATATTTTTTATACACTGATTGTAGTGGCCTTAGATTCGATTCTGATAGGCTTGGATATTTTTCATCGCATCCTTGTGTTTTTCATCAAGTAACTCTAGTTCTTGGAGGCGAGCTACTCAGTAGTCATTATCATCTAGGATATGCTAGAAAGAGATGCGTAGAGAAGGCAAATCAATATCAATGGGAAGAATGGACTTAGTACCATAAACACGTGAATATGGAGTGGCTCCTATGGGTGTGTAATGACTGGTATGATATGCCCAAAGGGTGCAAAATATTTGAAGGTGCCAATCATGATTGACATCATTGACAATCTTTTTGAGAATGTTGATAATGGTTTTGTTTGACGCTTCAACCTAACTATTACCTTGAGGGTAATCTACTGTAGAAAAGTGTTATGTGATGTTGTATTTAGTACATAGATTTTTGACATATTTATTCTTAAATGATCCTCTATTATCAATTATAATGTTAGAGGGGATACCATAGCGGTAAATGAGATGGTTAAAAATGAACTTGGAACTTTGATTTATAGCCACGTAAGTGAGGAATATATATTCAACCTACTTAGTGAAATATTTGATGGTGGTATAGATATGTTAATGGCCATCAGATGAGGTGGGATTGATTTTCTTAATGAGGTCAAGGCCCCATCTAACAAATGTCCATGGTGTCAACATTGGTTTCAAAGTCTTGGTTGAGGCATGAATCAGATTGGCATACCATTGACACTTGTCACACTTATTTACATATGTAGCTGTATCTACATCCATTATGGGCCAATAATAACCAATACATAAGAGCTTTTTGGATAGGACTATTCCAATTGTATGGGCTCCACATAATTATTTGTAAACTTTCTATAATGTTAGTGTAGATTTTTCTAAAGTTAAACAACAAAGCAGAGTTCCATCAAAACTATGACAATAAAGGGTTGATCCAAGTAAGGTATAATGAGTGGTTTAGTGGGTGAAGGCTTTAGATTGTTTTTAAGATAGGTCAGGTGGCATAATTTGGTCATAGAGGTAATTGTAGAGGTCTGAGTACTAGATAGAGCTAGGACCAACAATATCACAAATCATCATGATAGTTGAATGTTTATAAGTAGGTTATAATAAATTATCGACAAGGAACTGATACTCTTTAGCTATGTCTATTTTTTAAATCAGAGATCCAATAGTTGCTATAACATCCATAGTTCTATTACTTACCCTTGGTATATGCTCAAACTAAATGTCAATAATTTGCTATTTGAGAGTGTTGACCATGGCATTATATGGAACTAGCTTGTCATCTTTGGTCTAAAAGTGGTTTGTAACATAATTGATGATTAACTGTGAATCACCATAAAACTTTAGATGAGATATGTTCTCTTGTACTACTCAGTGAAGCCCTACAACAAGTGGTTCATATTCAACCATGTTGGTACAGTAAAAGCTAATCTTGAATGATTTAGGGATTAGATCCCCTTATGGTGTAATAAATAAAAGACCTAACCTCAATCCATGTGCAATAAATGATCCATTAAAATACAACTTCTGGTGCTACTCCTTAAAAAGTGTGTCAATGATGGTCATTATGGATTCATCAACAAATTTGAATGTCAATGGATCTATATCAACAAGGGGTGCTTCAACAAGATGATCTACAAGAACTTGCCCCTTAGTTGATTTCTAGTTTACATACTCCATGTCAAATTCACTTATAAGCATGATCCATTTGGCCATGCAACCTTGTAAAGCTATTTTAGATAGTAGATACTTAAGCGGATCTAATTTTGAAATAACCATGGTCTTATTGTTTAACATGTAATGGCACATTTTTTGAGCTACAAAGACCATGGATAAACATGATTTTTTATGGGCATATAATTATGTTCATACATGACCAGTGTACAACTTAAATAGTAAACATCATGCTTCTTTCGATTATCATCATGCTAAGCCAAAAGTGCTCTCAGGGCATTGTCAGTGGCTGATAGATATAAAAAAAATGACTTTCCCGACATAAGAGGTAACAAAATAGGTGGATTTGCTAGATAAGATTTTAGTTGTTAAAAAGATGTCTGGCAGTGATCATCCTAGTGAAATGCTACCTTCTTTATAATATGTGTAAAAGGATGGCATTTATTAGGTAATTGCCATATGAAGCGTTAGATAAACTAGATCTTTCCCTACAAACTATGGAGTTGATTCAAATTAGTCAATGGTTTCATATATGTTATGGCTTGGACTTTGGCTGGATTGACTTCAATGCCTCGATGAGACACAATGAAGTCAAGCAATTTTCCTAATGTGACTCCAAAAAAACACTTTTTAGGATTAAGTTTGACTTTGTACTCACATAGTCTTTCAGATATTCTACATAGCACTACTGGATGATTGGCACTAGTATTTGATTTGCCAAAAATGTCATCGACATAATATTTGATAATGTCATGCATCATATTATGAAATATGATAGTCATGGCTATTTGATTAAGACCAAACAACATAACCTGATAACAAAATGTTCCCCATAGAGTTGTGAACACAATCTTATGTTGGTCTTCTAGTGCTATTTTAATCTAGTTGTACCTTGAAAATACATTCATTAATGAAATAATTTTCATATCCCACTATGGAATCAACAATCATGTCAATGTTTGGTAATGAAAAGTCATCCTTAGGGAAATATTTGTTTATATCATGAAAATTAATATAGATTCAGATTCCTTTAGGCTTTTTACTAACTGGCACAACATCAGAGATCCACTCTGAATAGTTGATCAATCGAATACATCTTGATTCTAAGAGTTTTTCCAACTCTTTCTTCACTAATACAATAATGCAAGGATGCATCTTGTGTAGATTTTGTTTTACTAGTTTGGCATCAGGATTGACCACAAGGTGGTGTAGAATCGAGGCAGGGTCTAAACCTAGCATGTTAGAATATACCCATGCAAATATGTCAATAAATTCCCTCAAAAGGGTTGTAAGGAATTCATGCTCCTTCTTAGTAAGGCATGTGCCTAGTTTAATCCATTTTAGGTCCTCTAGGGACATGATGTTAACTTTTGTCATGTCTTCCACTGGAAGGGTCAAACCATCTTCAAGGATAGTGGGAAATGATTTGAACTGGTTGGCAACATTAGAGTCCTCTATTAGGACTAGCTCTTTGATTTCCCTTAGGCATGATGAATCAAAATCCCCTAATGGGAGGTTTGGTCATGTAATAAAAACTTAGTAATGCCAAAGTCTATAACATACTAGTTTGGTCTAAGATATGAGCCCCGATCTAAAGGAGTGTTGAAATTGGATGGATCTTCCACCAAGCCATCTAGTACCATCAAAAACCTCAAATTGACCCTATATGCTTATCCTAGTTTCTTAATATTTCAAGATGTATTAATCCTAGATATACCTCCTCATTTTACCCTATGCCTATCTATGGAATTCACTACAAAGTTTGGAGGTTATCTTGTAGTAAATTGGTCATACATGGCAGTTAGAATAAGGTATGGAACCAAAGTATCTATTTAGGCTAATCCCATTTCACAATTCCATATAGAACCTTATAGGCTAGACAACATAAAACTTAATTACACCATTCTTGATGAAGATGAACATATGGTTGGTCAAGAATTAAACACTCATCCTGAGGAGATACCAGACATGTTCTTGGATGAACTATGGAATGCCAATCATTTGGTTAATCCATTGGAAGGAGTTGAAGAGAGGCACATGGGTGTTTATTATTTACATGAATAAATTTAGTCTATGCCATCCCTCATTAGACCTAAATAAGATCCTAATGGATTATGTGAATTGTTCTTTGATGGTTCAAAGAGCAAGCATGGAGTGGGTGAAGGTGTAATGCTAATATCCCCCTATAATAACAAATATTTCTCTTCTTACAAGTTATAATTCATTTGATCTTACAATATAGTAGAATATGAGGGCCTTATCCATGTCCTTCAATGGGATAATAAGAGAATAATCAAGCAATTACAAATTTATGGGGATAATGAATTGATAGTGTACCAGGTTAGAGGCCATAATGTCACCAAGAACCCTTTAATGAAGTTTTATAAACATAGGGTGTGGGACTTAATTGAGGATTTCAAGGCTTTTAACATCCAAGCAGTACCAAGGAACTATAATGGACATGTTGATAGAATGGTAGTTGTGGGAGCTCAATTTGATATCCCAAATGAGTTAAAAAAGACTAAGGTGTAGCCACATGTTAAATTGGTAATAAGACCATCAATACCAAACAATAAAGCTCATTGGTAGGTCTTTAAAAATGATATGCAAATTATGTGTTTCTTAAAGTAGAAAGCAAAATTATCTTTAATGAACTAAGAAAAGTTTCAACATCAATATGAAGAGAAAATTATTTAGTTGAGATATAATAAGCTTCCTAAAGGGCTTGTCACCCTTGAAGGTCTTTTCCATGAGGGAGACCATATGAGAAAATACAAGGTAGTGATGTCAACCAATGAAGAGAACTATGAAAGAGTCCTTATCTTTAAGTACAAGCTCCTCAAGCTTGGGAAGGTAAGCACTAAAGTTGAAAGACATGCTTTCATATAACTTTGTAAAGAATATGTAGACATCTTTGCTTGGGAATATAGTGACATAAACAAAATCATCTTAAGAGATTATGAGGAAATAATTGACCAAATTAATTGAATCCAAGATCATCTTTCCCATAAAGCAGTCCTTATGGGTAGCCAATTTGGTGCATATCAAGAAAAAGAGTGGAGAGATAAGATTGTGTGTTGATTTTAGGGATCTAAATAGGGTTCATTTGAAGGATCACTACCCCATACCATCCATAGAACAACTACTTCAGGGAGTTACTAGTTTAGAATGTTTCTCCCTTTTGGATGGGTATTTAGGTTATAACCAAGTGTTGGTGAGAGAAAAAGATCAATATAAGACTGCCTTAACCACCAAGTGGGGCACATATGCTTACCAAAATATGCCTTTTGGATTTTCAAATGTAGGGGAATTTTTTTAAAGAGACATGACATAGCTTTCTAAGGGTTGCTAAAAAAAATGGTGTTGGTTTACTTGGATGACATCACAATTTTCTCTATGAAAGCCAATGAACACTTAGATTATCTAAGGTTGATCTTTGAGAGATGTAGAGAGTATGGGATCTATTTAAATCATAATAAATGTGTGTTTTATATTATCAAGGCAAAATTTTGGGTCACATTATCTCAAAAGAAGGGTTATCCATTGACCTTGATAGAATAAGTGTCATCCTAACCTTATCTTTACCAAAGCAAAAGAAAGGAATCCAAAGCTTCTTTGGAAAGATTAAATTTATGATCCAAAAATAAAAAGATTTGGTTGAAAGATAATTTAAGAAACAAGAACAACATAATTCAAATAATACTATCTCTGAGAAGAGATGTTTTATTAATCAAATTTATAGACCCAAACATATGCTTATCTCTAAGAAGAGATGTCTAATTTCCATTTCAGGTTACATATTCATTTATACATGTTTTGAAGGTATGAAAAGGATGTGTCACCAATCTCAAGGGAGATTAAGTGGTTTGACTTCTATGATTTACAATAATATAAAATTCAAGGAATTACTATTTTTAGAAACTTACTATTTTTAGACTGCACTACTAAAATTAAAATTTGGGGCACTTACATTGGGGTTTTAGGGGTAAAACTTCATCAATAAAATATTTATGCCATATCACCACATTCTCCTCATTCTTAGCTTTCCAACAGTTCAAATGGTGAGTCAATTAGAGCTACGATGCAAAAATTATGGCTCCCAAAAGTTTTGTCATCAATTGGGGTAGACCCATCACCTGAATTATTGCCCGAATCATTCCTCCCTCCTTGACAAGTAATGGTCCTCATTGCATCAATATTTTGTTAGGTTGTGGAGCTAAAAGCTTCACTGATGCAAGCAGGGAAGGAGGTTACAGAAGGGTTGCAGAGTGTCACAGACACCGGCATCAGTCAGGCCAACCGATGTCGGCAGGATAAGGCAGGAAAGCAACTGACATCGGTCAGAAGTCAGCCAGTGTTAGCACCCCCCAGGCAGATAGGGACTGACGTCGGTCACCTATGTGGTTCAAACTACGAATGTTACAGGCAGTTAGCTAACGAACCAAGTGTTTGCATGTTGAGAGCCAATTTTAGACTAGAAGCTGCGGATCTAATTATTGTAATTAGGTGTTTAATTATTGTTTGCATGAGATATATTTAAGAGACTCATTGGTTGTATTGTAAACTCATGCTAGAGTGTAAGAGAGCAAATAAGCTCCTTTAGAGAGAAGAGAGTATGGTGTGTTCCTCCTAGTACCACAATACCAAGTGTGGGTGCTGGATTGGAGAATCAACAGGGTTCTTCATGTATGTATGATCTTGGTCATCAGGTGAGCATGGCTACTTTAGGAGATCCACATGGGTAAGTAAGATCATTGATTTGTAGGTGTATGTGTGTGCAAGGTCAAGGTTCACAGGTGTGCAGAACTAGATTGATTTGCAGGTGTGCAAGATCAGATAGGACAACAACACAACAGGGAGCAGAATCAGATGGGATCTACTTAGAGTATAGTGTGTACTCAAAAATAGAGCAAAGAGGAAGGCAAGGAAGATCTTTCCATAAGTAAGGTCTATTGAGGTGTAGGTTGTTGTAGGTTCAGGGGAGATCTACTTGAAGTACGGTTGTGTACTTGTGGAGTGTGTGGAGCACTTGTGGTGTGCGTGGAGCACTGGAGGTGAACACCAACTCTGTGTTTGAGTTAGGTGTTGGGACCTAAGGGAGAGAGCTTTGAGGGAAGATTTACTATTTATGCCCTAGAGGTGTGTAAGGAAGAAGAATTGTGGCAGCCTTCTTTTTTGTATTTCCTTCTGAAAGAGTTTTAATACAAGTTGTGTATTGTCTCTCATATCATGTGTTATTTTTGAATTCTAGTTACTTGTGATTCTGGTTAATTTTTGCATGTTAAGTTGCTTGTATTTGGTAATTAATTGTGTGCTTCCGATTTATTTATCCCAACAAGTGGTATCAGAGCTAAGGTTGTAGGGAGCAGGTTTTGCGTTTGGTTACAGGTCACTCTTAGGGGTTTCTGATTGAGTGGGAGTAGAGCAATGGAAGATCAAAGTAAGCTAAGAATGGAAGAGCTAAAAAGTACAGATGGTCACTTACAGTCCTATGGAAAGAAAGAGCAGGTAAAAGAATATTGTTGGTTGGTAGCAGATCAGCATGAAGGAACTGAAGATGCAGATGTTACATGTGTTGTTGCACAGGATGCTTTGGGAGGTTTCTTGGATAAAGTTGAATATTGGTTAATAGATTTTGTTGCCTCTTTCCATGCAGCCCTAGGGAGAGGAGCTGGTGAGCCTTGTCAAAGAATTGGAAAAGGGGAAGTGAAGCTGAAATTGCAGGCGGCCAACACATGGGTGTTGAAGGAGGTCATGCAGGTCCCAGGTTTGGAGATGTGGCTAATTTATTTAGAAAAGTTGGGTGATGAGAGATGCACAAGAACTCTCACAGCGGATGCACTTGAATTAGCTGGTGGTAAGAAAATAGGTAGTCTTTATCTACTTGTTTATATTACTGATTCTTCTTTTGTTACGGAGACGTGGTTTCGTAGGCTTGGCCACATCAGCAAGAAGGAGATGCATGTTCTTAAGTGGAAGATAGATATATTTGACAGGCTTAAGAATTGGAAAGCCTTGGTGTTTATGGAGGAGATGGTGGATAGAGACCAGTGGATGGGGCTGGATACTTCTGAGCAGGGCAGTTTGGACATGGGTTTTGATTCAAAGGAGCTCACGGGTAAAAAGTCATCACTCACAAGAAAACACTGGTACCGGCATCGGCAAAAAAACCAACATTGGCAGTAGGTAAGACCGACGTCAGTCAGGAGGACCGATGTCAGTATCAGGAGACACCGACGTTGGTAGGGTTGGTAGTCAAGACAGGCGCATGGAACTGACGTCGGTTGGATGTAGACTATGTAGTGACCGA
Source organism: Torreya grandis (assembly GCA_037957365.1). NCBI lineage: Eukaryota > Viridiplantae > Streptophyta > Pinopsida > Cupressales > Taxaceae > Torreya > Torreya grandis. The sequence goes on from JARHVA010005207.1 coordinate 550,460, forward strand.
GGTCGGTCACTGTAATGGATTTTGGGCAGATAACAAGCTGTTAAGAAGTCTCAAATGCCCATATGGAGGACTGAAGGTGGTAAGTAAGCCTCAAATTTGTTGTTCCTCTTCTTTATACTTGTTGCTGATTGCAGAGCAGGAAGGATCCAAGAAACAATGGGAGCATGGCAGGAATATGATGCAGAACCAAGTAGAGACTTGGTAGGGTTACCAACAAGTATGAAAAGCACAGAGACGAATGGATACCTTAGTTGGAGAATAGAGAGAATGGACACATGAGATGGAAGACCAGGTCATATGGTCTTAAGGAAGCTGCAGGATAGTGGTACAGGGTTTAATAGGTGGAGGACGAAGCATGGCTTTAGTCAATGTTAGGGTAACTACTGTGGTTTGTCTTACCAGGGGGATGGTGATTACAACATCATTCTATTGTTGTATGTGGATAATATGCTAGCTAGCAGGGTTTGTACATACAGGGTTTTGCTGAGCTAAGGGTAAGATTGATTCAGTGGCATGTCATGAGGAGTTTGGAGCAGCGAAATTCTTTAGCATGGGAGACATGGAGATCACAGGTTTATTTTGTCTCCAGTGAGAGCTGATGTGAATCAGGTGTTGGCGAGGTTCAGGATGTAGAGCTGGAGCACACTAAGGGCTGGATAGTTCAGTGTCTGAAATCACATGAGGTCTAGTATAGACCTGAGTTTGCCCAAGCAGTGGGTGTTGTCAGAGAGTTAGGAGCCAATTTGGGGAAGTGGGTTCTCAGGGATGTGAGAGGGACTAGCAGCAGGGATTCATGCTATTCAGGGTTAGGACTTCACTACATGGGTTTGTAGGTTCAGATGTGGCAGGGTACTCGAATGACATGAGGTGCACCACAGGTTGTGTGGTGGGTGGTCTTTAAGGTTGATCTTAAAGAGGGATACAAGCCAGGAAATAGATTAAATAGGGTATAGTGTAGCTATTTATCTCCAGGTGGGAGATTGTTAGGTTGTGGAGCTAAAAGCTTCACTGATGCAAGCAGGGAAGGAGGTTGCAGAAGGGTTGCGGAGTGTCACAGACACGGGCGTCAGTCAGGCCAACCGACATTGACAGGATAAGGTAGGAAAGCAACCGACATCAGTCAAAAGTCGGTCAACGTTGGCATCCCCAGGCAGATGGGGACTGATGTCAGTCACCTGTGTGGTTTGAACTAGGAATGTTATGGGCAGTTAGCTAACGAATCAAGTGTTTGCATGTTGAGAGCCAATTTTAGACTAGAAGCTGTGGATCTAATTATTGTAATTAGGTGTCTAATTATTGTTTGCATGAGATCTATTTAAGAGACTCATTAGTTGTATTGTAAACTCGTGCTAGAGAGTAAGAGAGCAAATAAGCTCCTTTAGAGAGAAGAGAGTATGGTGTGTTCCTCCTAGTGCCACAGTACCAAGTGTGGGTGCTGGATTGGAGAATCAGTAGGGTTCTTCATGTATGTATGATCTTGGTCATCAGGTGAGCATGGCTACTTTAGGAGATCTAGATGGGTAAGTAAGATCATTGATTTGGAGGTGTATGTGTGTGCAAGGTCAAGGTTCACAGGTGTGCAGAACCAGATTGATTTGTAGGTGTGCAAGATTAGATAGGATAGAAACACAACATGGAGTAGAATCAGGTGGGATCTACTTGGAGTACAGTGTGTACTCAAAAAGAGAGCAAAGAGGAAGGCAAGGAAGATCCTTCCATAAGTAAGGTCTATTGAGGTGCAGGTTGTTATAGGTTTAGGGGAGATCTACTTGAAGTACGGTTGTGTACTTGTGGAGTGCGTGGAGCACTTGTGGTGTGTGTGGAGCACTGGAGGTGAACACCAACTCTGTGTTTCAGTTGGGTGTTGGGACCTAAGGGAGAGAGCTTTGAGGGAAGATTTACTGTTTATGCCCTAGAGGTGTGTAAGGAAGAACTGTGGCAGCCTTCTTTGTTGTATTTCCTTCTGAAAGAGTTTTAATACAAGTTGTGTATTGTCTCTCATATCATGTGTTATTTTTGAATTCTAGTTACTTGTGATTCTGGTTAATTTTCGCATGTTAAGTTGCTTGTATTTGGTAATCAATTGTGTGCTTCTAGTTTATTTATCCCAACATATTTGTTATCAAGTGTGGCAATTTTACTTCAATTTGATTCTCGATGCATACTTGGAATGGATTGTGATTTATGAAACTATACATGGCTTGATTATTCACCATTTCTATTTGAGCATCAGTCTATGGATGGAAGGCCATGAACTTCTTCAGATTGGTATCTATTTGCTTTTGTTGTTGTGTTGTTTGTGTAGTCAGGGCTACAACATTGGCCTTTTTAGATTCTTGTGGCTTGACCACCATGAGAAAAAATTTCTTGGCACTAATTAAATAGATAGATGTATAATGTGGTACCTCTAGTACCCTGTAGCACCATGTTCCAAGAGTGAGAGTGATCCTTAGAGTTATTGATTCATAGATGCCATGTTGATCATATATGAATGACTGACCAAAGATTACATCACAAATATATAGATTTACCACATCACATAAGACCTCATCTTGGAAAGGTTTTATTGCATATGAGAGAAGACATTGGTGGGTGACATAAAGGTTTCTCCCTGGACTCAACCATCCAATACTGTATGGCTTTGGGTGAGGCTTCATGGATAGATTTAGGCTTTTCACAACATTAGCAGAGATTAAATTCTTTTGACTTCCACTATCAAGAATGAAATTTAGAGGCTTACCTTTCACCCATAACTTAGAGTGAAATAACCTTTCCTTATCATCTAGCCTCTCTTCATGGGTCTATGATGAAGCAAAAATGGCTTTAGGCTCAACATCTACAACTTCTTCTTCAACCTCTTCAACTGCAGGGTCTGTTTGAGGTGGAGCATTAGATGTTAAGGATTGTGATTCAAAAATTAGGGACTTGATGGATTGACATTCTTCTTTGGAGTGAGTTCTAGATTTGTGATAATCACACCACTTCCTAGTCTTTCCTTCCTTTTGCTTCCAATTTTGGCCTCGTGTTTGTCCTTCTTTGTCACTTTTCTATTTTTAAGTTTGGCTCTTCATATTCATTCTTCCATGCTTTTGCTCAATCTTCACTATGAACTTGTATGCCTCACCAATGGTTTCCAAATTGAAGAGTTTTATTTCTCCCCATATGTACCATTGTAGTCTGCCATGATATTTGAGAACCTTATGTTTCTCACTTTCTTGGATGCCCAATCTCACAGATAGAGAATGAAAAATGTTAGTGTAATCTTGAACAGACTGTTCCTTACCTTGGCAAAGTTGTTTCCACTCTATATACAGATCATCATATGATCTAATGGGGTAGTATTCTTCCTTTATAACTTCTACGAAATCATCCTAGGTAGGTTCCACCTCAAGGCCAATATCATTTGCACTAAATCTTTTTTTGTACACTTCCCACCAATTTTTGATAGGCAATGATGCTTTCAAAAGAGCAAAAGTGATCTTTTCTTTATCAGTGAATTTATTTATAGAAAAATAAGATGATAATTGATCCGACCAATTTTCTACTGCATCATCCTTGATTTTGCCTTCAAATGTAGGGATATCAAAATTCACCTAAACTTTGAAGGGTGTTGGGGCATTGAAAGGATGTGGGGGTGCAGATGAGGAGCCAAAATTTCTCATCAAGATTTGTTGAATAATTTGAGTGAACTATTGTAGCATCCGTGCTTGCTGCTATTGGAGGGATTCATTCACCATTTCATTGAAAAGATTAGATTTCTCGATGTTGTCTACCATTTGAAGTCATTTGGAATGAATAGGTGGATAGTCTACTGGTTCTATTTTCCATCCAAGCTTCTTGTAATTTAACCTCATCCTTGGGATCATACACTCTAAAGACAAACTGATCTGATACCACTGATCCAAAACTCAAAAGATTTGGTTGAAAGATAATTCAAGAAACAAGAACAACATAATTCAAATAATGTTATGTCTGAAAAGAGATGTTTTATTAATCAAATTTGCAGACCCAAACATATGCCTATCTCTGAGAGGAGATGTCTGGTTTACATTTCATGTTACATCTTCATTTATACATGTTTTCAAGGTATGAGGAAGATGTGGAAGGTCACCAATCTCAAGGGAGATTAAGTGGTTTGACTTCCATGATTTATAACAATACAAAATTTGAGGAATTACTATTTTTAGAAACTTACTATTTTTAGATTGCACTACTAAAATTGAAATTTGGGGCACTTCCATTGGGTTTTTAGGGGTCAAACTTCATTTATCAAAGCTCCATGCCATCTCACCACATTCTCCTCATTCTTAGCTTTCCAATGGTTCAAACTATGAGTCAATTGGAGCTACGGTGCAAAAATTATGGCTCCCAAAAGTTCTATCATTAATTGGGGTGGACCTGTCACCTGAATTGTCACCTGAATTGTTGCCAAGATCACTTTATGATAATGTTTATACCTAGTTTTGAAAACTTGGACAAACCTATCACCACCATGTTGAAGAAGAGCCAAGTGTTTACTTAGTCAAATGAAGGCAAATCAACATTTGAGGCTATCAAACAAGCCACTACCCAAGTACCCTCACTCATGAATCCTAATTTTTCAAAGGATTTCATATTATGCACCTTTGCCAATATTGACAATGTATCAGCTATGTTGATGCAGAAGAGTGGTGAAATACTTGAGCAACTAATTGCCTTTTTTCATCAAGGTCTAGAGTGATATGAGGTAAGGTATACTTATATTTAAAATTAGGTGCTTGTAGATTTGAAAAGGCTTAAAAATTTTAGGCCAATGCTTTTCAACATCAATATTCATCTTATGGTGTCTTATCATGGAGTTAGGGACTTCCTCCTTAACAAAGACTTGAATGAAAAGAGAGCTGGTTGGATTACCAAGGTCATGGAGTATGATGTGAAGATCAAATCCACCAAGTTGATAAGAGGAAAAGGATTGTGTGAGCACATGGTGGATGATTTTAAAGAGGACAAAGAAGTATTTTTGGTGACACAAGACAACTCACAAGTAGATTCACCTCCTTCTCACAATAGTTGGCTCCAAGACATGACACATTTATTGATAACTGGAGAATGCCCTCAAGTTTTAGATAGAGAAAAAATAAGGTATTTCAAGCTTAAGTCCATACCTTATACATTAGTTGATGGTGTTATTTATATAAGGGACCTTAATGGAGTACTCCTTAGGTGCATAGATGATAACCAAGTGGTAAAGCTTTAGGAGAAGTTTCATGATGGACCTGCAAGTGGCCATTTTACTCTAGGAACAACAATAAAGGTAATGAGAGCTACTTATTACCGACCCAACCTATTCAAAGATTCCAATGCATCGGTAAAAAAATGTTAGGAAGTGTGCTCTCTTTAAAGGAAAACAAAAACTAGCTGTCCTTCCACTCAACCCAATCCAAGTGGAGTAACCCTTCATGAAATGGGGGTTAGACTTCATAGGGATGATAAATTCACCTTTAAGTGCAGGGCATAAATCGGTGCTTACTGCTATAGACTACTTCACCAAGTAGGTGGAAGTAATTTCCTTTAAAGAAGCTAATAAGACAATAATGTTGGACTTTTATGAAAGCATAGTGACCAAGTTTGGTGTCCTAGATACTATAATTTCAGATAATGCCTTAGAATTTGTTAAAATGAAGATAAGTAAATGGGAACTCAAGCTGGGTATCTACCTTAACACATGCTCTAATTACTACCCCTAAGGCAATGGATTGACAGATTCCACAAATAAGAACTTGATAAGGATTATCAATAGAACCATGGAAGAGAATCAATGGGTTTGACATTGAGAGGATCCTCTTACAAGTCAACAAAAATGCATGAAATAACAAAATTATAAAATGAGCAGAAGCACTAAGTGGATTATATTGATCACATACCACTTTGAGGGGGAAACCTCATTTGAGCAAACTCAATACAAATAATTTGTGGATGCCTTCAATGGCCTCAACACTTATTTATATATGAATTCAAATATAAGAAACTACTACTTCCCATGAATGTGGGATAAAACAAAATGCTCATGGGATGACTTACAAAGCATTTGCATCCATGACAACTACTAAACTAACAAAGTAAAGAGAAGAAATATCACAGGTTCATAACATCCCCTCCCTTAGAAAAATATTTATCCTCAAAGATTCAGATGTGGGAATTGGTGTTGAATATGAAATAGTAGTTCCCATGTTGCATCCTATGATAGCATTTTGTGCCACTGAATTAAAACCTCAGTGATGGAGCAGGAGTGAAGTTGGCATGTACACCTATCCAAGATTTACTCTAGATCAAGAAGAACATATCCTTCATTATCAAGTTTAGGTAAAATAGTCTACACTCTGATGTCTATGATAATATATTTTTTTCAGATAAGAGACATGTAATACTAGGTGAACTTGGGAAGAAGGTGGGAGCTCCAACTTATAAGCAACTGACCCAATCTTCTGAATAAACTTATAGGGCCCATAGAACTTGGGATCTAGCTTATGACACCCCTTGATTTTTGGGGAGGATTACTTATAGGGTTGTAGGTGAATAGAAACCATATCACCTATTTGAAAAGTGTACTCAGAATAGTGCTAATTTACTTGTTATTTCATTCAATTTTGTGCCATATGAAGATTTTATCATAGGGTACTGAGGATCTGATCTTGGGTTCAGAGAATCATGTTGACCACTTGGATTGATGAACTATTGGGGTTGTACAAAAGGAACACCAGTGGTGCTTGACCATAGACTTCTTCATACGGATTCATTTTCATTGAAGTATGGTAGGAGGTATTATACCACCATTCAATGAGAGGGAACCACTTTGCCCACTGATGTTTTGAGGTGAAGCAACAGAGGAGGGTTTTCAATCATTTATTGTTAATTTCAGTCTGGCCATTTGTTTGTGGATAATACCAAGAACTCATCTTTAGTTGAGTGTCTATACATCAAAATAGTTCTATCCAAAAATGAATAGTGAAGGTTGCATCATGATTTGAGATAATGGATGAAGGAATGCTATGAAGATGGAAAATTTGGTCTAATAAAATTTATGCAACTATGGAGGTGGTATAAGGATGGTTGAGGGTAAAAAAATGACTATATTTGGAGAGGTGATCAACCACAACCAAGATCACCATTTTCCCTCCAGATTTAGGGAGCCCCTCAATGTAATCCATAAAAATATCTTTCCAAATCTTGGTAGGGATGAGCAAGGGTTCGAACAACCCAGAGCTGATTTTTGTTTCACCCTTGTGTTGACATGTATCATATTCAACCACCATATGTTGAATTTACTTTTTAATTCCCTTCCAAAATAAGTTACATCATGCCCACTCATATTTTTTGAGAAACCTTGAGTTCCCTATGAATGAAGAAGCATGGAGTTCATAGAATACAACTTGCTGTAGATCTGTGCTCCAGGAAAGCACTAGACAACTCTTATATCATAAAGAAGTACCATCCTAGGAATAATGTGGTGTAAATAAGGGGTTAGTGACCAACTATTGAATGATTTGAGATAATGAGGAGTCATTGACATATCCCTACTATACAATGTCCAAATAATTCATAATAGGCATGAAAATAACTGAAAGGGAAGCTTGCTCCACAAATGTGCGATACAGAGCATCAGCTATAATATTCTCTTTACCCTTCTTGTAAGTTATCTCATAGTGATAACCCATGAGTTTTCTGACCTATCTCTATTGTGATGGGGTAGAGACCCATTGTTCCAAGAAATATTTTAGATTTTGGTGATTAGTTTTGATGCAAAAATGATTACCCAATAGGTATGGCTGCCACTTCTATACTACATTTAAAATGGCCATCATTTCCTTCTCATAAGTAGAGAGTACTAAATTTTTGCCAGAAAGGGATTTGATAGTGAATGCAATGGGGCATCCTTCTTGGAGGAGAACAACACCCAGTCACATCATTCTCAATAGTGAAGGTCTTAGCAAAATTTGGAATAGCTAGAATAGGTGTAGTACATAGCTTATATTAATGCTTCAAATGCACATTTAGTAGCTTGTGTCCAAATAAAAGAATCATTTTTCAACATAGATATTAGTGGAGATATAATCTTCTCATAATCCTTGACAAACTTGTGATAGTATCTTGTTAGCTCTGAAAAACCATGGAGGCTCTTGAGTGTCTGAGGATGCGGCTAATTTGTCATAGTAGCTATTTTTTAAGGATCTACCTGAACCCCTTAGGATGAAAAAATATGCTCAAGATGCTCCAATTCATCTTGGTAAAAATTAAATTTGGATTGTTTTTCACAAAGATGATGGTCAGAGAGAAGTTGTAATACAAGATCTAGATGTTGGAGATACTCAGACCATGTTTTACTATAGATGAGGATATCATCAAAGAAGACTATAATGAATTTCCATAGGTAGGGCCAAAATATTTTATTCACCAATGCTTGGAATGTTGAAGGAGAATTAGTGAGGCAAAAGGGCATGACCAAGAACTCATAGTGGTCATCATGCATGCGAAAAGCTATCTTAGGGATATCATCCTCATGAAACCAGATCTAGTGATATCCAGAGTAGAGATCTAACTTGAAGAAAAAATGAGCACCATGAAGCTCATCCATAAGATCATCAATAATAAGGACTGAGAACTTGTCCTTGATTGTGAGGTGATTAAGTACATGAAAATAAATGCAGAGGTGCCATGACCCATCTTTTTTTTGGACAAGGAGAACTGGGGAAGAATATGGGCTAGTACTAGGGTAAATAATGCCTTGCTACAATAAATCACGAATGAGCATTTTAATCTTAGTATTTTACTAAAATGGGTGGTGATAAATCTTGATGTTGGGAGGAATGATTATTAGAAGGATTTGAATACAATGGTCCTCTAGTTGTGAAGGTGGCAATCCGACTAGTTTGACAAAGACACATACATACCTCTGTAAAATGGTTTGCAGGTCAGAAGTAGTGGAGACTACTGAGGGTTGCATTTGAAAGAAATGGAGTAGGGAAATTACGTCATGTGAATTCTCCTTAAAAATATTTTCCATGTAATGTGAACTTATGACGCTGAGAGATTGAGGTTGTAAGCCTTTTAATGTGTGTTTTTTCCCATTATATAAAAGTCGCATCCAAAGTTTAGCAAAATCCCATAATATGGGTTCAAGTGTGCGTAACTACTAGGCTCCCAAAACAACATCACATCCACCTAAGGGCAAGGAAAACATGTTGGAGTGAAAGGTATAATATCCAATAGAGATACACACATTGTGACACTTCCCTTTTTAAGATAATGTGCCTCCATTGACAATCATGACTTCAAAGTTGGAACAAGGATGGATAAAATAATCAACCTATTTAGTGATCTAAGGGTCAATAAAGTTATGAGTGCTACTCGAATCAATGAGTATTGTGAGAGGGAGATTTTTGAATTAACCCCTGACCTGCATGGTTTGTGGGGTAGTAACTCCTGATAAGGCATGGTGAGAGATATCTAGTTGGTCTTCTTGAAAAGCAGGTTCCACAATCAGTTGAGCTTCTTTTGGATCATATGTTGTATCTTGAATATATTCTCAATATTTAGTTTTCAGTAGAGAGTTCACATCCAATAGGTAGATATTTTGATTAGCACATCGATGTTCTCCAGTGAATTTATCATCATAGTTATAACACAGTTCTTTTTCTTTTTGGGCTTGCATCTCTACTTCAACCAAATGCTTGATAGGAGTGGTTCTGGGGGCTGACATTATTTGAGATTGTTGTGGATCTATATTTTTGAATGAAACAACATTTTATTTGAAGTGATGCTAAGTTGTGATCTTGTCCTCTACCAAGTTAGCCAACCCTAAGGCTTCCAACATTGTGTTGGGTCAGAACATTTTAACCTCAGATCGAATTGCATCCTTTAGTCCACTGATGAAGAAACTCCTAAAGAATTCATTAGATAATCCCTCTATATGATTATCTATTTTTTCAAATTTAATTTGATATTCTCTCACTATTCCTATTTGGTGAAGTTTAGAGAGTGTTCTAGTGAAGTCATCAAAAGTAGTAGGGTCAAACCATTGAAAAATGAGGGTGTAAAAATCAATCCATATGGATTCATCATGAGCCTTGGTATACCAATGATACCGTTGAAGGGCTTCAAGTTCCAAATGAAAAGATACAAGTGGAACCTTATTGGCATCAAAAGTATTATGCAGACTAAAATATTATTTTGCCTGATAGATCTATCTAGTTGGATCTATTGGTATTTTTGATACTCTGTTGGTAATATTATGAAATTGATAGAATGGACCCTAAGTTTCAATGGTTGCATAAGGGTTTAAAGTTATCACTCTAGCCACCAATACCATTTAAGTGAGTACCACTCTCCAAAAAAAATTTGGCCATAGATTTATCTCTCAGTGACAACTCTTGATTTTCCTCATAGATGGGAACTACTTAATTAGGAAGGGGTTATTGCCTATTTCACTGGCAGGTCCTCTCAATGGGCCAACTACTTTGGGTTTCCTGTGGTACTCCTCATAATGAGTTTTAGGGCTTTCACCCAAGCACTTCCCACAGTTATGCAGTCAGGTTTTACCCTGATCTAAAAAATATTATTGTGATGAAAAATAGAGTTATGCAGTAGAATAGAGTTAGGAATTTCTAAGAAAAATATTATAAAGAAATTATGCAGCAGAATAGAGTTTAAATTTTTTAGAAAAAAAATTTGTGGCCTTGGAAAGTGCTTTGATACCAAATGAGAGGATCCTCCTACAATAAGCTCACAAAAATGCTTGAAATAACAAAATTATAAAATGAGCAGAAACACTGAATGGATTATATTGATCACAGACCACTTTGAGGGGGTAACCTCCTTTGAGTAAACTCAATAAAAATAAATCATGGATGCCTTGAATGGCCTCAACACTTGATTATATATGAATTCTAATCTAAGAAACTACTACTTCCCATGAATGTGGGATAAAATAAAATGCTCACAAAATGACTTACAAAGCATATGCGTCCATAGCAACTACTAAACCAAAAAAGTAAAGAGAAGAGATATCATGGGTTCATAACAGACATATAATGCTAAGGATAGCCTTATGGGCTGATAAAGTGACTCTTAAAGCTGCCATTGGAAATTCTCCATATGTCCCTGTATATGGAAGGGAAGACAAATTGTCCATTTCTCTTGAATTAATTACATTAGAGTTAACCCATCAGCTCTTGTTGATGGAGAGTGAGTCTATGAGTGTAATAATGATAGAGCTCATGGAGCTTGAGGAAACTAGGGACCTTGTAATGTAGACATTAGAGTCACATCAAGCTTAGGTCAAAAAATCCTTTGACAAGAGAGCCACAACAAGGGACTTCAAGGAAGGGGACTTAGTCCTTAGGTAGGACTCAAATAAGGCCAAGCCAGGAAACCACACCAAGTTTGATAACTTATGGAGTGGCCCTTATTTGATCCATAGATGCAAACATCATAATGATTTTTAGCTTACCCAACTGTATGAAGAGGTATTTCCCATCCCATTCAATGGCATTCATTTAAAGCCTGATTATTAGAAAATTTTACAGCTATTGTATGATATTGTAACATATTAGAGTAGTTTTTCATGCTTTCCTCTAAGTGCTTTGAACACATTTATTTTTTGTTGTGTGTTGCCCTTTTAATAAGTGCCTATGTCATAGAAGAGGTTTCAAAAAGGGTCAGCCTTCTATCAATCTCATAACAGTTTCACTTGGGAAGAGATCAAAAGACTCCATGCCTAATGGATCATTTCAAGGCTACTAGTCTCTTGCATAGCAAGCATGCAACCCTAGGATGTCACCAAAAATGTTGGCCAATTTTGGCCTATATATGGAAATTAGCCTGGATGGGTTAATTTATAGAGGTCTTGGTATAGAGTGATCAACTAAACAAAGTTCTAGATGGAAAGAGTGGATTTAAAGCTTGGAAATAGATCTAAGATTGTAAAGTATAAAGATCATCAGGTTCTCATGGTGATCATGAACTTCAAGGACATGAAACAGGTTTCACAGGTCTCAAAGACTTATTTTGAGCCTTAAAAGTTCAAGGACAAGCTTTAAAGAGCCAAACCATCATCAAGATGTCATGCAAAAATGGACTGGTTAGCTCATTTGTGCATTTTATAAATATGCTTAGAAAGCCTCTCAGGTTAAAATAAATATGTGGATATGAAGTTACGCATTCCTTGAACACTCTATACAAAATTTGTATCTTGATGAGCTTGCTACCTCAAGATATAAAGCTTCAAAGTTAATACTATAGAATGAAATGTGCATGGGGACGTCTGGTTTAAACTTCATGAACTAATTGTTTGAATCCAAACAATCAAGATCAATGGTCAAAGTTTAATTGGATTAAATATAACGATGCATGGGCATCTGACAGATGTCAGTGGGTCTAAGAAAATCAATAGTGCATATTTGATCGTAGATTCCAAATCAATGATGAGCATCGAGTTAAAAAAGTAGCATAAATGAGAAGCTAACAAGTGGTAAGATCTCAGGTGTCTTGATAGAGATCCAAAAGTATGCATTGATTGATAGAGTTAGTGGGTCTAGGCAGATCAATGGTATACATGCACTCGTATAGATCATATCAATGATGAGTAATGAGTCAAAAGGTCAAATGATCTCTAAGGTGAATATGTAAGTGATAAGTGTCTCAATGACATTAATCTATTAAAAGAATTATGGATCATGTTTAATCATGCAAAAACAAATCTACAGTGCATGAGAGGTCAAAAAGTCAATAAGATCTTGTGAAATAAATGCAAATTTGATTTTTGGCATAATATCTAGAGTTTAGATCAAGATCAATGGCCAATAATTAAGGTCAAAGGTGTCATAATTTTAAAGGCCCAGATTAAGATCAATGGATGATATCAAAGGTCAAATATTATGAGATTTTGACTGGAGGTCAAAACATGATCTAAGCTGAACCAAAGTAGATTTTTGAGAATCAAACATCACCATTAAAGCTATGTAGAGGCAAAATAGGTCGTTTAGGACTTAATACAAAGATAAAAGATGGACTAACAGTTATTGAATCAAGACTAAACATCTGTGGATCTCATTGATATATTGACTGTATAAAAATTAATAATTTGGATTAGTTTTTGAATATAGAATAAAGATATATATTCATAATGGAGTAGGGGCATATGTGTAATCATGAAGAAGTGTCTCAACTATTGACTTGATCATGTTTTCTACAAATAGGTACATGCATTTGCTAAAAGTAGACTTATGGCATGGCTCTATTAGGTCCATAGATATAAGGACCTTGCCCTTATAATGAAGCAAGTGGAGATGGCGTAGAGTCTCAAGATGGAGATCTAGTGGTTAGAGAAAGCAACTATAACATTTAATGTATTTTAGGGTGCCTAAGGGTTTTAATTCATAAGCAGGATCATGACTCACCACCTTTGGCAACTATTGTCTTATAGGGCATATTTCTTAGCCAATAAGAATATTCGGGGGCTATTGGGATAAATAAAAAGTTAACCTATCAAATATAGAATTGGTGATGATTTGATGAAAAAGGTGGCAAATCAATTAATGACTTTTGTATTCATGATCCCTCTTTTCTCTCTCCCTTTTTGATATATCTCCCATTATTTCCATCTTGCAAGCTCCCTCTTGGTTGTTAAAAGAAAAAATATCACTTTTGATATAAATTCTCTCTCAATTTTGTAAGAGTAGAGACTCTCATTTGATAAGCCTAGATCCTATCAAAACTTGTATGAAATACTTCTTAAAGATAATAAAGACTTTCTTTACTTGTCTCTTGCTTTTGAACTGCGTTTAGTAAGCTTGTGTATGGTGGCATTGTGAAGGAAAATCTTACATGCCATTGTCCTTCTTGACTATTTTAGGGTGTTTTCTAGTTGATTACAGGTCTGCATTTGTGTTCTTTTTTCCATTAATGCAAACTTAGTGTGAGTCTTATAACTCCTCTTGGGTTCATTCATTGCTTCCTAAACCTAGTGTATAAAACACTTATGTAATTAGCTAGATTTTGAGATTATGTGAGCTAATACTGTCTTATGCTTCTTCAGTATATATTTCATGCTTGTGTGAGTTCTCACTCAATTTGGTACAACACCTTGATTATTCCTTTTAGGAGCCCCTTTCCCCTCTTTTAACCCTTTTCTTTGGCAATTAGTAATTTAGAGTATTTTACGAAGAGTCTAATTGATACACCTAGGGAGCTGGCCCATAACCCATAGTTTCACATCCATCACATGATACCCTCAACTTGGAGGTATTCCCATTTTGTAGCCAAAAGTGGGAAAGCCTAAAGAACTCTCCCACAAGGGTGAAATTTGTGCTACAACAGTTCTTAAGGTAGTTAGAGAGAATCCAAGAAGTCATAGTCAATAGGATCAAACATGAAGAATGACATCAAACCAATAGAGGAAGTTTGATAGATAAGAGGAGATTGAGAAGTTTGATAGCATGAGTTAGTGATTGTAGGTGTTAGAGATATGGTATGGCAGAGAATGAGAAAGGTCTTTGCATCACATATGCAACTACTAATACATTTTGACTATTTTTTATGTTAAGAGACATGAATGCATACACATTCCTTGCACTATGCACAATTCTTGCCAAGGTCACAATATCACAATACATAATGTAATGTCATAATAACTCATACTTGTTATAGTGTATATGCATTCCTTTTACCATATACAATGCATGCACATTTAGTCTTAGTGATTCTGAGCCTAAATTCAAATAATGCATACACATTATGGTCATAACATGTATATGTTAGCAAAAACATCCACAAAATATCCCCCAACTTCATGCACTTACCCTGTAGGCATGTAGAGTAGTCATGAAATGTGTTGGTTTAGTCTTACATTGACTGATCCTTATATTGGTGCAGTTGTTAGAACTTGATGTATTCATCTTTGAAGTGTCGAAAAGGGTAGTATTCCTCCTTCAACACATTAGAAAAAGTCTTCCATAATTTGATTGAAATGTACTCTTATGCATGCTACACAATGAAAGTTTCCCACCAGTGAACACCTAGAATGAACATCTTTAGTCTTGTGAAGGTGATATTCTCAACATTAGTGAAGTAGTTGATTAATAATTACACCTTGAGTTTCTAAATCTAGGCATCCAATACTTTGATGTTGATCTTACCTTCAAACATAGGTATGTCGAGATTGACTTGTACTTTGAAGTGGGTTTGTTGTTGATATGAATGACAAGGTGTCAGTTGAAATGCATCATTAACTTGTGGAATTAAATAAAACATTTAATGTGTTGTGCTTCCAATGCATCAATGATGAGCCTTCAATCTTTTGGGGCTATCTTAGGTTATTTCTGGGCATCAACCATCTTGCTTTTGCTATGACATTATTTTAGAATCTCTAAAATAGAACCAACTATTAAACCTTCTCTCTCTCTCATTGTGATTATATGGTTATAGACATATAAAGGAATAGATCTCTATTCTAATACTAATGATTTTCACCATAGGGCGCATGACTAGGTGTGCAGGGGATAACCAAGTTTTATTATGTAGAGTGAATGAACAGAGATATTTTTAGATAGAACATTCAAACACACATTCAATGGAGTAAGAGTCTTACGTGCAGGGAAAATAACTTCTAGTCATAAATTTAATAATAGGGAAATAGAGTAGAATGTCTACAATGTGTGTATATAGAGTAGATGCACGAAAAAAGCTATATGTGTCATGACTGTGTTATACCATCAACCCAACTAACTGTATTAGCCATTATTATCCCGATGTATATATTAAATATTTTATGTGCATAATACAAGAGAAGTATTAATTGTTATACAACTACAAAGGAGGGTGTTTGAATCTTCCTTTTAGATGTGGTAGTTAGAAACATTTTGAATAGTTAATGTTTAGGCTATCTTTAATGACTTATAATCCTTGGTGACTAACAGCTAGCTGGACCACTTTTTGTGCCACATGGTCGGGGCAGGCCAACACATGGTTGTGTTGGAGTGGGGCCCAAAGGAGTTGGTGAGTCTATGAGTAGATGCCAATAAAGTGCACAAGACTGTGAGGTGAGGATTACACAACATAATACACATGCTACGATCTAAGGTGATAATTGCATGAAAGTCTACAAGCTGATGCATGACTTGTGCATAAGGTTTTGAGAAAGCTTTAGGTAAAGGAGTGTGCAAGGCTATGTGAAAAGTATGAGCTCTACGTAAAAGAACAAATGAGGAGCATGTTCAAATACACAGAGGTTGTGCACAAGTCATTACAATTAAGATCTTTATTAACTATTATATTGGTCAACCTTTTGCACATAGTCAAAGGTCTTCCTTTCTTCGCTTAAAATGAAATGTAATATCATTTATTAAATAGATCAAGTAACCTCCCATTAAAAGCATATATTAAATTTTTTTATGTAACACTAACATATATATATATATATATATATATATATATATATATATATATATATATATATATATATATGGGGATTGGGTTTTGGAGGTCACGATGGACGAAGGAGAGAAACTGGCCATGACAGGGGCGGGCATGGCATGGGCAGGCATAGGGAGGAGTTACAAGGCAGTGCTGGGTCAGCAGCAGGCCGCCCATGGAGCACAAAGCACTGGGAAGGCTCCCCTTACACATTCTGATGCCTTTCTGAATGCTGAAAACCCCATTGGCCTACGAATCCCCAAGGTCAATGGTTGTTTGGAAAGATGCAAGGAGAGGCCCAAGCTGGTCATCCCAATAGACATGCTTGTTGAAGACATAGAATAATATTCAAATCACTCCTTGTACTACAAGTTTTTGGGGCTTAGGACTTCGTTCTAGTTTTTAGAAGCATTGGCTTAGAGAACATGGGCACCGAAAGGAGACATGGACATTATGCTGCTGGCCAACAACTATTTTATGGTTACTTTAACCTATATAACAAATTGTAATAGAATATTTTCTAGAGGTCCTTACTTTCACAACTAGGTGGGATTGTTTATCAAGCTATGGCATGCTAGTTTTATACCATCAGAGGAATTACCAAATTGCATCTTGGTGTGGGTGCGCCTGCCTCACTTTTCGGTGAAGTGTTTTTGTGAAGATACCCTGTAAATACTTGCGTCATTGTTAGGAAGGCCAGTTGGTTCTTCAATGTCAATCGTGGGGAAAAAGGTAATGACTTATACCTACATTTGTGTTGAAATTGATCTTAGTAAGCCAATTCTGGATGTGGTAGAAATGTGTGCGGGACCTTTTTCTTAGACACAACATCTAGACTATGAAAACCTACCTTTCTACTGTCATCTATGTCATGATTATGGCCACTTGTAGCGTTGGTGTCCCAAATCAAAATTCATAGAACCTCTGCCAACCCAACCTGCATGCATTTCTCCTAGAATAGACAAAGAGAAGGGCTCGACTCCAGAGGAGGCATATGATGTTGATGGATTTATGCTAGTCAAAAGCCGATACAGAAATAGGGGCCAAAAGTGAACCATGAAGGAAAGACAAGTAAATGATCACTCAATAGATTTGAAATACTGGATGACCTTAATCAATAGGAGGTGAATCCAGGCTTGATGATTTTGGATCAGGGGATGGAGAGCCAAGCACAAGAGACCAATGTTACAGGGATTCCAATTCAATCACAGGATGCTGGAGATTGCCACATGGATACGAACCAGTAGATGATGAATCGCAAGGTTTGACTCTCGATGTTATTCCTCCTCAAGATGATGGAAATCTGCCTCTCATAGGTAAAATGGGGGAAACAATGGCAGCAAAAAGAAGTAAATCTTCTCTTCATTTGGGACTTATGCAAAAAGACCTTAAGAAGGGAGGAGCGGACAAAGCTGGTAAACCTGGTAAGAAAAAAGACCTGGATAAAATGAAACTAATGGGAGAGACTTTGGTGGAGTCAGGGTCTATAAAGACTCTAGATGCTCACTTCTTGAACTCTCTAAAATGATTGTCTTATCATGGAATGTAAGGGGCCTGAAGAACAACCCTAGACAAAATGATGTTCAAAACTTGATCAGAAGTCATAGTCTAGATGTCATTTTTTTGTAAGAGACTAAGCTTACAACTGATGCTATGTTTAGATTAGCACCTAAGTTATTAAGGCAAGGAGACTGTCAATGCATTGGGGCTATTGGATCCTCAGGGGGACTTGCCTGTATGTGGAATCCATAGAAGATTGATCCCATAGGCTGGCTGTCCTCCAAGTTCTTTATGACCATGATTGCTTTTTAGTTTTGAGATTGGGGAAGTTATTCTCCTCTCAAATATCTACGCCCCTATTGACTGGTGGGGTAAACATTCCTTATGGGGCCACATCAATTTTTTCTGTACCCTGGCCCCCTTCCATCCTTGGATTATAGTAGGTGATTTTAACTCTATTTTAGATTTGACTGAAAAGTATGGTGGTACGTCAAGGCTAGACCCCTCTGCCTTGCTTATGCATAATTTTATTGAAAATTTGAATCTTGTTGGTATCAATCTCAATAATGGGCAGTTCACATGGAATAACTGCAGGTGTGGGGAACAAAGCATCATCGAGAGACTAGACCACTTTTTGGTATCTGGTTTCTAGATTGGAGGCATGTGGTCTATGGGGTCTAAAATCTTGGACTAGAGAGGATCCGACCACTAGGCCATCAAGCTTACTAGCATGTCAAAGCACCATCTGTGCTCTCCTTCCTTCAAGTTCTAGCTCATGTGGCTGTGGGACCAATCTTTATTTGAGTGTGTGGCCAATTGGTGGTGATGGGGTAGGCTTGCCCATGGTACATCGATGTACACCTTTACCAAATCATTGCAGTATGTGAAGTACAAGCTCAAAAGGTGGAACCACCAATGTTTTGGTAATATCTTTCAAGCCAAGGAAGCTGCACAGTCCAAGCTTGATGACATCACGAGAATAATAAGGGAGGAAGGATTGATGGAAGATCTTCAAGATGAAGCTCAGGCTATGAAATATTTGGAGGAATGCGAGCTCAGGGAGGAAATTTTTTTGGAAGCAGAAAGCTTGAGTTGAATGGCTCTAGGAAGGAGATATAAATACATCCTTCTTCTTTAACTCATCCAAAGCTAGGAGACATGGCAATTCTATTTCAATCCTGATCAATGAAAGAGGTGAGCGGCTTAACTCCTTTCTGGTAATGTCAGAGGAGGCGGTCCATTAATTCTCTACTCTTTTTAGGGAGGAAGTGTATGCAGAAGCACTGGAGGAAGCTCAAGTCCTCTTTTATATTCCATCTCTAGTGACACGTGAAATGAATGAGAATCTTATGAAGGATATCATGCTTGGAGAGCTAGAGGAGACCATTACCCAGATGAAAAAAGGGAAAGTGGCTGGCCCTGACGGTTTCTCAATTAAATTCCTCTAAGAATTTTGGGACATCATCAAACATGATCTTTTAGCTGTTGTCCAAGAATCTCAGTGGAACAAGCAAATGCTTAAGGCTATTAATGCGACCTACCTAGCTCTCATTCCCAAATGTGAAGGAGCTGACAGGTTAAGTCAATTCCACCCTATATCTTTATGCAATGTTGTTTATAAAGTCATATCAAAAATTATTGCAGACAGACTGAAAAGAGGGCTAAGTGCTGTGATTTCTGAAGAGCAGAGTGCCTTTGTGGAAGGAAGAAATTTTTTAGACGGCATTGTGATCACTGCTGAATCTATACATTCCATGGCCAATTCCAAGGACAAGGTGATGTTTATCAAGCTGGACATGGCTAAAGCCTTTGATAGGGTCAGATGGTCCTTCTTATGGAAGGTCCTTTTCGATTTTGGTTTTGCAGACAAATGGACTCAATGGGTCATGAGCTGCATTTCTTTGGTCTCCTTTTCAGTGCTCATCAATGGTGAACATACAGAGTTATTTGGTGCTTCCATGGGCTTGCGATAGGGAGACCCCCTATCTCCGTACCTCTTTCTTCTCCTTGTGGAAGGCATGGGGAGGTTGATCAACAAGAACAGAGGGGCTGGTAATATATAAGGATGGCATTGGGGAGGTGACCTATCGACATAGTCCCACTTACAGTTTGCTGATGACACGACCCTGATGGGCACGACCACAATGTCTGAAGCAGCCAACTTGCACAGGGTGCTAGATGTCTACTTGATGGCTTCGGGACAAAAGATCAATGAAAACAAGTCATCCATCTTCTTCTTCAACACTCTGGGTCCCATTCAACAACGTATTGCTAGAACATTGCATTTTCAGATTGGGACTCCCCCTTTGATGTACTTGGGTATCCCAATCTCGACTAGTCGTACCTCTAAGGAATCTTGGCAGAATATTTTGGAGAAATTTTGGGTGAAGGTAAACCATTGGACTCACAGATGGTTATCTTTTGCTGGATGGGTTCAACAATCAGTGATGCAGGCAATGCCCATCTATAGATGTATGCTTCAGGTTGCTTCGATGGGAATTGTCAAGGAGTTTGATTCGGTTACTAGGCAATTCCTATGGGTTGGAAATTTGACATCCTCTAAATGGAACCTTGTTAGATGGGAAATTGTATGCAGCCCCAAACATCAAGGGGGCTTAGCCTGAGGCAGATGGATTTAAATGGTGTTGCTCTGGTGGCCAAACTTTATTGGCATTGGTGTACTGAACAAGATAAGGCTTGGGCCATAATACTCTCACATAAATACTTCCCTAGGATTATTGGACAGGATATTCCTCACTACCCCCTGATTGGGAAAGGCTTGCCAATATGGGGCACTCTAAAAAAAGGGGCTGCCCTCATCAAAGAAGGTTTATTTTGGATTTGTAAGTAGGGATCCAAGGCTCTCTTTTGGAATGATTCTTGGGATGGCTATCCTCCCATCATCTCTCAATTATTGCATTTGTCAAATCTTTGCCATAGATTTCTTGATTCTGGCTGGTCTTGGGTGAGCGACTTCAAGGCATATACTTCACGCAGATAGTTGGAGGTGGCTCACTGGAAAGACCTCGAGGCTTTGCTAGTCACTGGGATGTAGGAGGAGAAAGAGGAGCTACTGCACCTCCTCTCCAAGCGTCACTGTAGCTCCCTTCAGGAGGAGGATATGCTCGCTTGGTCTCCCAATCCTAAGGGAGCCTATACTGTTGCCTCTGGTTATCAAGTGTTACTTTTTCAGAGATTGGGTAGGGAAGAAGTGCAGTGGTGGCGACAGGTCTGGAATAATTTCTCATGGCCAAAATGCAATTATTTTCTTGGATCTTGGCCTGAAACAGATGTTTGACTTGGGACAACCTCTGAAAGAGAAGATTCCAAGGATCTTCAGTTTGCATAATGTGCGGAGAAGCTAAGGAGGATTCGGCCCACCTATTCTTTAAATGCTCCTTTGCCTTGCACCTCTGGCTCTACTGGTGGGATGTCTAGCAGTGCCCCTATTTTCATGCTTTTTCTGTGGTCGATTTCTGGCATGGCATGGGAGAATCCCCCTCCAGGATGCCTTTCCTGTAGGACGCCTGGATGGGAGGCCCCATTTTTCTGCTATGGCAGATGGCTTGAAAGAAATAGGTAGATCTTTCAGGGCACGAAGACCATGGCGCAACAGGTATGGCAGAAAGTCATGGGAATGCTGCAAGAGACCGTCTAAGCCAAGTGCGAGATCTGCCTCCCATTAACCATGCAGGACGCTGAGGTAGTGGCGCGACTGGGATTTTAGCAGCTAATAGGTAATTTGGCCTGTGTCAGGAAAAGTCGACAGATCAAGGAGAAGATCCAAAGAGTCGGCTAGTGGTAGTGCCCTCCTAGAGGGACTCTTAAGATCAATACGGATGGTTCCTCCAGGGGAAATCTTGGGCCTACGGGTACTGGAGGGATTGGCAGGGATTCTGAAGGCAAGGTGATTTTTCTTTTTTCAGTTCCTGAGGGTCTTCAAACCATTAACATGATGGAAGGGCAGGACATTCTTTATGCCCTTGAGAAGGCCCTAGCTCTGGGATGGCGTAGAATCATATGCGAATTGGATTCTCAAGTTCTAATTAACCAGCTCGATAAGAGAAAGGTGTTGGATGTCAATTGGCAAATGGCTCTCACTGTCTAGCAGATTTTGAGGGTTTGCTCGTACATGGATATTATAACCTTTGTTCACATTCTGCAGGAATGGAATAGGGCAGCGGATTGTCTGGCCAAATGGGCGTTCGAGCATCTTGATGGCGGTAATATGGAGGATTGGGAGACTCTCTATCTGACGCTCCGTTCTGAATTGGAAAGAATTTTGGAGGAAGACAAGGAGGTTCACAATATTGCCTAGGTGGGAGTGGGCTTAGTCCTGCTGCCTTTGTTGTTTTTCTTTGGGGGCTTTTGCCCACAGTTCTTCTTGTAATGCTCTTCTTTTCAATATAATTTTTACCCTTTTATTTAAAAAAAGTGGCATAAATTTGTAACATTAGAGAAGCATAAATTTGTAATATTGGAGAAATCATTATGGAATGTGTTATTTTTTACAATATTTGAGAGGGTTGTTCTTTTGAATGGTAGGGTATTTTTAGAGTTTTTGAGTACTTTTAATTAAAATTATAAAATGGACAAAATAAGAAAGAAATTGGAAAAGGAAAGAAAAAAAGGAAAATCTAAAGGAATGAAAAATTCTTTGGTAAAATAAACACAAAAATCCACTCAGAAAACCTAGAATATGAAAAATGGATATATAGATTTTCTATGTTTTATTGCTAAAGAAAAATATATTAAATATTTGTGAATAAAAAATAGATTCAAACATTAAAATATTCAAAGTTTATTGATTTTTTTAATAAACAAATGATGCAAATTCCATTGTTCAAATCTAGGTAAAACAAAGACTACTAAAAAAGAAATGCAAACAAAAATAAAAAATTTCTTTCACATTCAAAATAAATTTAATTTACATAATTAAAACATATGATAAAAAATAAAAAAAACATAAATTAGAAATTATAAAATTGAAAAGAGATTTACATAACTAAAACATACAAATATGATATAAAGAAAACATAAATTGCAGTTCCACAATTAAGAGGAGAGGACCCTCTCTCACATTCACTTCACATCTTTTATACTCTTGCATAATTAGTTACATAACTAGTAATTCATACTTAACCTCGACTTTACTTTGAGTTGAGTCACTTTCTAATTTGTATATTAAGGATAAGACTTTATATAAAAATAATAATAATGGCCTCTATGAAATTATTACTCAATTCTAAAATGTGAAGCATTTGTAAATGCCCAAACTTCCACTCAAATTGTTGTTGCTCAAGTAGGAGGAAACTTGGGCAAATCATTGTCCCGCAACCCTGATTGCACTTAACAAATAGTTGGAAATCAGATGAAAATTGATCGACATTACCAATGTTTTGAATAGATATGAGACTAGGCAGCTTTGTAAATTCTAGAAGAACCATCCCACAGAGGACATTGTTTGCAAAAGATATTGTTAGTTGCCGATCCAAGGATGAGTTTATTTCAGGGGAGGTCCAAAACTCGCAAATTTAAACAAGCCTGCAACCAATTGGGAAATTGTTTTGAAAGATCACAATTTCCGAGTGCAAGAATCAATAGCCTGATGCCCTATGTCCGTGAAAAGAGATATTCATTACCACATTAACATTCGAATTATTTGGTCTTAATTTTTCTTGAACTCGAATTTCCGTCTTGAAACTGTTGTCACTAACCATCCGCAGATCTTCAGGCTCTCCATTGCTTCATCTCACAGCTTAGAAGTCGACTCCATCTGGGTCACTAGCGGATCTAGTTCGACCCATTTGTGAAGATGTACTTCCTGAAATGTTTATGGGTTTATGCTCTACTTTATACAGCTCAAACTGTTATTATCCCACCACTTTGGCCCATTCACAACTCATGTCAACCACTTGCTCAACCGCACCATAACGCGCCAAGATGCTCGCTACCAACTCACCGTCTCCAACTCAGGGTTCGCCACCAACTCACCATCTTCGCTGTTGATTATTCCCATCGGCGATGATAGAACTCCCGCTTATTCATTCTCTGTTGGCACCTCAAGGTCAAAACGCAGGGTAGGTCTTATGTAATTGTAAATTTAAGTTAACAATAAAATATAGAATCTCTGTTATAAAATTAAGTATCATTGTTGTATATTTTAATGAAGAGTAGTCTTGGAAGATTAGTATTTTATTATTGTTGTAATGTATTATTTGATGTCATGTGTCATGCTTTTAAGGTTCTCAACACTATTTACTAATAATCCATAAAACTATTCAACAATAATTCATAGGACCATTCATACACAATTTTCTAAATATTCTTAGCAGCTCTTTTGAAATCATTTAGAAAGAGCATGGGATCAGATGGAGGCAAAAATCTCTTGTAATTTCTCTGCAACAACCTAGTGAAAAAATATTGCTTTGTCCCTCCATGAAATCCCTCTTAAGCATTCATATCCTAAAAACTAAATCAACGACTTAAAGGGAGATCACACGGAGGGAACTACAACCCCTATTTTTCATGTGCAAGTGGTTCCATGAGGAGTTTTTAAAACTACTACTTGAATAAAAAGAATCTTTACTATAAAAAATGGATCTGATTGATTTTTAAGAGAGTTTGTGCCCGTGCTGAAGAATGGGGGTTACATTTTTGTAACATTTGCTCATAAAAATTTGGGAGATTTTATGCCAAGTGGAAGGATTTATATGGTGAAAATGTTTGTAAATAATTTAACTTCTAAATTTATTTATAGAGCTTTAAAAAATAATGATAGTTCACTGAATATTGTGTTTCATGGGACCATATTTCTACATATAGCTCCATATTTTTTACTCAGAGAATTATGGTAAGCCCCCTCCATAGGACCACTGCATTAGAAAATTGCGCATGCCAAGAGTGATTATCATTGACAAACTTTGGGACATGCAAACACCCTTTCTTCTCACATTTTATTGTTTTAATAAAGTGACATATTTCACTCTTTGGCAGTGTGGTAGACATCATGGGGTCAAAAACCATTTTACTATTTTTTATATTTCCTTTATCGGTGAAATAGAGATTTTAAGCTTTGCACACCACACATGGGTGAGAAGCAATTTTGGCTAGACACAAGATAATGCAAGAGGAAGGGAGGACAAGTACTGTTTGCAGTGGAGACTTTGAGCAGGGATTTAAGCACCCAACTTTATCAAAGAGCTTTACATGGTTCAAAAGTCACAAGAGTTATTTTGCAGTTGCATTAACAACACACAAAAAAGAAAAAAAAAAAAGTGAAATTTAATGTATAGGGCAAAGAGAACAAAAGTAAGGCTAGATGTATCCATTTACCGATTGAGAGAAGTAACAACCTTTCCTCAACAATCTAAAGGTTAATGGCAAGGTACATGAAACTAAAGCCTCATGGAAAGTGAAAATTATAAAGTTTGGTTCAGGGGAAAACATGGAATCTTTTGGAAATCAAAATATAAAAGAAACAAGAGACTCACATTCTAGTTCTAAAAAAATTGGAGGAAAATTTAGATTGAAAAGGAAAAACCATCTCATACAGTGGGAAGAAATCCATGTTATGTCTACAATTGATTTTTTGATCAGAAAATGCAATAGAAGTGGAGAACTTTTCATAGGTCTTGAGGTGAACAAGTCTCACCATAACCCACCAAGATGCTAGCCATCTCCAATTCATGGCTCGCTACCAACTCATTGTCTTCGTTGTTCATTATTTCCATCAGTGAAGATAGAACTGCCGCTTATTTATTCTTTATTGACACCTCAATGTTAAAATCCTAGGGTAGGTGGTCCCATGCAAATGCAAATTTAAGTTAATAATAAAATATAGAATCTCTGCCACAAAATCAGGGATAACTCCTGCATAGGATGACCATTTCCAGCAAAGGATAGTATTGGGGAGATAAAATTTTGTCATTGCTATAATGCATTATTTGATGCCATGTGTCATGCTTCTAGGGCTTTCAACACTATTCACCAATAATCCATAAGACTATTCACCAATAATCCATAAGACCATTCATACATAGTTTCCTAAATATGCTTAACATCCTCTGTTGAAATCATTTAGAAAGAGCATGGGACCGCATGAAGGTAAAATTCTCTTGTAATTTCTCTACAGTTCCTATTGAAAAAATATTGCTTTGCCTCTCCACCAAATCCCTCTTAAGAATTCATATCCTAAAAAATAGATTGACAAATTAAAGGGGGTCTCATGGAGGGGACTGCAATGCCTCTTTTTCATGTGCATGTGGTTCCATGACAAGTTTTTAAAACTACTACATGAATAAAAAGAATCCTCACCATAAAAAGTGGAGAGGATTGATCTTTAGGAGGAGAGTTTGTGCCCCTGTTAAAGAAGGGGGTTACACTTTTGAAACACCCACTCAAAAATTTTTGGGAGATTTTATGCCAAGTGGAAGGATGTATATGGTGTGAATGTTTTTAAATAATTTGACTTCTAAATTTATTTATATATCCCTAAAAAACAACTCACTGAATATTGTGTTTCATGAGACCATATTTCTGCAAATAGCTCCATATTTTTCTATGCAACACCCATTGAGAAAATTATGGTAAGGCCCCTCCATGGGACCACTCCCTTAGAAAATTGTGCTTTCCAAGAGTTACTGTCATTGACAAACTTTGAAACATGCAAACACCCTTTCTTCACACATTTTATTCTTTTAATAAAGTGACACATTTAACACTCTAGTAGAGTGGCAGACATCATGGGGCCAAAAACCATTTTATTATTTTTTTATATTTCCTTTATCGATGAAATAGAAATTTTAAGCTTTGCACACCACACATGGATGAGAATCAATTTTGGTTAGACATAGGATAATGCAAGAGGAAGGAAGGACGAGTAATGTTTGCAGTGGTGACTCTGAGCAGGGATTTAAGCACCCAACTTAATCAAAGATATTTACATGATTCAAAGGTCACAAGAGTTAAATTGTAGTTGCTTTAATAACACACAAAAAAGGAAACCACAAAAAAAAGTAAAATATAATGTAAAGGGAAAAGAGAACAAAAAAAAGTCTAGATGTATCCATTTATTGATTGAGAGAAGTAACAACCTTTCCTCAATAATCTAAAAGTTAATTGAAAGGTACATGAAACTAAAGCCTCAGGGAAAGTGAAAATTATGAAGTTTGGCTCAGGTGAAAACATGGAATATTTTGGAAATGGAAATATAAAAGAAACAAGAGGCTTGAATTAACTTTTAAGAGTTATGGAGTTTAAGCCCTAGGTTGTTAAAGGGTTTGAGTACAGTAAATCAGGGAAGAAATAATCAATAAATATAACCACTAATTTGTATAATAATTGACTTGATCCGATATTTATAATAATAGAAATGAATGACACATATAAGTACTTAGCTAGAAATTGACTAAGATGAAGGATCTGGAAGCTAAAAATTGGTACAAGAGCTAGTATGAGTGTCACAAACAAAGTGTCAAAAACCCTCTTGGATGATAGAACTGTACCTTGGATAGTAGTGTTGTGGTGTTAGTGTCCACTTTTGGCACTAATGTCTTCTATGTAGACTTGATATGTAATTTTGGGATTAGTTGTGTCTAAGTCTATTAAGCCTATTCTTATATGGATGAAACTTGCTTCGCTATCTATAACCTATTTTGACTGATTCTATATGTAAAACCAGACCTCCATGTTGTTGGGGTATTTGATTGGCACAATTAGCAAAAGTGTGATGTTAGTTGGGTAGGCTGAACATCTTCAAAACCTCATTGTGATGAGAATTTCCTACATACAAATACTCTGAGGAGGGATCAAGCTCGATGTAGTTCTCTCCACCTAAGTGTTGGTGCAAGTGCAAGTGAAACTAGTATGAATGTCAGTTTGAGTGTTTTGAGCAAGGTTTGAGACTAGAAATCTATGTATACTGAGCTTAGGATGGTTCTAAATGACTTTATGCAGAAGTAGGACAAAATAAGGATCAATACCCTTGATTATGTGTAACTTGTTCTGAGCTTATTTGTATGTATTTGTATCTAATTTCCATCTAGTGAATAAATGACTAAAAGTCATGTATATATACTAATATGGTTCTTATGTGGGGTTTGAAATAGGTCTAGCTGATCCTAGGTGTCTTTGGAATTGAA
Source organism: Torreya grandis (assembly GCA_037957365.1). NCBI lineage: Eukaryota > Viridiplantae > Streptophyta > Pinopsida > Cupressales > Taxaceae > Torreya > Torreya grandis. Next base: position 578,548 of record JARHVA010005207.1, read on the forward strand.
AAGATATATGTTTGGGCTAAAAATATGGAAAAAGACAATAGTGCCAAACTGGGACACTAGCGCGGGATGCTAGTGTCCAAAGTATGGCGCCAATGTCCAGGTGGTATAACCCAAGGAACTAAGGGCCTGGATCCCTAAGGGAGGGTTTGTGACTGATATTAAGAGTTATAAGAATGGATAAGGCCTGCATGAAAGCTAGATAAGTGTCTATATAGGTCCTAAGATAGGTCTAGGGCTAAGTTAGGGATGAGTGGTCTCAAGTAACACTCATTACACTCAAGTGACATTTTAAATGAGCATATTCCCCCTATTGTAAAAATACAATAAAGTGAAATGACTAGGATAAAGGAAAAGAAATGTACCTAGACTTACCTAAGATGTGAAGTATGTAAATATATATTTAGGTATGTGAAGCGTGCTCCATTGCATGTCCTAAAAATGAAACATGCATAGATCAGTCCTTAATTAAGAGATATCAAAATTAAAGACAAAACTAATTAAATAGATAAGAGAAAGGAAAGGAATGAATACACCTTATTGGGTACGTGAACAAATACATAAACTTGGTGACATCCTTTGTGTGTGTAACTAGTGATCAATTCGTAAAAAGATTGGACTAAGCTAAATGGATTGATCAATCCCCATGTGTGGGTGGCTCAAGAACTCAAGTTGGTCTTGAATCCATCATTTCCCACCCTTGTTCAATGGATCATACCATGTGAATATCTTGGATTGGACTGATGGCTTATCCAACCCTCTTATGTAGGTGGCTCAATAACTCAAGTATATTATGACTCCATCATTTCCCACCCCTATGTAGTATATGTATCTATAACTAAATTTCATAATGTAACTTAAGATGCATCACTATAATTGAAATTATATATGACAGCTTTGCGGCCACTTAAAAACTCTATAATGAAAAATGGGTCAGGGGCCTCTTGGGCACTTGGGTATGTAAATCATGGACTAATTGATAATACCAATCACTATAAACAAATTAAGGCATCACATATGTTACAAACTATTGTGAATGGTGTCTGTATTATGAACGTAGAGAATGACATGGAGTTTACCATTCCATCTGATCAACTGGTGCAAAAGAGAGCATATGAAAACAATGTGTCATGCACATGCCCCCAAATATAAACATATGGATTCTGGATTGAGTTGTAATAATATGTATTTGAGTATCTGAAACTAAAACATGAGTGATCATGTTGTGCATGATGCCCCACTCTGAATAAACTGGTATGAATCTGTGTAAAAAATAATAATCTATAACTAAAACTGTGCAAACTTGGAATGTACCTGCTATACTTTTATAGTGAATCTAGATTTTCCTATTTCTGGGTCTACTAGAGAGTAACATCTTACCTTGGATAGTATCACTATAATGCTAATGTCCACTTTCGGCACTAGTGTCCAATTGTGCTATTTTCTACCTAACTGACTCTAATCTCTATCTAACTATTTTCCAATATGTTTTCCTAAAATTGAGCTTTGTATTATGTGCTTGCATGCTAGAAACTATACTCTGAATGCATTCAGATGGCCTAATCTATGTGACAAACCTCTATGAATGCCCCCTCTTTTTATAGGAGTTATTGAACCTGTACAAGAATTGTACTCAAAAGAAAAAGCTTTGCATGATATGTGTTAGTCTGAGCATATATGATATCTACATAATAAACTAATATAATGTGTATACATGACATCAAAATGTATGATAATCCAAGAATAAGTTGATAATTTATGATGTATGTTATATCTAGCATTTAGAAGGCTTCAAGATAGATATAATAATGTAAGCATGTGTATGGTCAAAAAATTTGAGTAATAAATTAAGTAACTACCTAGGGGGATGGGGCATGATGTCCATTAAGGCACCCAGGGAGGAAGGGGAGATGCATGATATCCCTCATGGCATCTAAAACTAGAGTGTTTCACAAGAGACAAGGGTCATGGCCATGACACATACATACAACACACACGAGGCATGGAAAGTAGGCCAAGGGGACACAATACATTGAATATGGGCACATGTCACTAAATCTAAGAAAATTAGACATACAAGGACATGTTTAAATGTCCACATATGCAAACAACAAGTAAGTTAGCATGGAGCCACATGGAAGGACATGTTCAAATGTATGCATACACAATAAAGAATGCAAACATAAGGACATGGGTACATGTCCAAAACATACATACAATGAAAGGAAGTGGTGTAGAGTCATAGAACAATGGCATATTCAAATGCCCTCAAATAGATGTGGAAACATAGAGACACAATCAAGTGTAAACTAGTAAAGCTAGAAATATAATTATTCATGAACATTTGGTACAAATCTGTATAAAAGCAAAGATGTACATAAATTGAGTCTAGAGTAGTAGTAGTCGACAAAACAATGTGTAGTGTAGGATAATCAATATCAAGTTATAAACAATGTTAAATATGTGATATAAAGTATAGAGAGATGTAACCTGGCAATCATAACTATTTATATGATACCCCCAAATGGGAGAATGTGTCAAATGAGGAACTTGTGTATGTGCCCCTAGTGGGTAGATAATAACAAATCTAGATCTGTGTGGTGGACTTGAGTCTTGGAGCAATATGCAAACACTCGAAAAGAACAAGTGAAGCATTTATGTATGATAAAACCTACTATACTAACATAGATAACATATGTAGTACCTAACAAGTATAATAAATGTAAACACAGACATGCATATAATCTAAAATTTGTATTTTATGAGTAAATATTTGATTGTTTTTGTGTTTTTGACATATTATCTTATTTTTGTGTTTTTTGGATATAAGCTATGTATAAGCAACATGAAAATGAAACTATATACAAGGATCTAGAATAAAGGAAACTATGTAAAAGTACGGAGGAAGATATTAATCGATGAGTATCATAAGAGACTCATTATCAAGGTGTCATGTATCAATTAAATGAAGAATGGTCATGCATGCTATGTGAAAAGGTATTTGTGGTCTAGGAACTGGTTCTACTGAGTGATCTATAGCTAACACTACTTGTGGAGTAGGGTTAGGAATTTGTGAAGCTGACTCAATCAGACTATGAACTATTAGGCTCTTAGAGACCCATCTGGTAGAAGATGATGTAGATGACATGGATGCTATGTGATGAAAACCCTAAGAACTCAAAAACACTGATCTTAGAATGCAATGGGTTGAGAGAGGCTCTCTAGAATCTATAATGTCTCCGATGCAAGGTATCTCTAATAAGGGTCTCCATGGGAGAGTATGCATACATGGTAAAACTATAGAAGTAGACCTCATCTACACTAGTGGCTCAACTAAAATATTTGGTGTGCTAATGGAAATTATACTCAACTATAACTGGTGGTTGCTATGTAACTACCTATGAGATAGGTAGAGGATACTCATATGGAAGACCCTCAACTATAACCCCCTGATTAGCATGTTTATAGTTGAGACATTTGTGTACAGTAGATGGAATGGATTGAAGTTAATATATGCATGGCCTACCTAATCAAATGTCAAATGTGATTGCACTAAGTATTAATAAGAACCTAGTTGCCACATGTGTTGGCCCAACTTATAATGGGAGTACAATCTCCCCAATGGAGCTTTGAACATGACCACTAAATCCACAAATATATATATATATATAACTAGAGAAATGTCATACTTTGAAAAACCCAAATACTATAGAAGTGTAATGGTACACAAGTTAATACTCGACCCATTGTCAACCATGACACTTTGAATAAGATGATAATCAATGTAGGCTTGTATAAAGTGTGCATATAAATTTGAATCATCATCATCAATAATGTTTTGGTATGAGAAAGTGATGAGAGGTCTAGATGGCATTGTAGTATGATATACACCAGTGATATTATGTAGGGGTTGTGTGTCCTCTGTAGTAGTATGATAAGACATTGGTGGTGGATGTGCTTGATATGTATAGTGAACCCCTGAAGTGCCTCCTGCCTCATTATATGTATGTTTTATAAATGAATCCAATTTTTTTTCATTACATTAGCTTCCATTAGTTGAAATTGAGGTGCCTCTGTAGGTGTGCCCATATCAATAATATTGGCCTCTATCAAATCCTATATCTTATGTCTCAATCTGATGCATCTATTTATAGTATGGCTTGGTACCCTTTGATAGTCACATAATGCATTATAATAGTAAATATTTGGAATAGGCGTAGTTGTATTAGTCTCTTTGATGGGAGGGAGATATATGACATTGCATTCTAAGAGCTTCTGTAAAACACGTGTCAGTGATTTTGGAAGATTTGTGAAAAATATCTATGGAGGAGCTGATAAAACCATGTGAGGAGGTGGCTTTGAAGCTATGTTAACTGTGGCCTTTTGATCATTCTTGTTTTTAATGGGCCTTTGTATGGAGTCTTATTATAACTCTTATTAGTTGAATTTAATCCATTTGTGTACTTTAATTTTCCCAAAGAGAGAAGCTTGACTTCCCTTTTTTCATTATATGGAATAAAGCTATGAATGTTGTAAGCTTCTTGAATAATATATCTTCATGCAATGTTGGTAGTAATCTTTGTTTGAATATGTCTTGGAGTTCTCTATCTGCCATGGGGATAGTCATATTTGCCAATATAGTCTTATATCACAAGCTATATTATGCTATATGCTCATTGGATTTTTTAATTAAGTTGAGCCACTTGAGCATATGAAACCTTATCATTGATGTTGATTGAAAAGTGTGCCAAAAAAATATTTTTCAATGGATTGAATGCTATGATGGACAAAATTGGAAGATCATAGAACCACTGTAAGGTTTAGTCCTTTAGATTATGTGGGAAAAATTTGTTCAAGAGCCAATCATTGGACACATAGTCCAAACATGCTACATGAAAAGTTATCAGATGATGTTTTGGGTCATGCTTACCATCATACAAAGTAAGCTTGGGTTCCAAAAATTTGGATGGAAAATGAGTTTCAGCTATGTATTGTGCCAATGGTGTATGTAAAAGAACATGAGAATCTAATTCATGTGATGACCTAGTATCACCCTGATCAAGATGTAATACCTTAGCCTACAAAAAATGGATCTTATACATAAGGTATTGTACATTAGGGGAGGAAGAATGTGTACTAGCTATATGAGGTGTTACTATTATTGAAGGTTATCATGTGAGAATAGGTTGTGGTAGAATCTGAGTTGCCCCCACAATATGTGTAACTATGTTATCATCTGGGGGATTAGAAGATTGACCAATAACAGTTTTTTAAAGCTTTTATTGAACAATATGAATGAGGCCATCTTTCATAGCTAGATGTTTAAAGATAAATATTTAAAATTATATCTTATGAGTTTCATCAAATTGGATGTTGAATTATGGTGTTGTAGGTTGGGAATTAGGAATTTTTTTTTGTATATTTTGAACCTTAAAAGAAATTTAATCTATGAAAGATTGTAAAAATTAAACACTAAATTTTTTTTGGAGATTTTGGAACTAATATTTGAGTATATAAAATAGAAGGATACAAACCCTAATAACATATAAGGCTAGAGTTTGAGTAGTGTTTGAAGTAATTTAGGTTCACCTAATGATTAAATTTTAAGGGTTATGGAGTTTAATCCCTAGGTTGTTAAAGGGTATAAGTAAGTAAATCAAGGAAGAAATAATAAATAAATATAGCCACTAATTTGTGAAAGAATCAACTTGATCTAATATTTATAATAATAGTAATGAATGACACAAATAAGTACTTAGTTGGAAATAGACTGAGGTGAAGGATATGAAAGATTAAAATTAGTACAGGAGCTGGTTTGAGTGTCACAAATAGGATCTAAGTATCAAAAACCCTCCTAGATAATAACATAGTACCTTGGAAAACAATGCTATGGTACTAGTGTCTAATTTTGATGTTAATGTTATCTATGCAATAACTGATCTATACTTCTGGGAGGAGTTGTGATTGAGTCTACTAAGCCTTTTCCTATATGGATGATACTTGCTTTATTGTCTATGACCTGTTTTGATCGATTTTATAAGCAAACCCTAGACCTCCATGTTATTAGGGTATTCAATTGGCACAATTATAAAAAATGTGATGTTAGTTGGGTAGGTTGGACATCCTCAACACCTTGCTGTGATGAGAGTTGCCTACATACCAATACTGTAAGGAGGGATTATGCCTGACATAGTTCTTCCCACCTATGTGCTAGTGCAACTGCAAGTGAAGCTAGTATGGATGTCAATTTGAGTTCTTTGAGTGAGGATTGAGATTATAAATATGTGTATTCTAAGCTTAAGATGGTTTTAGATGAATATATGTAGAAGTAGGGAAAAATAGGGATCAATAACCTTGATTGTGCACTTGTTCTGAGTTTGTTTGTATGTATTTATAACTAATTTCCATCTAGTGAATAAAGGGATAAAATTCATGTATATATACTAATTTGGTGGTTGTGCAAGGTTTGAAATAGGTTTAGGTGTCTTTGAAATTGAAAATATATTTGTTGGGGCTAAAAAGAGGGAAAATGACAATAGTGTCGAACTGGGACACTAGTACGGGGAGCTAGTGTCCAATGTATGGTACTAATGTTCAAGTGGCATAACCTAAGGAACTAGGGGCCTAAATTCCTAAAGGAGGGTATGAGACTAATTTTGAGAATTCTAGGGATGCATAAGGTCCACACAAAAACTGTATAAGTGTTTATATAGGTCTAAGACTAAGCTAGGGATGGATGGTCTCAAGTAACACTCATTACACTCAAGTTACATTTTACATGACTAAAAGACTCACATTCTAGTTCTAAAAAAATTGGAGGAAAAATTGGACTAAAAAGATAAAACCATCTCATACTTTGGGAAGAAATCCATGTTTTGTCTAGAATTGATGTTTTAATCAGAATACACAATAGAAGTGGAGAACTCACATATTGATTTTCCATCATTATTGTTATGATACACACTTATAATAATTAGAAATATACATAGTATAATGTATATCAACACAACATAATATATATTGGTGGACTAAGATGCCTAAATGTTCAATATATGCATAAATAGAATAATTACCCTTAAGGTAGGGCAACACCATATAATACTCCTTTACGAAGGAATAACTCCACAATGGTACTTCAAGGGGAAAACTTCAAATATCCTTATACCAAATATAATACTCAACACTTGATTGATTGATATCCTTTATACTATTCATGTCCTTTATATATAATTCTATATAACTAACAATGGATGGGTAAGATCCTAATCCCAATGTAGGCTAACCATTACCCAATGTACTAATTCCACAAGTTACTCATTTATTATAATATATTAGACCCATATAAATATCTATGGGGATGTGTGCCACATGTCAATATCTCCATCAACCCATACAAATTAATATATCATATCTAAAGGTATATAACATTACTTCCCTCCTTGACATTCATCCTTGAAACATATGAAGAAACCAAATAATGAGTGTAATTCAAATCATTGCACACTTATCTCCAATCTCGATCATCCAACCATACATATGTGATCTTGGTAGGTGATATATTGCTAACCTTGTTTTTGAATTCCATTGTGCTATTTTGATTCCATTCATGATCATAATTATACCACTTTGGTGTCCATTCATACTTATTCCCCCTTTGATTCCATATACAATATTCTGATGTGCTACCTTGATTTCATGTATGACCATAGTATTTATTCTTCCATGCATAGTCATAGTGATTTCTCCACTGATTCCATGTTCTATATGATTTTATGATACTCTAATTCCATACTTGACCATAATATTTCATCTTTGGCTTCCATGCATAGCCATAGTGATTGCTCCATTGATTCCTTCTATAGCCATAGTGATTGGTACCCTAATTTCCTCTATAGCCAAAGTGATTGTTTTTATGGCACTCATTCACATCTATCCATGATTTTTACCTCTCATGATGATGTGGGTATCTATATAGCTCAAATGTTTTTGATACATTGACCTTATCCACATTTTATTCTACCTCTTCCACCTTTTTCATTGGTGGTTCTTTTGTCTCTTCAGTAGATGAAATGTTATTTTTTGTTTGTATTATTTCTTCATCTATGTCATCATATGAATATTCCTCATGCTTTTTTTCACCTATTTCAATATCATCCTAATGCTCTACCTTGACTATTCTTTATGACTTTCTAACAATGATATCCTATAAAATAACCTTCTTTTTCCTATACCAAAACTTCATGAACTTCTTCTAAACATTAATATTGATTGTTCCTAAAGTTTATAACCATAGATATCGAAGAAACATATCCACACCATCCATATCCAAAGCATAAAATTTTTATTTCAAAACATATTTATCCATATGAGCTTCAAATATTCAAAAACCTAAATATTTTGACCATCTATTTGATCCTCCTTGATATTATTTTCTTGAACATGTAGATGTTGAGCCACATACATGTTGTTGAAGTTATACTTGTTTCTAGGGTTTATGGACACAATGAACTTCTTATTTTTAATGCATCCATGAAACTAAAAAATTGACTTTGATTTATTTGGAGCCAAACTATTCAAACCCTTATCATCCAATCCTTCTTCCTCTTTGAAATCATTTACCTCTCATTATACACCATTTTTAGCCTCCTTATCATCAATAATATGCTCTATTTCTTCTTCTTCTTCTTCATCACCCAAATGCTTTTCCTCATTATCATTATTTTATTCTAATGATTTTTCATTTGCATTTTCTTCTTCATTATAATCATCGTTGTCCTCTTCTTCATTTTCATCATCTTGAGCTTCTTTGTCCCATCGATCTAGGAAAACCTATTTCATTTCTTCCCATGAAAACTTCTATCATTTTACTCCCATTTCATCCCACCAATGTTGCATGACCATAAAGAAAATTTGAGAAATGTCTTTGCCACCAATTTTTTGAATATTACACTCCTTAAAAATGAGCCACCATTCTCTAGCATCAATATCATCCTCTCCTGAAAATACTTGTAACTTTACGATCTACAAAAAAACTAAGGTTAATGAAAAAACCCTAAAATTTTAATAAATCATGTGAAACTGATCCAAACAGTCTAATTTTTTTAATTGTATCTTCCATGTATGATATTTAAAATTCAGTAAAAATTTTATAATTTCAAAAATTTTGGCTTGTAGGGTGAATCTATGAAAAATAATAAAATTACAATAACTCCCACAAAACTTGTCCAAAAATTCCAAAAATTTTACTATAGTTCTCTTGTATGCTAATACTAAATTAGTAAAAATTCATAGAAAAAATCTTAAAATTTTGGTAGATATGTTGAATTTATTAAAAAAACTAAAATATAAATAACTTCTTCAAAATTGATCATAAAACCTCAATTTTTTAATTGTGACTTCCTCAAATATTAATCATTACCAAAAAAATTTGTGAAAAAATTCACAACAGATTTCAAGATATAAGCGATTCTCAAAATTTACGATTTTGCCCACAATATTTATCCAAATCAATGCTTTGGTACCACTTGTTATGGTCCACAATTATAATAATTATAAATATGCATAGTATAATGTAGATCAACACAACACAATGGATATTGGTGGGTCAAGATACCCAAATATTCAATATATGCAGAAATAGAATAATACCCTTAAGGTAGGGCAACACCATACAATACTCCTTAAGGAAGGAATAACTCTACATTGTCACTTTGAGGGAAAAACCTCCAATATCCTTTTATCGAATAGAAGACTCAACACTTGATTGATTTATATCTTTTACAATATGCATCTCCTTTACATAGACCTCTATATAACTAATAATAGATGGGCAACCTCCTAATCCTAATGTAGGCCAACCATTACCCAATGTACTAATTCTACAAGTTATTCATTTATCCTAATATATTAGAACCATATAACTAGCTAAGGGGGATGTGTGCCACATCTTAACATCTCCATCAACCCATATATATTAATATATCATATCCATAAGTACATAGCAATATGTTTTCATCTTCACATATTTTGCATCTAGACTTAACTCTTTTCCAAATGTTTTTACATACTGGTCATCAAAGTCAACACACATTTCATTTTCAATAGCATAAAAATTGTGATGCTTATAACTAAGCATTTCTCTTGGAAAAGTGTTGGACGTGGATTTTAATATTTCTTCTTCTGGACTTGAATTATTAAGATCTTCTTTGAAGCAATGAGTAAAAGAAGATGTCTTCATTGTTTGAGTACTATTTTAGATAGAAGTCAAGCCCTCACCAAGAGTTTATTATTCTTGATTGTGATAAAATTTACATAGGTCTTGAGGTGGGCAAGTCTCCATTTGATTTGTTTGCACATTCACTTTATGGTCATAAGATTTTATGATATCATAGGGCCATGACTTTTAGGGTATTAATATTCATTCATTTTTATTGCAATCCCTTCATAGAAATCCTTTAAAAATTGGGAAGGAGATGATGAACATAGAACATCCAATAGCTCATAATCACATAGGTGATCATCTTCAAGCTCCATACTTCAATAGAGTCACCAATCTTTATTTAAAGGAAAAGATTCAATTTCTTGATTTGAAAATGAATGCACAAGGCACTTTGATTCTTAGCAGAGTTGCCAAAAACTCTTATAAATATTTATGTCATTACATTTTTTATTATATATTGACTCACCCAACATGGGTAGAATAAATTTTTAACATTGAAGAAATCACCATTGAATGAGTTATTTTCTTATGCATTTGAGAGGGACAACTCCCTTGTATGATAGTATATATTTTGGGGGTTTTCAATACTTTTAAACCAAAAATATGAAAAAGATGGAATAGTAAAGAAATGGGATAAAGAGAAAAAGATATGAAAATGAGGAGTGGGAAACTCTTTGACAGAATAAAAAAAAAACACCCAAGGAAGAAAATGAAAAATGGATATGTGGATCTTTTCATCTCTATTGTAAATGAAAAATATATTAATTATTTTTACATGGAAATATTGGACCAAAATTTTGATCAAGTAGAAAAGTGCATGTTTGATTTTTTTATTACTCATAGGTCATAAGAGGCACAAATATTTTGGATGAGTAACACTTGAAACCACTAGGCACAAGAAATAGGTAGATCAACTAAGATCTTGACTTTGATAAAATTAAGTAGAGTGCCATTAGGATCAATAACATGCAAGGAAGTAGTTTCATAGAGGTATCAAGAGACCTAAGAGCACTTATATTGAAGGACCTACCAATTCATGACATGCATTGAAGGCAACAATTTGGTCTATGTGAAACATAAAGTGAAATGAATAGGAAGGAGGTTGTGCGAACCATAGAGTGAAAATTGAGGAACACCAATCTAGGGAGTTGGTAGTTTAGTGTAGTATGGTGAAAATATAGGGTTCATTTAGTAAATATGTTTTCCTATAGATAAGTCATACCCTATTATATTTAAAAATATATATACTTTACGGGGCACATTTATACTAATTATAACTTTAAGGTGGTGGCTTATACCTATAAAATCCTAGATTGCCTCTTAGTTTAGGTGGTGGTTACAATTATTGTGGGGTATTTGTTAAACTTATTGTTACCATTGTTGATATTATTAAGACTGGAAGAATTCATGTAATACTATGTATTAATGCCAAGACACTGAAAGCTTTCATTAATGGTTGATGGTATTATCTAAGTTTGTTTACTGAACTTATGATGCTTATGGTAATAATTATCTCTCAAATTATTATATAACTATTATTTAATGTTTAAGATATACAAGTACTAGTCTGTGTTGATGCTATCCTAGAGGTTAACAAGGTTAAATGGTCCAAGTCATCTTTTGTGACTAGCCCAACCATGCCTTGGTAGTCTCTATCTACACCTTAGATGTGCACAAAAGTCAACTTTTGTGATATTGACACAATGAGTACCATTTATTAGGGTAATTGAAATGGTACAAACATAATTATTGATACATGTAAAAACACTTCAACATTTTGGTTCCATTACTGAAACATTGTTGAACTAGTTATAAGAGATGATGTTTGGAGATGATTTATTGGATTTCTTTGGAAAGTATTAAGAGATGGTTATAGGAGATAGAGCATAACTTCATAAGGAATCATCCTAGATTATAAAAGATAAATCTTAATAAATATGTGGAGGAGTATTTGTATTATCCCCTCTACAAAGTATTTTTCTATGAGTTACCTGGGCACCTTCGCACATGGTTGGCCATGTATGTTAATTGATGTTGTAGAAAATTTGGCATAAAATATCCATGGAAAAATACATATATCAGATGATTGTAGTGCACCAATGAATTTTAGACTAGAGTAATGGACATGTGGTGTAAGGGTGCACTTAAATAGTCATCTCTTAGAGTTCACAATATCTATATGCTCTAGCTAGAAAGAAATATAGTATTAGTTATTGTATGAGAAACTAGTGGAGGAATATTCATATGATCCTATCTATAAAGTGTTTTTTATGAGTATTTTGGGCATCTTCACACATGGCTAGTTTGCATATGTTATGGGATGTTATATAAATTTTGGCATATACCAACCTTGGACAAATCCATAGATAGGACCATTATAGTGCATAAATGAATTTTGGACCAAAGAAGTGGACATATGGTGGAAGGGCACAATAAATACTTATCTCTTAGAGTTCATAGTTTCTATGTACTCTTACCTTAAATAAGCAAAGTATTATTTCTTGCATGAGTCAAGAAGGTCTTATATAATGCTTATACATTTGGAGAATAAGAAGTTTATAGTATATTATGGAATTGAGAATCTTCTTATGGAGGGATAAAATTGTCTTGTGCATGGGTTAAGTAGACAGTAGAAGGATAAGTGTGGGAAATGTTTTTATAATGCATTTATGAAGGATGGAGAGATGAAGATATTTAATATAGACAAACTATATACTCATGAAATGCATTTATGAGTATATAGATTCACAAGATAATCAAGGAAGTAACCACCCAAAATCTACCTGAAGTGCCAACTCATGTGTTTCTTAGTCAGATGGAGGAAAGTAAAGGAAATCATGTAGATTGGTCTTAGATAGAGAATTTTATGAGGTAAGAGGTTAAAAAATTAATTTAAAACAAGTAATACCTTATAGACCATTAAGACTAGTAGCAACACCAAAAATAAAATGAAAGAGCCTAGTAATGTTGGACATGCCATCGATCGATGATGATAATTCAACCATACAAGCTAATAGTAACACAATAAGAGGGATAATGGATATAAGTGTAGTGAAAACTAATCGATATACCAATCCATCCTTAGTGGAACATAGTGTTGAGGTTGGTGGAAGTATGCCTCCACCCAAAGAAAATGTTGGTGGCATAGGTGGAAGCAACCTTAAGGGTAGTCAAAGTTTAAGTGCTCAAGCAACAAGCAGTGCATTGACCACAAAGTTCCTACTCTATAACCTTTAATTTTTAAAAGGTCTCTCTATGTCTATCTAAGTATTGAGGAGTGGAGAATGATGCTAAACATGTCCACAAGTGTGAACTTATATGGCATACTAAGGGTATCACCACCCAAGAATGAAAATAAAGTCAGTTTAAAACTACATTATTAGATTGGAAACATATGTGGTATCATAAGTTAGGTCTACTACAAGCTATTGTGGATTATGAACTTATAAAGGAGGCATTCCTTAAAAAGTTTTATATTCCCAAATTCAAGTAATAGAGCATTTTGGTGCTTAAGGAAATCAAACAAGATATTATTTAAAGTGTTCAAGCATATGATGTAAGGTTTAAAACCTTGATCTCTAAACTCTTGTATGAGATCCATTATCTCCAACATGTGTTATGGTTTGCTATGGGTTTGATCTTAACATTCAAGCAAGTGTTATGCATGAAGACTTTTAATAAGCCATGAAAGGCTCTCGCAAGCAACTTTGATAGATGAATAAATTGGTAACATAGACATAAAAATCAACCCCTTTATGGAGGTAAAAATTGAAAAAATGGCCTCACAACTTTAAAAATTGACTGATAATAGTGCACATGACATCCATGTTGGCTTATCATATAACAAATACAAATTTGAGAGTCATAACAAAAATAATTGTCCAAGGCACAATGTCAGGCCCTTCTCAAATCATGTGATATTTTATGGGAAGATCATAATGTATGTTCTTGTCCATTGTTGTAGAGGGTGACATAGGGGAAAGTCTCATTATATTTTAAAATATATGAATCATCTACCCACAACATTGGTAATTTATGAATAATCAATGAAATCCATGAATTGTTAAGATAAGGGACACAACAAGTGACTATAACACTTGTTAACCAAGGACAAGGCATGTATGGTGGAAAGAACTCCTATAGAGGAAGAGTTTGTGGAGGAAATTTTACCCAACACACTTACTATAAGTGTGGATCACTAAATAATTACCAGAGGGATTGTATTTAGTTTCACGCTTGTGGATATTATCAAGGGAAACATACAATTGAGGATTGCCTTGACCTTTATACAAAGACTACTCAAAAGGAAAAAATAGAAAAGGGTGTGGGGATGATCAAAATAACATGATTATGAGGGATACCTAAGGAGGGTGGGAAAAAACTATTCCAATGTCTAAAGATTAATATATCAATGCACAAATATGACATGACTTAGAAATAACAACATTAGAACCAAATGAGAAATTCTAGCGTGCACAACTTTCCTTAATCATCAATTATACTGATGGGCTTATGCAAAAATTAATATTTTAGGAGGTGTTGGATATAATATAAAATATACAAGGAGATATTCAACACACATGGAATATGGAATCCAAGGAAAGGGAGGATCTCTATAAGGGACCTAGTGCAAAATAGGTTGATGACCTCTTTGATATCTTTACTCTATTATACTTAGAAGGAGTTGTATCTTCTTAATAATTATTAATTGATGCCATTATTGATGGATGGGTTGTATGCGACATTTTAATCAATACTAGGGTAGAGGTGAGTATTATCATCAAGGAGGAATGGTGAAAAATATGGAGTCTAGTATTGAAACATTCTCCTCATGTCCTATTCATGGCTAATAAGACCCATGCCCAACCCCAATACATTTTGAAGAATAACTCTATCGACATTATGGGAGTGAAATTCAATGCCAATTTTGATGTGTTTGAGCTCGATGAAGTGGTTAGTTATCTTACCTTATTTGGTATACCTTGATGTTATAATGATAACATTGATATGTATTTTATGAAGTGCTACAAGAGTTTCAATAATGGAGAGCAAAGTTTTTTCATACCCTTGGTTAAGGATTATTGGCCCACATATGTTGAAAGTGTGAACATGGATGAGGAATTCAACCACATATACAACATTAATGCACAAAGGGTGGAACATTTGAACCCCAATGATGATTGAATCCTTAGTTGGGACTATGTAAATTCTATCTCCAACACCATAAATGTTTCCTTTAATTGTTGGGTCCAAGAATATTGTGAGGTTACCTGGTGCAAGTGCATCAAGGTGAATACAAAACCCATGTAATTTATTGGGTGTGAATATTTGAGGGACAATAAGGTTAAAGTTAGGCATGCTCCAAACACAAAATTATGGGTACCATGCAATCCACCAAAGATGAAAAATGTGTTTGTACTTAGTGAGGGGAATATTATTGTACTTCCTCACTATGATGGTTCAATAAGAGCTTATGCCTATGTGAATGATATATATGGGTGATGACCAAAGGATATGGAATGTTTAGTTTCTTGGGTCTATACCCTAAATATTATAAATACACGTTGGTAGGAAACACATAAAACTTCACTCTCTACATGGGTTACTATAAAATAGGTAATTTGCACTTGTTTTGAGCACAACAACATTGAGTGTGGGTTCCCCAACTATGGTAGAGATTTAACCCTGAAGAATAATCTACAAATTTGGGAAGAAATATGGATAAACAATTCACACCATATTCCCATGGAGTTATGGGTTCATTATTTTTATGGTACCTTGAAAACTTTGACATGTGCATGGTACATCATTAATGAGATTCAAAGGGAGATGACCTAATGGAAAGGATGAAGACAAATTTTCTCCACACCTTTTCCATTTCCTCATCCATGTCTAAGATTTCTAATTCATTCTAGTGGATGCACAAATCTATTATAGAGGATGATGCTATCATGGAGGAGTGCATATGGAAGATGATTAGTGAAAAAAGTCTTGAGCTTCCATGAATTTCGGAGGAATGTAACGAAGATAGTTACTCAAGTGATGCAAATGATGATGTATGGTTAGATCATATTTGGTGGTTCAAAAGCATCGAGTAGAAGGTTTTTCAAAAAGTAGAGGATAATCAACATGAGGATAATTTAGACCACTTGAATTGAAAGACCTCATTTAGAGAGTTTAAGGTTATAGAAATGCAAGGTGACACCAATAATTATTAAATGGACCATTCAAGATTAAGAAGGTTAATATAATTACTAAAAATGAGCCAAATATTGCTACCATTGGGGACTATTAAACATATGAGAAGCTGGAAAACATATTTAAATAATTGAGAGAGTTTCAAGATATCTTCCTACACAATGATAAAGAGATGAGAGGTTTACACCCTTCCTTAAGGAAAATATAGATCAATCTCATCAAGGTATAAGACCAATAAAAAAGAGTCCATATTGTATGAATCCCAATCTTTACATAAAATTATAGAAGGAGATTGACTATATGCTTATCATTGGGGTCATCTATCTGATTAATGAATCATAATGGGTAAGATCAATGGTGGTTAACTTGAAGAAGGATGGGCACATCTGAATTTGTGTGGACTTACACTTGCTCAATGCTACTTATGTTACAAATCCATTATCGACCCCATTTACACTAAATTATTGGAAAGAGTTATAGGGTGTGAGATTTATACATTCACTGATGTTTTTTTTAGGGTGACATTAAATCTAGATTAATTAGGAATATGAAACTATATAGGTGAATCTACTGTGTTCAAGATTCTATTTTTGGCCTTTGGCATCAACACTCTATAAGGATGTCAAAGAATTCATGCACAAGTGTGACATATGTCAATTGATTGTAAAACCTAATAGGTAGGATGAGATGTTGTTAATCCTAATCATTGATCATAAACCATTTGTGAAATGAGCCATCAAATTCATCAGACTAATTTCCCATACCACACAAAGGACTTAGATGGATATATCATAAGGCTATGGATTATCTTATTCAGTTTTAAGAAGTGACCTTAAAAAAAAATTACATTGCTACCACAATGATGTGATTTTTATAGGAGAATATTATAAGCAGGACAAGATGTTATAAATCCCTATTAGTGATCAAGAGCCATTCAATAAATGAGCCATCAACTTCATCAGACTCATTTCCCCTACTAAGTGATGAAATAACACATGATATATTATAAGGCTATGGATTACCTTACTAGTTGGGAAGAAGTGACCTTGATAAAGAATTGCAATACTACCATAATGATGCAATTTTTATGGGAGAATATTATAAGCAAGTGTATGTGTGACTTGAGCCTCACCAATTATTTGGTTACACACTTATTAAATAACATGATGTGAATTTTATTAGTTGAGTTCATTGTGGTGCATCATAAAACTACTCAATACCATTCTCAAGCCAATGGGATATTTTAAGCTTTCAACAAGATTCTTGGAATGACCCTAACTAAGATCTATGATGTATAATGAAAGCATTGGATGATTGGGTATATGTATTACTTTAGGCTTATAGGAAAACCTTCAAATGATTGAGAAAGTCTACTCTATTTGTATGCATTACTTTAGGCTTATAGGATAACCTTCAAATGATTAAACAAGTATACTCCATTCCAAATGGTATTTAGTAAAGAAGTTGTTCTACCTATGGAGTTTTTGGTTCCTTCCATATACATTGCATGTGATAGATGAATAGACAATAAGGATCCACTAGATGAAAAACTAGAAGAGCTCAAGAAGCCAAAATAAAAACACATCCTTACCAAGTGGAGTTAAAGAGTTGAAAAATCAAGACAAATAGTAGGGCATGATAAACACACAATGAATTTTTTTTAACAAAGATGCATGTGCTACCATATTGTTAGAGCATTTAATGACTAAGTGGTGATTATTTAACCCTTAATCTATATTAGATGATTTATTAAATAATAATAATAATAATATATTATTTATTAAAATGAAGTGGAAACCTCATGAAAATAAATAACATTATTATAATTATTTAATAGTTACCAATATCAACCTCATGAAAATAAATAACATTATTTTAATTATTTAATAGTTACCAATATTTTATTTAATGACTCTTTGGGATAGTTGGATCCATTATTCACAATGGTCACCTCATTTCAAAATTCACTATAAAATAGGGTTTACCCCTATTGGTTATTTCATATTTAGATTCATGGGAATCTACTCAAGAGTTTTGTGAAGGTTATTTTGGAGAGAAGTGAGAAGAAAAGTTGTATTGGGGTAAAACTATTTATGAATATATGAAAATCATTTTTGGTGGATTTTTTTACCTCTTAGAGTTTTTCCCATGGTAAATCTTATCTCTGTGTAATTTTGATCTGTGTGTAATGCTTTGCTTATTAAGCTTCTTCTAGATCTATGTATGCTTCTTTATTTCTTGCATGCTATCATAGCTAGTGAAAGAGATTTGATTGGTAGGCAATTATTTGTTGGATTGAATAATCAAATTTTAACTTTGAATGCCATATTTGGGAATGCTACGACCCTATGTTTGAATAAAATTGGGAAATTTGTTGAAGAGCCTCTTAATTTGTTTTTGAATTAGGGACCTATCTAAGTCCTCTCAAACAATCTGGAGATCACCTGACGATTTTTTAAGCAATTTTTTAACTGGTGTACACCCTGGGCACCTAGAAAAATTAGAACTGTTGATTCTTAGCATAGAACTTATCCCAAAAAGTTTCAATAGCTTAGTTTTACAATATCAAGACCTTGTGCAAAATTTTAAGGTAGCTCTAGATATCCACTTCCACATTTTCTCTCTCCTTCATTACTACCTTTGTATGGCCTGGGAAGCTGATATATTTCATTTTGGCACCAAAAATCATATTTTGAAGGTCTTAATGGCTTAGGAATGCAAAAATATAATGATTACCAAAATTTCAAGGTAAATAGAGATCTGTACAAGTACTTACCTACTAAAATCTTCATGAGCTGCCATTAATCTCGAAGCAACAACTACAGGGAAGTTTTTTTCATATAGTTAAAAAAATTATTTAAAAAATATTGTTTTTTTTTAATTATTTGAGTTCCACTTGGACCCTATGGCCCCCACTCTCATTTAATATTTTTTTTACCAAAAGATAAAAAAATTAATTTATTTTTTATTAGTTAAAATTACATGAACCATACAAATATTTATTTTTATTTTTAAAAATCACATAAAAAGGTTTTAAATATTATCTTTTGCATGTAAATTTTCAACTTGTCTCTTAAAAGGGTTGGAGTTTATTATTTTGATAAAAACTTGTAATTTGGGAGGTTATGTGTTCAAAACCCCAAAATCAATTTTTTTTTGAATTTGGTAAAATTTAGTTTAATTTGAACTTCATTTTTTGATTTGTGGGCTAACTTCTCATGTATGTAAAATCTTAGTTGACTTATCAAACTTGTTTCAACTTTCAACCTAGTGAATGTTTTGACAAATATAGTTGTGTAACTAGTTGATCTCTGGGTTTTGATATATTTCAAATGCATTGGAGTGATATATTTTTTGTTTTGAAGCCTCTTATTGAAGTTTTTACACCATTTTTAATAATAGTATTTAGGTGGTCATTTTGAGTGCGACTCTTTCGACACTTAGATTAGTAAAATTTTAATTCAAAATTTTGAATTTTTTAGCATCTAAATTATATAATTAAGTATAGTTGCATGTGAAATTCAATTTATTTTAAAAAATAGTTTAAAAATTCATTTAAAATAGTTTTTTTTGAAGTATTTATTTACAATATTGTTTAAAGGGAAACTATAGTTTCACCTCATTTTTTCTTAGATAAATCTCAAATGCTTAATGGAAATAACTATAATATATAAAAAATTTATGTAAAATCTGGATTTATGACTCACAAATTATGATATTATCTTCAAAATTGAAAAAGTCCCTTCTAAATGACATGTAACCTCTAAGCTTACCAATGCATTTCAATTGAAATCACAGGAAGCTATGTCCATTATCTTGTGAAGTGCTAAGGATGAATTCATTATCCATATTAGTAATCAAGAGTCTCCTAGTGATGATTGAAAACTCCTTGAGTCCATGCATAAAGGCACTCACCTTTCAAAGATCATTAAATTAATATTTGAATTGTTAACTACACCTATGAAGGGTGATGAAAACATTGTTAATTTTTTGGATAAAATTAAAAATATTAAAGCTCAATTAGATGGATGTAATTGTAATTGGATTCAAGATCAATTTATTTATTTTATCATTTAGTTAAATATTCATGAAAAGTTCATAAATTTTATTTCTATTTTAAATTCTAAGTATCAACCTAAGCAAGATATCCTTGACCTTACCACCTTGTCTGCTCTCCTGATTCAAGAAGAACAAGTGATGACCAATTTTGATTCTAAGGAGGATGTCACTCAGGCACTTATAACTCTTAATAATGTTTTTTATAACACTAAAAACCATAAATTTGACCCAAATTTTGCTAAAAGTAAATATGAAAATAAGAAATTTGGTAATAAGAATCATACACCTAAATTTAATGGAAATTGTAGTTTATGTGATAAATTTGGTCATATAAGGAAAATATATTATAAAAATAAGTATAAAAATAAAAATGATTTTTTTAAAAATAATAAAGGGAAAAAATCTAATCAAAACAATCAGAACAATCAAAACCTAAAATTAAGAGGAAGAAGCTCGGCTCCACTTCTTATTATTGCATTTTTGTAGGATATGGAGATAAGACAAAAGGCTTAAGAGTGTATGATCCCTCTAAACATCAGATCATTGAGAATAAAAATATTATTATTCTTGAATTTTTTTTTTTGTGAGGCCTCTGTGAAACCTTCTCCTTGTTCTTCTATTGATGAACTTGACTCTCATGTTTCTCCTAGTGATGAAATAGATGCTCTTGAGAAAGTTGATCTAGTTTTGGATAACTTAGAGTCTAAAGAACCCATTGAGTTTCATGTTCAATCTAAAAGATCTAAATGAGCAGAATTCCTAATTCAATCTTTTGATGTTGATAACCTTAATAAATTAACTAGAAGTTAATGTTATTATTATGCATTAATGACTATGTATGAATGCAAACCTCAATCATTTAAAGAATCTACGCAATAAGATAGATGAAATGTTGTTATGCAAGCTGAATATAATGTCTTAATTAAAAATTAGACTTGGGATTTTATCTTTCCTCTACCTAAAAGGCATATTGTCAGTTGTAGGTGGCTTTATAAGATCAAATATAATTCAATTAATAAAATTGACAAGTTTAAAGCTATATTAGTTGCTCACGGGTTTACTCAAAAACCCAAGATTGACTATGTTAAAACCTTTGCTCCTATAAAAAAAATGAGTATAGTTAGACTTCTTATTTCTCTTGCAGCCTAAAATGGTTAGGTTATCCACCAAATAGATGTCAAAAATGTATTTCTAAATGGTGATTTAGAAGAAGAAATCTACATGACTCAACCTAAAGGTTTCACTAGCCCTAATAGAGAACATTATGTATGCAAATTAAAAAAATCTTGATATGGTTTTAAACAAGCTCCTCGAACTTAATATTCTGAAATTACTTTTTTTTTTCAAAAAATTGGATTTTTCTAACTACTATTTAGATAATGATCTCTTTGTTAAAGTTGAAAATGGTCGTTTGATTCTAATTGTATTATATGTTGATGATTTATTGATTATTGATGACATAAATAGTTTAATTTATAAATATAAGAATAAACTAAGTCAAATGTTTATAATTACTGATTTAAGCATTCTACATCATTTTTTAGGAATGTCTATATTCTAGGATAAAAATTCAATTGTTGTATCACAATCTCAGTATGCATATAATCTTCTTGTTAAGTTTAACATGCTTAATTTTAAATCTACCACTAATCTTCTTATGGCCAAGTGTTTCTTCTCTTTTTCTATACTTCCTCTCATTCTAAATCAATGTAAACTTCATATGAAAGTTATATGATTTGAGAAAACTTTGTGTGAAAGTTTTACTTTTGTACCCCAATACATTAAAAAACATAATTTGTAATGGATGTCCTTATGTTATAAAAGACTCCAAATATGCTTAGTGATTTTTCATGAGAAATAGTGAGATGCAATCTCACAATCATGCAAGCCTAAACTTACTTTCGAGTAGTTTATAGATTATAATTCCTTTTATTTCAAAAGGTGACTTTTGACATCATGAAGGTTTTAAAATCCTTCAATTTTGCACATAGTATAATTCCTTTATGGTGGATATGGATTTTATCCCCACTTAGCATTAAGGGGAAGTGTAAGAGAATTTAATGACTAAGTGGTGATTATTTAACCCTTAGTCTATATTAGGTGATTTATTAAATAATAATAGTATATTATTATTAATTAACATAAGGTGAAAACCTTGTGAAAATAAATAATATTATTATAATTATTTAATAGTTACCAATATTTTATTTAATGACTCTTTGGGATAGTTTGACACGTTATTCACAATGATCACCTCCCTTCAAAATTCACTATAAAATAGGGTTTACCCTTATTGGTTAATTCATATTTGGATTCATGGGATTATTCATGAGAATCTACTCAAGATTTTTGTGAAGGTTATTTTGGAGAGTAGAAGTGAGAAGAGAAGTTGTATTGGGGTAAAATTGTTTCTCAATATATGATAATCAATTTTTGTGGATTTTTTACCTTGTAGAAGTTTTCCCATGGTAAATATTGTCTTTGTGTAATTTTGATATGTGTGTAATTCTTTGTTTATCAATATTTTGCTAGATCCATGTATGCTTATTTATTTCTTTCACATATGATTTTAGATATGCGAAACATCTAAGTAAGCTTTGATTTTGATGGATTGGAGCTTATTTATTCATGATGTTTTGGAAATGGGCACATGTAAACCATAGAATTTGGATGGAGAAATGCTACCTAAGCATTTAAAAGGAAGTAGACTCCAATGTTTCAATTTATAATATCTATTGAGCTATTCAAATAAGGCATATGCCAAGATATAACCCCCAGATATATTTTCCAATTTTTAGTTGTTTTATGTAGTTGCTTATGCTTTCTTCAAATACATGAATTTTTTTTGTTGTGCTAATAGGTTAAAAATATAGTAGGTATCCTTATAATTCTAATTGGGATAATCGAGTGATGGATTTCCTTGAGACCTTTATGCTATCTGTATAAGTAGATTTAGGAGGGCATTGTTGTGAAATTGTTATGGAAGAATTATCATTTATTTTTCTAATAAAAACTAATATTTTATCAAAGTTATGTATTGTGCCAATTTTATACATATAGGTAACATAAGTATATTATGCAATGAACATAATCTACCATTTTTTGACAAGGAGGGTTATTTCAAAAAAAAATCAAAAGAAGTGGTTGCACGCATACTTGTAGATAAATTAGGAAGTAAATGGGGTATTTATAGAAACACATGGGTGCACAATTAAAATAGGGTTTTATAAATTTATTGATGCAATGAAGGAGCATACACATAATTAGTATGGGTTAGGGTGAAAAGAGAGGCTCACACTATCAATGTATAACTAGTCGATATGTGCAAATAAATAACCAATTATCAAGATATGTGAGGTTTTTATAGAATGAGGGTATGAACAAGTAGATTAAATGATAAGCCCAAGAATGTCAGAAAGAGGAAAAGACATACTTTATGCCCAATGGAAATAACACAAAGATGACATCACCATGAGGTAAGAACATTGTAAGCAAATGTCAGTGATGCCATGAGAAATGAAATATTATTACAAAAATTAATGTTAACAGGAGATAAAAATTGACCCTTACACATCATTTTTACCATTTCAAAATTTCAAAATATTTGAATGAGATGCAAAGTTTAGTTCAAAAAAGACCCTAAGGCACACAAAATTAGAAATAAAGTTTAGGTTTTCAAAAAAATTGAGGTGAAAATTTGATACAAAAGTGAAATGTGGATCAATTACTAATAAAATGAATGCTAGGAGATTGAAAGATGACTCAATTCAAGAGGATAAGTATTTTTAGAATAAATATCTACCATTAAAGTTGGCTAAAGCATAGATCTAAATAAAAATTTTAGGGTACAAAAGGATAAGTCAATCAAGGATTTGCATGAAAGAACATAGACTAGGATGTCATCAAAGAGGAAATAAGTTACAAGGGAAAGTAAAAGTAGGAAATACCTATGTACTACCAATTAGAGAAGATGTGACTCGATAGTCATCGAGGAAGTGACAACAAAAAAAATTTAAGGGAAAGAATGTAGAGGAGGCACCAATGGAGATAGTTGAGATGATGTTTTCTAACTCATGTCTACATACTAAGGAATGGAATTCCAAGATAAACCAATGAATACAACCACCACATGAACAATAATTATTCACATGTGAAAAAGGATTGAATTATAAAAAGTATGAAAGTAGGTACAAATGGAATGATGAAGTTTGATGCCAGAGTTAAACTTAATTTGAAAAGATAAGAGTGATGAAATTTTTTTAATTTTACCATATTTTGGAAAACCAAAAAAGCTAGTAAGGTTTATCCTTTTGAATGTTCATAAGGACATAATTTAATTCACTAGGTGTGTAATGAAAATATCACTCTGGTACATAAAGAGATCAATTGGTTTGCCCTATAATAAAGAAGATATTAAGTAAGCATTGGTGGTAGTGCACTTTATCAACACAAAGTTATGCATGAATGTCCATCAAAATAATTTAAGAAAGCATTATTTATAGATCATACACAAGGTGTGCATTGAAAATGTGCAGTTTAATGTTATAAATTTTATCTATGTTAATATAATTGAAATCACTAAAAAGGCCCACACAATAGTAGACTCATTTAGAAGAGGCATGATCCTTATTTTATTGGTGATTGATGAAATTGGATTACCAAATGGATATGGTGGTAAGGTGTGTTTTTACCCAATATGGGATGAATCTACAACAAAGAGGTAAAATAATCACATGTGGACTAGTCCTCGTAACAAAATTTATAAGATAAAAATGGAAAGATGGTGTAATAATATGATGGTGGAATTTGATGATGAATGCCACATTTCATAGGGAATGCTCAAAATAAATTACACATGTCAAGTTTGCATTAATGAGGACCATTCTCTCATAAAAATACATTTAGAGAGTGACATCATCTCAAGATGGCTCAAGTTACTAAATGTGATCTTGACACATTATTTTGATAGCATGGTGAAAAGAGTATCTAATGCGTGACAAAAGAAAGTGAATGTTGAGAATATTGAAATGACATATTTATATATTGAGCACTCTACAAGTACTCCACCAAGGTAGTGTTGGATAAAGACATCGAGTCTAATGATGAATTTATTTTGATTGACATTGTACTTGTGAAAATGATGAGAAAGGATAAGGATTGCCACATTTTTCATATCACATATGCCTTAAATCCCAAAAAACACAAAAGAGAGCATGGTGTATGGCCAATTTTACACATGAAAATTTGGTTGTAGATACTTAACAATGCTAGTTTTGACCTACCTTCACCTTATATGACTTGTGTGTACACATATGTATCTTATTCTTCCTTCACTCACATCTACATGATTTTTATGTGTATGACCTTCCCAATTTGATATCAATCACCTACAAGAATTCCATAGTATTTGTATAACTTATTCAAAATCATATGTAGAGAATCTCTAGGTCATCATATTAGTATTCCTACCTTATGAAGGGATCCATCAAACTTATATGCTTATGAATTAAAACCTAATAGACTCATCTTATATCAAGAAATGATCATTTTTAAAATTCAAAATCATCTTTATGGGTTAGCCCTTAAGTTTCACATGTCGATGGAATGAGAGAGTACCCAAGCCCATTATCTATCTAACACTCATAAAAGATACATTTATACACTTATACACACTCAAAAGAATTGCCTATTCTTTCTAATTTAGTAATCACTCACAAATAATAGGTCTTAACCAAGTCTGAAGCACCTGAAGCCAAGTCAAAGTTACCATTTACAAAGTGTCAAAAGTTATATCGTAGGTTGCATTCATTAAAGGAGCACCATTTCATACATACAGCTAATAGGGAGAACTACATGTAGTTTGAATTCCTTCTTCAGAGTATTGGATATGTAGGAAATGATAAACCATTCATTAGGGAGTGGTTGAGGTTAGCTCAAATCACATTACCCCCCCTTTTTAGATTAACCCAGTGTTAATACTGGACCTAGGGTTTTGATGAAAGAAGAAGAAAAAATGCATCATTGTAAAGTTTTCAAGGCTATATTTACATCAAAAACTACATTACAGATATATACAAAGTTCTCTTAGAAGTTTCTGTACATAAAATACCCAAGGATAAATTCATTGAAAGTGGATGGCTATAGACTTATTATAGTGTCTAGGAAACTCTAAGACCCTAATTTTCACTAGGAAACTTGATGACACTATTTTAAGAATTTATAGACCTTATGCCAACATTTGTGACTGATAAATAGATAATAAAAGCTAAGTGAATCCTTTCTTACATTATTTAGGTCATTTATATTTATCGTAAGTACATGTGTTCAAGTTTTATTCTAACTTTTACATTCAGAGTCATGTATCACTATCATATATCATACAATTTGAATTAGTAAAAATTTATATCTTATTAGATCACATAAAGAAAAATAAGGTAAAACATATTGGTGAACCTATTTATTTAGAGAGCACGTTTAACCCTAATTTTCATTAAGGTTTCTTTCCTTATTTTTAGAGTTTTATATTTCTATATTTAGGGCTATTTTTTAGACCTAATTTATAATTTATCTTCTTATATATTTATAATAGGCTCTCAAGATTTTAAACCCTAGATTTCATTGTTATCCATCTAAGTACATCAAAACCTTAGGTTCCTTTTAGGGTTTCATTCCAACTTCTTAGGGTTTCAGATATCTACCTTAGGTATATATTTTAAGACCTTATTTATAATATTATCCATATTTATAGGTGAAAATATATATTTTTTGTCTTTTTCCCTAGGGTTTCATGGTTATTTTCCTATTAGGGCTCCCTCTCCTAGGCTTATGGCTTATCTGCCTACTTTTTTTTATCTTATATCTGATTAAAAATGAATATAATTTTAAAATTATTAAAGGTTTTTGTTCAAAATGTTTATTAGATGAAAGAAACATATTTTTTCACTAAAATATCTACAAAATTTTCAAAATTATCATTTTAATAATTTTAGTAAATTTAGTATAGAGGGGAAAAGATGTATGTATTTTCAAAATAATTTATGGGTTTCATTTATTTATTCATGTTTAGAAAAAACCTCTTTTGGTTTCCAAAAAATTCTCATGGTTTTCTTTGGGTGTTTGGTTCTTTATTGTACACATTGTTTGATGGCTATAATGGATATTCACATTGTATATTTTCTAATTCAAGTAATGATTGTTATAATTACATGTTTTTACCCTAAAATACATAATACATTTCACAAACATGTAATGAAAGGGTTAAAATTCATATACAATATAATGAATGCTAAAATTAAAGATGATAAATTCTTAAATATTCCTAGTAATACATCTTCTACACACGTGGAATCAGAAGTGCCTTTAAATGTGACTTATTTTATACTTCCTAAAGGTTGTGATAGCTACAATCCCTCTATTATGGAGGTCCATATTGTCACAATTCCAAGAGGCAGGGTGACCTATCCTTTAATATAAATTGGATGTCATTAAATGTTCCTCCTTGTGATCGTCCACCTCTCATGCATCCTCTTGAAGACCTTTGTATGTATATTGAATCTTAAAATACTTATAATAAACATAACAATAAAGAACAACATGATCCTTTCATTGATATTAATATACCTTTGGGAGGTTCTGACTCCATCATTGGTATCTAAACTACAACTATTGCTATTTTTAATAGATTTACACCTTGGATACACATGTGATGATCACCTAAGGTATAGGGGTAACATGAGTTTTCCATCATATTACTATTCCTATTCCTAAAAAAATAACATATGTGTACCCTATGATTGATACTTACATGACATCATCATCCTTTCCTACTGTAGGATGCCTTAAGCAAAATTTCATAGTTATGTAGGTTAAGGTGTTGTAGCTAGGGCAAAATGCTTCTAAAGCAGGTCATTTGATCGATTCTCATGATTTGAATCATAATACATTATATATATATATATATATATATATATATATATATAATTAAAATTATCCTTTACCTATGGGTTTCATAGCTCCTACACTTACATTATATGATGGTAAAAGTGATCCAGAGTAAAACCTAAGATTCTTTCACATAGCATGCTTATATTATGATTCTATTGAAAAATAATTGATTAAGTTATTTACATGAAGTCTTAAGGAATATGTATTTCATTGGTTTCATGATATCGTATTCTAATCAATTAAGGCATTCCATCTTTTGGTCAATCAAAGTCTAGCACATTTTTAAATCAATATCACTAAGAAATTATCTTATGTAAAAATTGTAAAACTTAGGTAAGGATATAATGAACCAATAAATGATTGTGCTTTGGTATAAGATAATGAATTATAAAATGTAAAATCCTATCACCTAAAATGAATTATAATATATATTCAAAAATAGTTTGCTATCCCCTCTCCATGAGTCTATTATGTTTAGTAAATTCAAATCATTCGATGAGTTATGCCATACAGTTAGAGATTAAGAAGTTAATCTCATAACTTTTAATAAGTTCAAATATGTACCTAATGCTACAACTAATTCAAATACAAAGTTTAAAATCAAACCAAGTTACAAGTTCAAAATAAATGATACAAATAATGAGGCAAAAATAATAGTTAATGTAGTATTTCAACCTACTAATCGACATGTCTTATCTAATCTACATGTGATAATTTTTACGATTAACTCTACCTCATATGATTTTTTAGATGTTACTTAAGTGTAACTTTATATCTCTCCCTCAACCTAAGGAGGTTGATATGAGTGGGCCTCTACCTTTAGAGACATAAATCTAGTGATTAGTGTTTGATAATGATAATTCTTGACACATCCTAAACCATATGATTTTTGACCAAATACATGAATCCTATTTTACATTCCTCTAAGATATTCATTTATATGTGAGATTAATTATTTGTTTTCTATCACTACTATACACAAATTTAAAAGTTAAATGTTCAAACTTCTTAATATCACCCTCATAATTTCCATAGCTTAGGATAATTGTCTTTAATGTTTTGAGACAGGTTTGCATTAGGTAGACAATAATGTTGCCACACTCCTTTCCACCTATAATAGCCATGTTCCGTGCCAAATAGAGGCTAGTTTTAAAAAATTAAATTCATCTTTTAGGTCTTCCCACATGTTTCAAAAATTTGGCCAAAGGAAATTATCAAAATATTCACCTATAAATAAATATCAAAGGTCGTACATTACTCCTACTTATTATTCACTTGGTTTAATTTTTTGCACTAATAAACTTTAAAAAATATTCCCTAATCCTTCTAAATTCAAGATCACTCATAATGAGCAACCATAATCCAAGCCTAGAGCATGTCAAAGTAAGTTGAGAACTATCATTATCAAGTATCAAAATTATTTTTATATCTTCATTCACATAGTCAAGGAACATAATTTTACAATCAATTTATGTGGGAGAACTACATGGGGTTGATTTACTTCTTTGGAGTATTGGATATATAGAAAATAATCAATTATCAAAGGGTGATTAATATCAAGTCAACCCATTATACTCCCTTATATTTTTAGGCTTTCAAGCTATCAAAGTGCCCTTAGAGTTTCAAAGAAACATTTTATGAAAATAATGAATTTTGTGTGACATAATCTAAATTGTGACATCTCAGATTATTCAATACAAATAGGTGTAAAAGTATGAAAATAATGAATTTTGTGTGACATAATCTAAATTGTGATATCTCATATTATTTAATATAAATAGGTGTAAAAGCTGCAACAAGCATTTTTTTGTCACAATCAACTAGGTTAAGTATGTGACCACCAAAATCGAATGCCCTATGTTCATGTCCTCCTTCAACAGTATCGTATAGAAGTATTTTCTGATTCTATTGTTGATATGTCATTATTATAATTATAATTTTTATATTATCTTATTAGTACTTTAAAATAATCAATTGAGACAAGTCTATATTCAATGGATGCAAATGACCTGTACTATTGTCCACTTATATTGGACCTATCCAAAAGTAGTTTTAGATTTTATTCCTGATCCTAATCCTGTACATTCACATATTTTATTGATTTCCAATTCTAGACACTTAGAACATGTTTCAACTAAGTATGTTTATTAATGTTTTTTGAAAAATACCATTTTCCATATTTAACAAATTTTATAAATTATAATTGTTGATTATTATTCATATTTAGCATTTTGATATACTCTAGTTTTATATCTATAAGCATTGTTACATTTTTTATTTTATAAAAAATAGGATAAAACATATTGGTGAACTTGATATTTTTGAACTTTATTTTTTAATTTTTTGTCCTAGGGCTTTAGATTAATTGTTTATTTCTATATACAAAAATATTGATTTTTGATTTGGTTTTCAAATTTCAATTTCAACTTTCATTTTTTAATTTTTTTTGTTCTATTAGAAAATGTGTTTTAGTAGTTTTAAAACTCATAGGATCTATTGTTATGGACAAATTGATCATCAATTTTACCTGAGCCATGGTGTGAGGGGACCTACCCCAATACTCAAGCCATTATCCAACACTATATATATTTTATTTCTCTATACTTCATGGTATATCAAAAATGTCCAGTGTTTTATTTTTCATCCATAGGAAGCCTTCAAGTGTTTGCTCTTGTAGTGCATCAATAAGTAGTTAGCCCTGAGAAATTACTCTCAACATACCCTAGAGACAAGAATGTGTGGATAAGAGACGGTGAAATCATTTTTATTTAGTGCCTTTTACGCTGTATTCACTATTTTATAATTGGGATCAGTATATTTGAGAGCCTAAAAATTAAACACACCCTGATAGTTATATCCATTTTATTTTTTCTTCTACACCTTTGTATACCACTCAATAATGTTATTTCCTCTATTCATCTAAGCCATAGTGAGATAATAAGTGGAATCCTTATATAACATATTTATATTCCTTTGATCTCTTATAAAATGGATAATATCAACACTTTTGATCAATATGATGAGGCAAACCTTAAAAATATGTACACATTGAGGATGAAGTTGGTGATGAATAAGATGCTTAAGATAATTAAAAAATTTAATATAATCCTAAAATATCTAATAAAATTTATCCAAATGAACTCAATTGTGTTGATCTTGAACAAGTCAAAGAGTTGTCCAATTTTCATCAAAGACTTTGACAATGTCTCAAAAAAGTGGATAACATTGTCCAGTTACTCATGGCATATAAGATTGAATATGAAGCACATATTGAATCATCTCAATCAAAACAATAAGATGTTCCCTTCAAAGTTTTTAATTCTCTAATTTTAGGTTTTCTATTTTATACTATTTTTTCTATTCCTATATCAACACCTATAGTTATATATGTGCCAAAATGCCTAGGTATGGAGGCATCACATGGTTTCCAACAAATTCATATCACTATTTCTACATATATAATATATACATCTATTTTGATTACTATGCATGGTCCAATACCAACCTCACTTAATGTACACTCTCTTGAGAAAATTGTAATTGCCTTACATGTTAAAGTGTTGTAATTAGAGCAAGGTGTCTATAGAGACACTCATTCAATGGAATCCCATACTTTGCTCCATAATCCTTTGTCACAAGAGATAACATATTACCCATTACCAATAGTTTTTTATCTCTTAAGCTACCACTTTATGAGGGTAAAGGTGATCTTGAGCAACATCTTATTTAATTCTATGCAACATGCTTGGATTAAGCTTATAATGACAAATTATTATCCAAGCTCTTTCCAAAAATCCTCAAAGGTTATGATTTATGATGGTTCTATAATATTCCACTTCAATTAGAACATTCCACCCTTTGGAAAATCATTTTTTATCATGATTTTATATCAACATTGAAAAAAAACTATCTTATGCATGAATTACAAAAATCAAGCAAGGATCAAATGGGCCAATCATGAATGTGTTCTTGGATACAAAAAAAAGTTAGATAAGATGCCAAACTATATGATAGACAAGATATCTTCACATAGATATCACCACTCCATGAGTCTATCATGTTAGATAAATTAAAATAATGCCATATAGTCAAAGAAAGAGAAGTCAAAATCATAGCTTTTAACAAGTTAAAATATGCACCAAGTGTTTCATCTAATTAAAGTGTCAAGTTTAAAAACAAACCAAATTGCAAATTTGAATCTAATGAAATAAAGAATGAAACAAAAGTGATAGTCAATGTCGTATCCAAACCAAATAACAAGCTTCAATCGATAGCTCCATCTAAGAGATAATTTACAAGGTGACCAAAACCTCCTCATGTTCTATTATAAAAATTACTTGATTATAATATCATATCTCTACCTCCACCATTTGATCTTGATATGATCAAGCTTTAATCTAAGGGATTTGACAATAATGCATGTTGACTACCATAGATGTATTGGACATTTTACAAATAAGTGTTTTAGGCTAAGGCATAAGATACAATATCTTATCAGTGATAATACTATTGAGCTAAACACACCCACAAAAGAAGATAGACAACAACAAAATGATAATGTAAAGATTAAAGTGTTTAGTAATCCTTTTTCCAATCATTCTATAATTGAAAATGTATATAATTTATAGGTACATCATGTGTACAATACACATCCTACTCCTTCGAAACATAGGAATCCAATATATGGTATTATTGATACATTTAAAAGCAAATAAATATTAAGTCCTATGATTACATTTGATGATAGTGAAATCAATTATGATGATTCAAATAGACATGCACCTTATTTAAATTTATATCAATAAAAAACCCATACACATTTTCATGATTGACAATGGGTTTAGTAAAATTCATGTATAATAACACATCTTCATAGTCTTGAATACATAGAGTAAGATTAATAAGATACATAAATAATAGCCAAAGCATTCGATGAACATACACATGATACTATTGGACATATTTTTTTACTTCTCTAAGTTTATTTAACAACTATGATTAATCTATTTCTAGTCTTAACTAACATAGGGGTCTTTGATATGTTATTAAGAATCCATTAGATATAGAAGCTTCAAGAAATACCATCTAAAACATATAGATGCCTCAAATACATACATTGTAATCAAGTAGTCAAAGTTCAAGGCATTCAATATGAGTGCCATCTATTGTCAGTGGTAACTCCTCCTCCTCTCCCACCACCACCATATTTGGTTGTGGAACCTATTCAAGAGTATAGTATAAAGATAATTATTATGCCTTCTCAAGAGTATAATATAAATATAATAAATGCACCCATTCAAAAGTATAGTGAATAATTAGTTGATGCACCTATATAAAATATTTCTATATAGACAATTTAAATTAAATTTTTGCACCCTCCTAAGCAAAAAATGTCATGTTAAAGGGTTACTCACAATTCAAATAAATATAAATATTCTATAGTATGTCCTATGGAAACCCCTTAGACAGTTCAACGTGTTTCATAATGGACACATGAAATGAGACTTTCTCCTACTATATAGCAATCATCACCAAGTATTGCACCTTCTCAAGTCACAAAAGAGTTTATGAGCAATGATCATGAGAACTACATTACAACACCTGATGCATTTTCAGATTTATATTCATCTACATTTAGCCCTTTTCATCCACAAAAATTCATCTTCAACATATCATATCCAATCATGCACTATGGTCCTCCAATTGATGAGCTCATAGGCTAGTTTATTTTTCAAACCATCTCAAAAATAAAATAAAATAAAATATTTTAAAAATATATTCAAAATATGTTCAAAAAATAAAAAATAGGACTTGATCATTCCAAATGTTTCTATTTTACTTCTTTACATATGATATTTATTACATATTTAATAGATATCATATTATTTTTAGAACACATTCATTTCATGAGGTATATGAATGTGATGCAAGATATATATTATACATAGACTCTTAGATGTTGGATTCACTTCTACCCAGTGGTCATGCGTATGATAGTTTTCAAAGATTCAAAGAGATTAAAAATTTGATACATGAAAAATATTGACACATTGATAGAAATTATGGGGGAATATGACATGCATATGTTTGTATTTTTTAAATACTCAAAGTATATAATCATACACACTTAAATAAATATGAAAAATAGTTACAAGATTAAATATACAATTTACAATACAATTACAATTGAACATATGGGTGCATGGCATTCTATATCTCTAGGGGAATGACACTCATGCTTATTCCAAAATTAAATTTACAATTTTAAAGTTCAAAGGGGATGATAATTTTCCATGCACATGTTTCAAAGCTCAAATTTGTAAATTTCAAAGGAAAAATGTTTTTTTTTAAAAATTCAAATTTATTAGCAATGCAGTCATGATGGGGGCATGAGTATTGTTCATTCTCTTTAAATCATGTAAATTGAATATAAATCAAGTTGTAACAGTGGGATTCAATCTGTTGTGAGTAATAAAATTGAGGTTCAATGACAGTCAACATCCATGGCATTAATTCTTCCAAACCCATTGTGTGGATCTATATTACATTATAGGTGATGTACATTTGAGTCTAGTGACACTCAATGACATTGGCATCACTTTTAGTGAACACGTTGTGGTTCCACCTTTTTGGATTAGTATATTGGAAACTATTCAAAATTTATGAGAGTTGGAATAATTCATCTTTCCAACTCAATATTTTGATAGTTATTCAAAATTATGACTTGATTGCTCTCAAATGACCATTAATTTGAATTTTTCAAATGCCTCACTAAGGGGGTACAATTTTTAGTATCACTTAAAGTTTATATATCAATTTAGTTTCACCTACATATAAGTGTAATCATTCCTTTCTCTCTTTTTAGTTTTTAAAATTTGAAAGTTTAGCTTTTTTAAAATTCAAATATGGAGAATCAAAAAATTTATGTGTTGTTACAAGGTTTTCTAAACTTGAATGCCCTGCACAATTGGAGTATTTGATCAAATACAAAGTGTGTTGAAGACACTCATATTCAATTATTTATTATTTAATCTATTAATTTAGTTACTAAAATAAGGGGAGGGAAGGGGGTAGGGAGGAGTGAGGAGATGGGGGGGGGCGAAGAGAGGGGGGATTTGACACATAAATATGGTCATAAGCACTTGAAAATGCTAATTCTTGACACATCCTAAACCACATGACTTACACCCAAATACATGAATCTTATTCACCATTCCTCTAATCCATTCATCTATATGTGGGTTTGACCCTTTATTTTCTATCACTATTACACATAACTTTCAAAGTCAAAATTTTAAACTGCTTAATATTACCTTAGATTGTCCCTAGTTCAAGATGACTTTTCCTAATCTTTCAGGGCAAGTCTATGTTAAACATGCATCTTGTGTAAAATAATGACTAATTTATAAATTTTGAATAAATCTTTTGGATATTTCCACATGTTTTTTAAATTAATCCAAAAGAAATTATTAAAAGGATTGCCTGTAAATACATATCAAATGCCATTCATTACCCCCACTTGATATTCAATTAGTTTAAGATTTTACACTAGTATGCATTAATCAAATATACCATATTCTTTCCAAATTTAAAATCACTCACAAATGAAAACCATAAGCCAAGTCTAGAGCACATCAAACTAAGTCAAGAGATATCATTGTTAAGTATCAAAACCATTTTTATAGATTAATACACATAGTTAAGGATCAAAATTGGAAAATCACTTTAGGTGGAAGAAATACATGGGTTTGGTTTCCCTCATTAGAATATTAGATATGCAGGCAATGATCAACCATCAAGGGAGTGATTGAAGTCATATAAACCCATTACAATCTCATATTTTTCATAAGTTTTCAAACTATCAACATGCCCTTAGGGTTTCAAAGATAATTAAGGAAGATAGATAATTCTGTGTGGCACAATAAAAATTATGATATCTCAAATTATTCAACATATATAGTTTCATAATGTGAAACAACCAATTTTTTTGCATAATTAACTAAGAATAGTCAGTGGTCAATGAACTTGAGTGGCATGATTTCTTGTCCTCATTCAACAGTTGTGTATAGAATTATTTTATGATTCTATAGCTGATGTATTAATATTAGAATCCTTATTCTTTACATATTTTTTTATTAGTCATTTAATACAATATATTGAGGCAAGTTCATTGTTAATGGATGCAAATGGCTTACAATAATGTCTAGTTACAACATACTTGTTCATAAGCAATTGTAGATTCTTTTCCTGATCCTAAACTTGCAAAGTCACATATTTAATTGATTTCCACTTCTAAACACTTAGAAAAGTTAGTATACATATGTGTTTGAGCTAAGTATTTTTGTTCTTACTATTTTCTAAAAATAATAGTTTTTCATATTTAGAAAATTATTAAAATAAACATTATTGATTATTGTACATCTTTAGCCTAATGATAAAATCTAATTTCAAACCTATTAACATCCTTAAATTTTATTGTTTTGATAAAAATAAGGTTAAAAACTCCCAAAGGGACATGAAAATAATGCATATCATGACTATCATAGATGTGAAAGGCATTCAAAGAGTAAATGCATAGGGAAGCTTACATGTAGATGCTTTGGGCTAAGACATAAGATTTAATATATCATCGATGACAACATTATTTATCTTAACATATCTATGAAAGAGATAGGACCAAAACTAAATGGGAATTTAAATTTGAAATATTTTTCAATCCCCTTTTAAATCATGAAACAATATAATTACGGATACAATTGAGTTACATATGGATTATAATGTACATAATCCTAACGAATATTATATGTATCTTGAATCTACCCAAGCTATACGTAACAATGTGTCTAATTATGCCCTTCAATATCAGATTACTATTATGATACAACCCATATGATAATTACAAAATGAAATCCAATATTTAAGTTTAAAAGTTACATCAATTAAAAATAAGTTATCATATGCAAAAAACCCAAAATATGATTAGGAAAATAACATATCTACCTCTCCATCCAATCGATGTTCCTTAAAATACCTAATTTAAAATATGGGTTAAGAAGTAACAATGATATATAAATAATGAATCAATAAGTTTGCATAAGTTTACTAAGATTATAAATGAAATATTAAGACATATGCTTCAACATAATTTGACAACTTTGCCTTCTACGTGTCTTGGAAAGAGATCAAAACACTATTGTTTTTATCATATAATACATGGAAATCATCCAAATAAGTATTTGGATTTGAAGAAAATAATACAAAAAATTATTGATAAGGGTGACCTTATGTTGGATACATATATTAAAATAATACTTGATTCAAGCTTACTTATTTCAGTTGAAAAATATACTCAAATTATGGATACATATTATAAAAGACTATTATAAAAGGAAAATTTATGTAAGAAACAATAACATAAAGAGACACAAAGATATAAAAACCAATTCTACAACATGGTAATGTCGATATTACATATCCTATGTTGAAATTTATCATTGATGTCATGTATTAGTGTACTATCATTAATGTCAATAAGGGTCTGTTAGTTAATATTTTCCTCTGATGTCATATATTTGAGGTCAAGTGTTGGCTCACAAGAAGGTGGCTTATTGAAATACATGATTACAAGTATGTGGAGTTATGTGTGGTAGTAGTTGAGCATGAATATGGGTTGTAAGGACATGATGAGGCATCATGATCAAGTTTGGAGTCTTGTGAGATTATGTGATCATGGTATGAGGTCATATGAAATGTTGATGAAGTATTGAGAGTAATACAAGAGGATTTAAAGGTGTGTTTAAGGTCTAAGCATGACTAGTAGTTCTAGGTCTAGTGTGTAAAGAGACCTAGTGTGTCCTAATGAAGGGTCAAAGTCAATTTACAAGTACTATATCTCATTTAAGTTTTTATATAGGTATAATAGGTTGTTTAATGAGTGATCATGAATTTTTAGGTCTTGATTTAAAGGAAAAAGTAAGAAAATGAGTTTGAAGGTCTCCTGTGTATGCAGATTGAAGAGTTACAGACTCGAGAAGGAACTTTTGATGCTCATTGGCATGTGTAAAATTTTCATGGTATATTTATTATTTTAGGAGAGATGGGGAAGGGTCTTGGATAATATATCCAAGAATTATTTTGGCATTTGAGGGGAAATATTATATGAACAATTGTTAGCACAAGAACATTTGTTAAACCCTCTTAATGACTTGATAAGAAAGAACTTGTTGGAAATGGACTAGTATGGAATTTTAAGGCTATTTTGATGATTGGAGGTGGTATATAACTCCCTCAAGAATATCCAAGTGGTATTGGTGTGTTAGGATAGTAAGTAGAACCTACAATAAAATGCTTATTTATGAAGAAGTTGATATAAAAGACAAAAGTTACAATAGACCAAGTATACAAATGGATGAACAGAGAATATAGAGACTCATGTTTTTTCTCAATGGTGGTAGTTATAAAATTTATATCTTATATGTCAACTATTGTGGTCACTCAAATTGACCTATCGCTAAATTGGGCTAATAGTGAAGACAGTGAGAAAAACTAGTCAAGAGTGAGAATGTGTTTAGGGATGAGTTGTAGTAGATTATGAATGAATACTATTGATTGAGGTTATTATTAAATACCTATAAATCATGTAAATTTTTATTATATGTTATGTAAGTCATTTAAAATGTTTCACATGGTGTTCATAAGATGGCCTATCTAGAGAAGATGTGACAATGAAACCCATGACAATGAGATTGGTCTGCAAGACTAATGTTGCTTTTTGACCCCTATGATCTAGATATTGGAGTTAGATATAATTATATTATAGGATCACGTTATTGATTTGAAATATCTTTGTTTTTTCCCTATAGGTGTTGTAATTCATGTTCACCATGAAAGGTTCTTAAGACAGATTAATAGTTCTAGGTATGAAAGATGAAGTAAAGAATTTGAGACTCTTTGACAGGAGTAAATGTATCCAATGCACTTAAAATTATTATTTGAGATTCATATCATCTATAAATTCATAATATAAGGTGTAAATTTACCTTAAGAGTTTGTAATATGAAATCCAAAATGACTTGTTTGACTTTTTAAGGACTGTGAGAGAGTAACTTAATAAATTGGTCTGTAAAACCAATGGTTGATCCCAAAATCAATAATATATATTGTATAATGTTATATATATCATAGAGGATATATTAATGTGAATTAAAAGTGTTTAAAGTATCATTACAAGAGCTAAAGACAAAACTTATCGTGATTGTATTGATAGGGTTATTGGCAATTCTATGTAATCATCTTGTAGAGATGTGTTTGGAGTGTTTTACTTAGATTTGAAGAATAAATTAATTTTTAAGATGTTATTAAAGTATTAAAGGTTCATATGAATGTAATTTTATTCATGATAATTTTATATGAAGAGTGGAGAGTCATTTATTTATGAATAGGTTTTGTAGCAGTTAGATAGTTTTGAGTGGTCATATTTCAAGAGTGTGTTTGGGGTCTTTTGCCCTATTTGGCGATGTTAAATGAACATGGTGATGAAAATGAGGTCATGAAGACTCTATTAATGTAATTTGTTAAATGGGTTATGTGGAAAAGTTTATTTTATGCTTTAGGTTGTGTGAGACATATTTTTTGGGTGTGTGTAAACCTAATGTCAAGTAGGCCTAATAGTGTGGTTCAAGGAATGATTTAGACTAATAGGTGGTATGGAGCCAAGTGGATGTTAGAAAAGGTCTATTGGAGGTTTATGTGATGTGTTTCATGAATTTTTAGAGACTCAAAATGTTTTAAAGTGATCCAAGTGTAATGTGTGGTTGAGAATACCTAATGCATTAGGTCTCTAAGTAGGCATAAGAAGAGATTAAGGTCTAAATGAGCTTGACTGACCTAGGAGGGTGCAAGGAAGAGTCTAGAATAAATACAAGGCATAATAGGGATATTTGAGATAACTAAGGAATAAGAGTGTAAGTGAGTAAAAGATCACCTTGAAGAGTATAAGGAGGTCATGGAGACTCTCAAAGGGGAGTAGAGGATCAAAAATAAATATATAATAGGAGGTCTGAGTATGATTTACAAGGTCACTATACCTAATGAACCTAGTAAGAGGCATATTGAGCGAGTGAGCTGAGAAGGTTTTTTGAAAGAGTAAAAATGTTAGGAAGAGATGAATGAGTTATTTACCTATTAAGAGACCATCATAGATTCATTATAGGTGTGTTCCAAGTGTATGAAAATGAGTGGAATGTAGATAGATAAGATAGAGAGCTAAATAAAAGGTCACCATCTGTTGGTTGAGCAATAAGGTGTTATGAAGGTGATCAAGCTTGTTTTGTCTAAGTTGGTGATTAGTCAAGAGGGAGTAGGAGCTGCCTTGTAGGTTGGAGCTTGCAAAAGTGTTTTTAAAATGGATGGGTTGGTGCCAATTCACCTAGGGGGTTGGAGCCTCCTTGCAAGTTGGAGCTTGCTAATGGAGTAGTTGAGTTGGTTCTTGAATAGTAATGGGTTGGTGCTCCTTGTGGGGTTGGTGCCTCACTAAATATTAATTATAAAATAGTAGTCCAAGTGGTTTTTTAGTGGGTTTTATCCCCTATGAGGGTTTCTCACATATCTCTTGTGTTCATGTGTTGATATCTTGCTTATTGTCTATATGATTACTTTTTTATGCATTGCTTGATCACTCTATTTATTTGGAAGGTTAATGAATGAAGTATGGATTTGAAAGAAAATTTTGTAAACTGATTCACCTCCCCTCTCAGTGGTTTTGATTCCAAAAATTGGTATCAGATCAACTCCTTTGATGAAGGTTTGACAGCTTGAAGGTGATCCTAGAAGCACAAAATGGCTAGGCTTGTGAAGGTGAATTACAAGATTAATGTGTTTATCAGCTTGTGAAAGAAGAATGCTTGGTGGATGATTGTTGAGTCTTGGTAGATGTTTCATGACAAGAAGGTCTTTACATTAGTCTCATTATAAAAAGATATAATTTTAAGAATGAGGTCTTCAAAACGTATGCATGTCTACAAGAGTGCTTGGGGAGCAATTCAAAATGCATGAACAGGTATAAATATGATGAAATGTTTGTATATGAGCATTGATAGTGGTTTAAAGAGTGTTTACAAGACTTGGAGGTGATAGAAGAGGTTGTGAGGCATCCATATATGTCTTGATGGATTTAAAATCATTATTAGTGATTATTTGGGGAGAGAAACATGCATCCTCTAGCCTAAGAAGGACCAAACCATCATATACCATCACACAGGTATAAATGTAGTGAAAAGTTTGTGTATTTATTGTAGGTAATCATAAAGTCAACCCTAGTCAAATTAAAATGTGGAGACGATGTACTTAGTGTCCTAAAGGTTGCCTATAATTTTGGTGTCATGAGGAGTTGTCCTCTTCAAGATACAAGCTTGCAAAGATCATCTAGCAATCTGTGAAGTGCAAAAGGATGTCAAGTTTAGGCTATAGGAAATAGCCGTTGAAGTTCAAAAATATGAATGTTGGATTTCAAATGACTATGTATGAAATGAGGAATTGAGAGGAGAGAATATGTTGTAGAAGGTAGGATATTGGTCAAATCAAGTTGGAGTAAAAATCAAAGTTGAAGTAGACTCCATGAAGATCATCCTCTAGGTGGTAGTTTGTCTCAAAATTCTCTACAAGTGTATTTATTGGTGATCAAAGTTGATTGATCATTGAGAATGATAGATGGGGGTATCTTGGTGAGTTGTGTAGTGTTTATTTTCACTTAAGGAGGTTTTTTAAAGTACTTAGTAACATTCTTAAGGTCTTGTTTCTATTTTAGATCCATTATATATGATCATATTTATCTTAGATATGAAGATCAAGCTCAAATTTTGGAAAGTAGAGGTATGAGGTTTTCAAGATAACAAAACATAGGAATGATCATTTATGAATTAGATGGACTTGAGAGAGGTTTTAAAGCTTAGTTATTATTATTTGGTTTATGTGCATGGTACTATTTAGTAGTTATCATGTTTTGAAGTTATATAATGCTTGTCTAAGCGCAAGACTAGGTCTAGAAGTCTGAGATAAAATAGTAAAAACATAAGAGTAATAAAATTGGTCTACAAGAACAATATATTCATAAAGTTTTTATGATATAATTGTTGACTAAGGTACATGGCATGAAGATGGAGTATTCTTCATGAGTGAAGACAACAGGGTATTGACAGAGTTCTTTAGAAGTTGACATTATGCCTACTATGCTTGAACTTGACAAGGTGATGAGCTTAAGAGGTTACATATGATTTGAGAGAGCATGTTTACATATTTATTATATTGTAAAAAAAGAGGCTAACATAGGTTTGAAGATGTTATTTTAACAAAAAGGCTAAATGGAGGATATAGTGAACAAGAGAAACCAGTAAAGGTGATCTTAGAGTTGTTTGGTGAATCTAGATATGAAGTGGAATGTCCCATGTACATGAAGATAATATCAAGTTAATCACAAGAAATCCAAAATGTTAATTTTTATAGGAAGAATATTATATTATTCCTTCACAGTGAGTTGTTGACTTAGTAGGCAGAGTGCACCAAGAAGGGTGTTATGAGCTTGTCCAAGCTATGATGGCTTGTTAACCATAAATAGGATATAATAATGCATGAATAACCTTTTGATATTACCATATAGACATATTTATATATGGTACACAATGAATATGCAAAAGTATAATAGAGATGTGTTGCAACAGACAAGGTTTCACAGAACTAGTGAGTAGAGTATGACAAGGATATTGTAATGAGATGATTTGAAGAAAGTGTTAACTTTTAGAAGTTGCAGAGGACTAAGATAAGGATTGAATAATACAATATGGATTTAATATACCTGATTAATATTATTCTAAGATGAATAAATCATATTTTTCCTATAGGAACAATGCTCGTAAAGTTGTATGTAGACCTAGTTGGTTGGGTGATCTGTTGAAGGTGCCATGAGCTGAATCAAGACCTAATGACTTGAGGAGTCTATTTGAGGCCTAATATATATTTAATAAGGTGAAAAAATGAGTATGCATTTTTTGTAAACAAAATGACTTGATATAGGTAGATCATGGAGTTAGGGGGAGCTAACTCAGGTCTCTCTAGAATCTTGAAGAGAAGTATGTATGGACAAAGGGGGAACTTGCTTGTTCTATGAGTGGTTAGGTCCAAGGATTAGTGGACTATGTGTGATTACATTGTGATAGTGTATATGACCATTTTTCATTAATTTCAAATGGGTAGAAAGACTTTATTGGGAGAAAATTAAGCTTGGAGAGATGAGATTGATCTACTTTGCTAGAGTGTTTTCCATCAATGACAAAAGGGGAGATTGTTGCAAGTTGTCATTGATGTCATGTGTTGGTGCACTATCATTAATTTCAAGAATGGTATATTAGGTAAGATTTAACTTTAATGTCATATATTTGAGGTCAAGTTTTGGCTCACAATAAGGTGGATTATTGAAATAAGTGATTACAAGTATGTGGAGTTATTTGTGGTAGTATTTGAGCAAGAATATGGGTTATAAGGACATGATGAGGCATCATGATCAATTTTGGAGGATTTTTAGCTTATGTTATCGTGGTATGAGGTAATATTACATATTTATGAAGTATCGATAGAAGTACAAGAGGATTTCAAGGTGTGTTCAAGGTCTACGCATGACTAGTAGTTCTAGGTCTAGTGTGAAAAGAGACCTAGTGTGGCCTAATAAGGTGTCAAAGTAAATTTAGAAGGTACTAGAGATAATTTAAGTTTATATAGAGTTATAATAGGTTTTTTCAAGAGTGATCATGAATTTTTAGGTCTTGAGTTGAATGAAAAATCAAGAAAATGAGTTTGAAGGTTTCCTATGTATGAAGATTGAAGAGTTGCAGACCCAAGAAGGAACTTTTATGCTCATTAGCACATGCAAAATTTGCATGGTATCTTAAGTATTTTAGGATACATGGGTAAGGGTACTAAATAATATATCCAAACATATATTTTAATTTGAGGGGCAATACTGTATGAATAATCATTAACACAAGAATAGGTGTTAAACCCTCTCAAAACCCTCTTAATGACCTGATAAGGAAGAGCTTGTTGGAAATGGCCTAGAATGGATTGGTAAGGATGTTTTTATTATTTTAGGTGGTATAGGAATACCTTAGGCATCTCAAAGTGGTAGTGTTATGTTAGGATAGTATGTAGAACCTACCAAAAAATGCTTGTTTCTGAAGAAGTTGATATAAAAGATAAAAGTTACATTAGACCAAGTATGAAAATGGATGAATAGAGAAGATAAATACTCATGATTTTTATACATGGTGGTAGTTGTAAATTTTTAATCCTCTATTTCAATTATTTTGGTCACTCAAGTTGACCTATCGCTAAACTAAGCTAATAGTGAAGATAGTGAGAAAAATCAGTCAAAAGTGAGAATGTGTTTAGGGATGAGTTACAATGGATTAGG
Source organism: Torreya grandis (assembly GCA_037957365.1). Taxonomy (NCBI): domain Eukaryota; kingdom Viridiplantae; phylum Streptophyta; class Pinopsida; order Cupressales; family Taxaceae; genus Torreya; species Torreya grandis. The sequence continues at coordinate 623,424 of JARHVA010005207.1, forward strand.
AATGAATAAGATTGATTGAGTTTGTTATTAAATACCTTTATTATATTATATTTAATTCATTGAAAATGTTGCACATGGTATTCACAAGATGGCATGTCTAGAGAAGACGTGACAGTGAAACCCAAGACAATAAGATTGGTCTACAAGACCAACGTTTCTATTTGATCCCTATGATATGGATATTGGAGTTAGATATAATGATATTATAGGATCATTTTTTTTCTTTTAAATATATATTTTTTGTCCCTATAGATGTTGGAAGTCATGTTCACCATGACTAGTTCTTAAGATAGATTGACAATTCCAAGGTATGCAAGATGAAGTAAAGAGTTTGAGACTCTTTAATAGGAGTAAATTCATCAAATTAACTTGAAATTGTTTTTTTATATTTATATAATTTGTAAATTTACCTTAATAGGTTGTAATATTCAAGCCAAAATGGCTTGTTTGACTATTTAAGGACTGTGAGAGAGTAGCTTAACAAATTGGTTTGTAAGACCAATGGTTGATCCAAGAATCAATAATATATCTATTGTATAATTTTATAGAGATGATATAGTATATATTAATTTTAATTATAAGTTTTTAAAGTATAAATATAAGAGATAAAGACAACACTTATCATGACTGTGTTGACAGGGTTATTAGTAGTTTTGTGTAATCATCTTGCAGAGATGTGTTTGGAGTGTTTTGCTTAGATTTAAAGAATAAATTGATTTTTAAGATGTTATTAAGGTATTAAAGGTTAATATTAATGTAATTTTATTCATTATAATTTCATATTCAAGAGTGGAGAGTTATTTTTTATGACTGGGTTTTGTAGCAGTTAGATAGTTCTACATGGTCATATTACAAGAGTGCGTTTGAGGTCTTTTGCCTTGTTTGGTGATGAACATGAGGTAATTAATACTATATTAATGTAATATTTTTAGTGGTTTATGTGGAAAAATTTACTTTATGCTTCAGTTACGTGAGATATTTTTTTTAGGTGTGTGTAGACCTAATGGCAAGTAAGCCTCATGATGTGGTTCAAAAAGTGATTTGGAATAACAAGTGATATGGAGATAAGTGGATGTTATAAAAGGTATATTTGAGGTTTATTTGATGTGTTTAATTTATTTGTGGAGAATCAAGATGTTTTAAATTGGTTCAAGTGTAACGTTTGGTTGATAAGACATAATGCATTAAGTCTCTAAGTAGGCCCAATAAGAGATTAAGGTCTAAATGAGCTTGGCTGAACTATGTGGTGATTATTTAACTTATGAAACATGTGTATTGACAAATTAAAATGGTGATAAAAGTTTTTAAAGGATTTTATCTGACCTAGGTGGGTGAAAGCAAGAGTCTAGTATAAATATAAGGCATAATAAGCCTATTTGAGCTAGTTAAGGAATAAGAGTGAAAATGAGTAAACGAGAACCTTTAAGAGAAGAATGAGGTCATGGAGACCATAATATGGGATTATAGGATCATAAATAAACATATAATATGAGGTATAAGTATGATTGACAAGGTCATTTGACCTAATGAGCCTAGTAAGAGGCATATTGAGCGAGTGAGCCTAGAAGGCTATTTGAAAGAGAACAAAGGTTGGGAAGAGATGAATGAGTTGTTTACCTATTGAGATAACATCATAAATTCAATATATGTGTGTTACAAGTGTATTATAATGAGTTTAATGTATGTATGTATATATATATATATATATCTAAAGAAGAGGTCACCATATGTTGGTTGAGTAACAAGGTGTTGTGAAGGTGATCAAGCTTGTCTTCATTGAGTTGGTGCTTAATCAAGAGGGAGTGAGAGTTAAGTTTTAGGTTGGAGATTGAAGAAGTGATATTTAAGTGTCTAGGTTGGTTCCATTTAACTTAGGGAGTTGGATCCTCCTTTCAAGTTAAATCTTGCTAAAGGACTAGTTGATTTGGTGCTTGACTAATAAGGGGTTGGTGCTCCTTGTGGGGTTAGTGCCTCACTAAATATTGATCCATTACTTATAGGATAATATTTCAAGTGGTGTTTTAGTGGGTTTTATCCTCCACAAGGGTTTCCCACATATATATTGTGTTCTTGTGTTGATATCTTGCTTATTATAATTATGACATGTATGATACATAATGTACATCTGAGAATCTATTTGATGAAATTTTCGGTTGGTAGAAACATAACCTATGGTACATAGCTTCTTGATGTTTGTTTTATTTTTTAGCTAATTGATAATTTTATATTCATGTACATGTGTAAATATGCTTTTACATGTTATCATTTTTTATCCCTTAGCTTTATTTCACTTAACTCTTGCTTTTTGATTTTTTATCCTGATTAGAACATCCATGACATATATCATATGATGATTGAACCTTTATAGTAGCTTCATACTAGTGCCTTATTTTAAAACATAATAATTTATTTCCCATACATATTGATTATATATATGTTATAACCTAAATTGATATCATATGATCACATAAATTTATATTTACATATTACATTAGCATACACTAATTATTTATCACTGGGGTCATGCCTATTCATAATCCACATATGCTATTGACATACATTATTTCAATTCACATATAATATGGGGGCATATTTATTGCCTCCACATTACCATGTTATGACATTTTGGTGAACATTATGCCTTAACATATGTTATAAATTATTTTAATCCCTTCCATTATTATATTTTCAAAGCATTTCTTGATCTTGTTTGATTTTATCAATGTATATAAATTTTTAAAAAAATATAAAAAAGTAAAACATTCCAAAAATAAAAATAGGACCTCAATATGACATGTTCTCTAGTTTTCATCATTCATCACATGTTTGATAGTTTAAATATGTTTTTCATATGCACATGCATTTCATGGTATATATCAATCAGATGTAGGTCATACATATTACCTATGGTATATAGATGCAAAAATGTAGGGCATTACTATACCAAAGGTCTATGCCAATGTTTTGGGCATCTTATTTCATAGGGTACATTGTTATAAGTTATATATTTATATCACCTTTCCATTTATCATGTTGATATACATTTCATAGATATATTACTTTACTATGTTGTGATATTGATATAGATTGATCACATAGACTAGTTTAACTTATTATATGTTTCAATGATGTTGTTTCATTTCCTATAGGATAATAATTAATTATTATTTGTTTGTCCCTTGGCCCTATTTCATGACATAGTGTGATTGAGTATATCATTATGTGACTCTTTATTTACATCCCTTGGCCTTATATGACATTTAATTCTCTGTCACGTGAAACCCTTGAACTTATGTGTAATTAAGTGTTATTATGTGTGTGTCATGTCGATGACATGGTGTGCATAAAAGTGGATAAATCTAGGATTTTATATATTTTTTGAGTCTAATAATTTAGTGGTGTTATGGTCCATATCACATATTTTTCTTCTTATTTTTGGTGCCATGATTCACAGTATGCACCATCCTAAGTAGTTCATTATATAGTAATTATATTACTGATGGTTATTACTATGTTCATAAATATATATATATATATATATATATATATATATATATATATATATCTTGACATGCCACTTTTATGCCTTACACTATATGTTTCATATATGATTTGATGACATATTCATGACTATGATGACGTATTATTCAACCATTAACATATGCTTCTAAATGATTACATATTTTTACATAACATGATGTAATTAACTCTTTATTTTGAGATGAATAAGTTGTTAACTACATCCCTCACCTCAAAATAGGGGTATATTAGTTATATTGCCATAGAGAATCAAACATCTAATCATTGATAATTAATAGTTTGGCACAAATTATAAGATTCAAAGAGTTCATAGTGGTTCAGATTATCTATTTAGTTCATAAAAGGGGATAAAGAATTACATATTGAGATACATTTGGGGGCATTTCAATTCATATGCACACATTTTAGGGGAATTTGAGTTACATTTTTTCAAATATTTACATATTCAAACATATTTGGGGGCATATACAATGCATATGAACATATTTTATAGAAACATGAGTTACTAATTTTTAGATTTGAGGTAAAATGAGATATAGATGCATAAAATTAGATATCATGTTGGCACATATTAGATTATATTATGGGGCATGAACATTGTTTATTTACATACACACTATTAAAATTTTGTATTATGGCATTAATTGTACTTAGAAGTGATCACTTTGAAAGTATAATTCCATATGTAGTGGTTGATTTAGTTACATGAGTAATGAAGTTTAGGTTCAATGATTCTCAATGGCCTAAGTTTTACTTTACAAGCCCCATATGTAGCTTCCCCATTTCATCTTGTTGTTCAAGATTAATTACATGAATAATATGGTTAAGATTATGTGCCTTAAATAGCCTAGGCACTACTCCCTCTTAAATTATGGACCCTGCGACATTGATTTTAATCGAATTATGCTTAAAGTATACTTTTTTCACTTTTAGAGGAGAATTTTATGAGCAAACTGAGGGAGTAGAAATGGGATCTCCTCTATCACTCATAATGCTAATTTATTCATGGAAATTTTTTAAATCCACACACTTAATTCTTATCCACTAAAACCTGAATGGTGGGATATATTTTTAGATGGGACCAATGAAAATTGGCCTCATGGTAATGATGAAATTGATAAATTCATGTTGTACTTAAATGGTAGATCCAACCAAATACAATTCACTATGAAAAAATAAGAAAATAAAAAGTTACCTTTCTTTGATATTCTTATCTAAAAGAGACCTAAATGCACTTTATCTCATTAAGTCTACAAAAAAAATATCCACACTGATATTTATCTTCAAGCTGACTCGCACCATCATCCTTATCATAAATCTACTGTACTTTATTCACTCACTTTGAGGGCCCTAAATATTTTTGATCCAAAAAACTTCCATAAATAAAAAGTTTACCTTATTAAATTCCTAATGGAAAATGGTTATAAAATATGGAAGATTGAAAAATCATTCCAAAAAATGAGCAATCAAAAACCTATAAATAATAAATTAAATAGAGATTTGATAATAATCACCATCCCCTAAGTTAATGGCATTTACAAAAAGATGTCTATAATTGTTAGAAATGATGGTCTACAAACAACTTTCAAGACCCATAACACACTTAGAGCATATTTAGACTTTGATAAGGATTTTTTATATCCCGAGACACAAAAAGGTGTTTACAACATCCCTTGTTCTTGCAGAGTTCCTTACATTAGGGAAACTGGTAGATCTCTTCAAACTAGAATTAAAGATCATGCAAGAGACATTCATTATTCATATCTAGATAACTCCACCCTTGCTGAGAATTCCAATCTCATGAAACAAAAAATATATGTAGATCAAGCCAAATTTTTAGCAAAAGAAGATGAATATTAGAAAATGAAGGTCCATGAAATAATTGAAATAGAAAAAATATGAATAACCTAAATAGAGATAATGGTTTAGGAGTTGGTGAATCATCATGACATCTAATTATAGTTTTTTTGAAGAATCAAGATCTTGCATGAGGGGTAAAATGTGTTTGGTTTCTCTTTGACATGTTTTATGTCAATTATTCACTTGGATTTGGCTTACTACCTCCCATTTATGCTTACCTCACTACTATTTGAACTTGAAGCATTCAACATTCATTATCTTCATTTCTTTGATATCTCACCCTAAATATGGACACATGTATTATGTCTAAAAAATTAGTTTTAAATGATTTCAACATGATGAATCCACAAAATTATTCAAACTAGTATCATCATGGAAATATACATAATTTAATTTTCCCAACTTGTTGGATCCCAGTTTTATCTAAGTATCAGAGCACACACTTTTAAATATAGAATGGTGAAAATTATTTATGGATTTTTAAGATAGAAGAAGGGAATAGTACCAATAGTGTAAAATGATGTGTGAGGATCAGGTCACATATATATACCTAAAGAATTTTGAGAACTCAATAGGATATTGACCAAGTCATGGAGAATGTTTATGATAGTGCATTGGTTGACACAAAACAAGGAATGCTAGGATCCAGGAGGAGGTCATGTAGACTACAAAGCATGATAAAATGAATTACAGGACAACCTAAAAAATGAGTACATTGGAGAAGAGTATGAAGACAAAAATTATGGAGTGAATTTAACATAGTGGCATAAATATAAGGAGCTATTAGGATTAAGAAATTCAATGTAAATAATTATGACTGGTAAATATAGAAAGTTGTTGTAGGAATTTCAAGTGAAAATTTATATAATATAATTTCAGGGTGGTGCTTGAATTTATAAAATTTACCTTTGATTACTCTTGATATCATATAATAGAGTTGCTAATTTTATTTTTTTTAAATTACAAGTTATTATTACTTAGTGAAATTGCGTGAACTTATGTACTATTCTGGGAACTTGTTTTAGAATTTTGGACTAGACAATATAAATCATATTAATCTTAAACACAAATTACGTCATGATAATAGATAGATACATAGATATTGAATAAAAAAGTATACCACTAATACATATTAATAATGTAAAATGGCATGAATTGAATAATACATATAACCTCTCACACTCTATTATCCATACCACTAAGACAATGTAAGTTTGAGGGAGAGCCTTGATTTTATATATCATGAAAGGCTTCATAAATGTAGGTGGTTGTATAAATGTAAGTAGCTGCAAGTGGTTACCTAAAGTCCACTTTAGTGTGGAACTTAGAATTTAGTGCAAGTTACCATGTCCAAATAGGATTATTTTCTAAATAAGAAAATAAAAAATCCTAAGATAATTAAATACTCACTAAGTAAAATTAAGTTGTACCTATAAATTTAAACAAACATACTCCTTAAGTTTAACTTAGGGAGTGTGTATAAAAAATAAGGATAAACCTATGAAATGGTCTCAACACTAAGCTTGATGAGGTACCTATGTACAATGAAAAAAAATGCTTTGGAAAAGGGATGTGACACAAGGATCTCATCTAGAAATAAATACAAAATATTGATGTGGGTTTTATGCACACCATGAAATATTATAAGGTAAATTATAATATTTTAGCATCAATGAAAAAATTCACTCTAAGACACGAGTTATAGGGTATTCATTTATAAACAACTCGGTGGTGGAATAACATAAGCAAAGTAGTTATTTACCTAAGATGGTTTAGATATGACATGAGTATATACCTAATTGAGATGGGTGGATGGATGGGTGAATCTAACCTAAAGTGGGCAAGACAAAAAGAAAACCAAAAAGGAAGAAGGGTAAGACAAAAAATAAGGTTGGTGAATTAGAGTCAGATGAAATCCTTCTCAGTTGGATTTTGAGCTATGGGTTAGCTAAGTAGTTAGAGAACTAATTCTTGATACAAGTTATTATTTCTCATACAAAATAAACAAACATAGTTAAGGGTCAAAGGGAAAAAAAATAGTAAACTTTAGTGCTGATAATCAATGGTTGCTATATTTTTAAAACTTTAATTACACATCTAAAAAGAGAGATTATCATTACTTAACACAAAACATTTACATTAACTATTTTCATAATATCAATAAATGTATAAAATAACACTTTTTTACAACCCAAATACTAAAATAATATAATAAAAAAAATTATTTAATGAATCATCGGTTTAGGGAAAAATAAAAATTACACATCCGGACAAACTTACAAAATAATCCATATAATTTATTATTCATCTTGATAGACAAAAATTATCACCCCTTTGGAATTGAAAGGATATACATATATATATCTTGGAGAGGGGTTTCCTCATCCTCCAATCAAGGTCTAATTTTATAATTTCCAATTATATAATTCATGTAAAGTATGCATGTGCATGATATAAATAAAACATCTAGTCAAAATTGCATAATTATAATATAAATATACGTATGATCAAAAATAGAATGGAGGTATGAGTCCCATTTTCAATGAAATACATGAAATAATATATATTTATATTTAACTATGGTGCCATCTTGGCACTACCCAAAGAAGAAGGAGGGTGCATGCTTGTAGTAGTGATTGGATTAGTTTGAAGCCTGACATGTAGAGAACTACATGAAGTAATAATTAGCAGTGACATGGAAATAGTTATTGATTGAGAAGATTCAGTGGGTCTAATATAAGTCTAAATTATTATACGAAGTGTCACTTTAGATTGAGTGTATATAGGTGTCCTTCATATGGTTGTATTAGCTTTCTCAATAACCTTAAGTTATTCATTTAAAACATATACAACATCAAATTCAACATTTATAATACCAAAAGTGAGCATGGATGGCTTGAATATTCATGGAATCTCATCCATTATTCTCATGTGCCTAACTTCTAAATCTCTAAGGGCCTTTAAATTTCTCACTTTGTCTTTAGAAAAATTAATCAATTATGGAATTTATTTACTAGTTTGATACATAGTGCCTTCAACCTCAACTTTGAAGCTATTTATAACTGGCTTAAGTAAACCCTCAAAATTGGGCCTATTCATCAGATACCTTATAAAATTTATCACATTAGTGACTCTCATATTTCTCAAAATCTCAATTTCCCCACTTTCTTGATTTATAAATTATGCTACCAAGGCTTTTACCTACTAGTACCAATTATAGGAATTGTTTCTCCTAGGGATTACATAATTCAAATCCCAGATAGCCTCTTGGGAAGTCATGAGATTCAAGTGACTATAGGCACTATTTTTGGCATAAGATAGCACAAAATTGAACCTATATTCCAATTATTTCAACTAATTCCAAAAATTTAAGGCTCTTCCCCATTGAGGCTGAGGTTCGCCCCTAGAAGTTCTTATAGTGTTCATAACGTAATATAATTTATTTTTCATGCTTTGAACATTATCAATTATTTCTCTTCAACTGAATGATTTGGATCTATAGTAGGATTTTCTAGGATTTATCTTGGATTATTTAAATTTATTTAATTTCCTCCCTTAATGTATCCATGAAAGAATAAAATTCTTATGCATACTCATCAAGGTTAGTGGGGTTATTTTTTTTTGCTTATTTGTCAGATGAAATAAATTCTCCCTTTGCTCCAATATCACTTCTTCCCCTCTCTTGTCTACTATATTTATCTTACTAAACCCTCTCTATAGTGATACTTTTATTATCAAAATATGTGTGCAATGAATGCCATTTTGTAAGGCCTAGACCTATTTTGTCCTTCTTCCTTTCTTGAGATACCTTGACCTAAGAAGGGAGAATGAGCTCTCCTTTCTCCTCAAGTTGACTAGTTTGTACAGAGGTAATAGGTGGAAAAAATCCTAAAAGAAGCATTGAATCACTTATTTGAATTGGCACTTAGACAAGTGTAACCTTACTCCACCATGAAATGTCCCTCTGGGGTGTAGTCTTCACCACATATCTGGTTTACCCTAGAGTCTTTAAAATTATCATTATGGATGACTTAGTTTGAGTATATTGAGAGATGGTTATATACATTGGGGTATAGGGTTTAGGTGGTGCTCAAGGATTAAAAATAGACATAAACACTAAGTTTTCAAAATGAAACTTATTTTTAAGGTCATGGGGTTTGACCATTATTGAGACAATGGTTAAAGGAATTAAATAATTATAGGTTTGTGTCCCAATTTTCTCAATGTGAGTTTGGGAATATAATGAATTAGTTTATGAATAAATTTTTTTGGAATGCCTCAAATGGGGAAAGGGATGCAACAATTGAACTAGTACATGACACATTGACAATCTAAGTACACATTAAAATAAGTGAGGGAAGATATTACCTCATTCAAAGGTTGCCTTTATTCTTCGATAAGAATATCTTTATTCTACCTACTAGTTGGTGTCTTTACTAGAGTGGATGATATTGTAGTAGTAGATTTAGTGGAGGAACTTGGAGCTATAGGTGCTAGAGTAGGAGATTCTTTCAACATAAATTCTACATCTAATTCTAATGTTTTATCTTCTTCAAGTAATTTAGTAGATGTTGAATCATTTTTTTGTTGTTTTACTACTCCCTCAACTTCTACATTTATTACCTTAATTAATTATGGTTCTTCAACTTATCCTAATGTTTAGGTGTCTTTAGACTCAATTTATTTATATTTATATTTATCTATTTCTTTATAAAATTATGTTTCTTCCTTGAGTTCCATGTCCTGTTTAGACACCCACTCTTCTTCATTATACTACTCTCCTACTTCATCACTATCTAGCACATGGATAGGCTCCATATATTTTGATTTTCCTTTTGATTCCTCCTTTTCCTCTTTTGGTTCCTCATTTAGAAGGTCACCTTTGATAAACATACTTTTAATATGTCTTTCTTCTAGTTTTATATTTGGAGGAGATACAAGATGAGTCTTGGGTTTTCTCTTGTATGTTATAACATAGGGCTAAATAAGAATAGGGGCCTACCATGAAATGAATGGGATGAGAGATGTAGGGGACTCAAAAAAATTGAGGTGAAGCAAGAATGGAAGAAGTAATAGGAGGTAGAGGAACTAAAACTGTAGATGGAAGGGTAACAAAATAACTCTATAAAAATGTAGGAAAACTTACCTGTTGAACTATGGTTAATGGGGGAAAGGGTGATAAAAAAATTACTACTACTTATCCACATACATGAGGTGAATTACTTACAATTTTAGCAGGGATATGAATTACAACTATTGGTTAAGGGATTGGAATTCCCTTAAGAATGTTCTTCCTAATCTAGGGATCTATCTCCCCTTGAGAGGTGCCTTCCTATGATAAGCCAACTTTTATTTGTTATGCAGATGAGGGATGACCATACTATAGTGATAATTAAGTATGGGGCTAGGGCCATTTATGGATTGTGGCTTTATCTTCCTCCTACATAATTTTATTTACCCATTCCCTAGTGATTGAAGGGTCATATTGAATTATCTGGGCCACTACCAATGACACCTTATGCTATTTCATGCAAATGTATACTTTTGAATCATATATAATATTGATGAAATTTTAGTCATGTTTGAATCTCTTATGCCTATAGGAAATGTGGACTCCATTATTTATAAGGTAGAGTAGGTATTACCTCACTCTATTTATGAGATCCTAATTGTTATATTATGCTTGAATTAACCCATAGTGGGCCCTAATCTTACTAACTAAATTGAGGTACCTCTTCAGTGAGTATTGAATTTGGACAATACTTAGAGGGGTATTGTAATAGTACCCTTGATGCTTAGAACTAATATCCCCATCCTCAATATTGTATATTTGAAAGGCTATCTCTTGCTCTACCAATTTGTTTGGAATAAAATGAGGAAAATTCAAAGGAAGGGTTGTGGTTCCTTTTATCCTAATTAAAATGTAGTTATGATGAAACTAGTAGTCTCCCATATTTTCAATGTTTCTCTTTATATTTTCATAAAGGCTAGGAATGAAGCACCCATAAATGGCCTAATATACTAGTGGGTATATCTCTTATACAAATTTATTTATTCCCTTCTAAACCTATAGACATGGAATAACGAAAAGTCATCACAAACTTGTTGTTCACATATTCTATAGATAGATCTCAGTGTTGTCCATAATTTGTGTGCACTATTACCATATGGAATCTACTACATAAGACATCATGTAAAAATTTTCATCATATGGCCTTTCATCAACTTTGAACATCTATACCTTGAGCTAGGTGCTGATAACCTCCCCAAGTGCCACAATTTTATCAAAAGTCAAAAATGACTATCAAGGGAACCCACACTTTGTGTATGTATGTGATGCTATAAAATCCATACAACCTATTTAGCAAGGTGATGAATATTATAATACTTGTCCTATATTTTTTTATGAGAACCAAGGAAATAACCCCTTGAATTTTTATATTTTCACATTTTTCTAGCCACTATTTTAGCTTACCTTCCACTATGTTATGGTCCCACCAAGCAGTGGATGTGACTTGGTTATAAGTTATTTCAGGCACTAGTTGGCATAGATACTTTTCAAAAGCATCCATATAAATATAGGATAACACATTCATGTGAATTCTAAAGTGAAATTAATCTAAAATAATTATATCATTAAGAAATAAATCTTTAAGTAAGTCAATACATGACATTACCTCAGATTTCACTATCACATTATGTAAATCCATTATTTTGATTGGTAATAGATCATCTTTGTATCTTCTCATGTCCTCATCCAACTAGTCCTAAGTTGAATATGGTTTGAGGTTGTCTATCTCATCCCAAATATCTTAGTAATGAGGGAATGGTGATACCCCTTTAACAAAAATACTATGTATAAGTATTTAGTTCTTCCTTTAATATAATATTGAGAGGGTGGCTAGTTTGCTGCTCGAGATGAGGAAGCCATTATTATGTTTTATAATTTTTGTTAAATCGACTGAGTTGATTCATAAATTTGATCAGTAGGAAGATTATGGATTTTGATAGCTTGGTGGCATAAATTTTAACTTTATAAGTCATTGATTAATGAAAATGTGATATTATGTTCTCAATATTTCACATATATTACTTAAAGCTTAAAACTTGAATGCCTAGTTCATGTGAATATAATGCAATGACAACTTTTATCTCTAATTTTAATTTTTATTTAAAATTCATGAGTCAGCTTTGACGGGTGTCTTTTTCCTTTTGCCTAGCTATCAAATCTTGAATTTGTATTCCATCTATGCATCTCTAAGATTTTGACACTTATTTTGATCTTACTTACATGGGGGTATTTAGATTTTCGTAATGCTACTTTGCATGTTTAACATGATGAGGCCATAAAATGGCTCATTATATCAGTAAATAACATCATTTTATTTTACACAAGTCATGTTTTAAAGTGGAATTAGATGTAGTTTTAATAACTTATGCTTGTTTTAGAATGAAATATATGAATATATATAGTCTATTCTTTAGAAGTCATTACAGTCTACATTGTTGTTATTTTTTGACAATTTCTTGTAAAATACATGTTAGATATTGTATATATAAGTTTAAATGAGTCATCAACATAGATATAAAATTTTGAATTTCTCAAATATCAAATTAGAAACAATCTTCATGTAGCTCCAAAGATCCGTAGTAGCTTCAGAATTCTCTACAAATCATATCCAAGTTTATTCAGTTGCTTTTGAGATAGGTGTAATATTTATGCATGATTAACTAAGACATACCAATAAATTTGTATCAACAAAAAACAAGTCTTTTATTTTTGTGTTATTTTTTTGATGTTTTGGTTATGAAGGTGCAAGGAAAAAATTGATAAGTTTTATAGAATAGAAAAAATAGTCATCAAGAATATCCCTAAATTTGAATCTAGTTTCATATTTAGATTTCAATTGAAAAAATAGATAAGTTCTAAAAAAGAATCATCTTGATCTAAGTCTATATGCAAAATTTATAAGAATCTCAACTAGCTCTAGAGTTGCATAAGTCTAGGTCCAAAGTTCATTAGTTTGGCTCCAAGGTCCATCAGTATAGTTCTAAAGTCCATCGGTATAACTCTGAAGTCCATTAGTCTATCTCTATAGTTGCACATAATTAGATTTGAAGACATAAATAATTAATTTTAGGATCTATAAGACTAAGGAAGTAATGAGATAATGTTTTGGGACATGTTTTCGAGTCTTTCTATATATAATTTTTTTATAAATAGAAACTTCTAAAAATAAACATCATGGAAAATTAGTAACTACAAGGCTTTATAAATATGAGAACATGAGAGTAAACAAGATTATTTCTACCTATTTTTAGAAATTATTTATATAAAATATATTTATAGTATTTATAAAAATAATTATTTCAAAACAAGGCAAGATATTTATAGTATTTTAGTTACTATGGATATCTTACACATGAAGTTGTTGTTCAAAATTGAATTGACCAATATTGTGATTGATTCTCTCCAATAAAATTAGAAGTTGTTGGAAATAAAACACAACACCTAAATTCTTTCTAACAAACTAAAAAATAGTGGATTTATAAATTTAGCATTTCCCACTATTTTCTTCTCAATGGAGATTGTTGTTATTCTCCAAATATGTTAAAAACTAAATTTGTTATATTATTAAGATTAAAAAATTAGTTCTAAATTTATTTATTATAGATATTACTCTTAAAAAATAAGTTGTTGAAGAAGTTGTATTATAAATACAACCTTGTCATTCATATTTGGGAGTTAGAGTTAGTACGAAGTTAGAAAGTAGATGATAACATGGATTGAAAATAGTTATCAATAGATATTAAGATTTTTTAGATCGTAATAATTTAAAAAATTAATGACAAAATTAATTTCATGAATTTTATACAAAAAAATATTTCCATGCATGAGGACATGCATAAGTCTAAGTGTGGGAGAGAAGAGAAGGAAAGCATTGAAAACTAGTAAATGGCAACTCTTCTCCAATGAATACATTGATGATTTCAAGGCACTCTTTTCAAACACTTGAATGCATTGTTAAATTCAAAATAATGTTCATTACGATATTTCAATTCATCTTATATGGTTTACAATAAAAAATAGGATGAAGGTATTTATTTAATTCATTGAAAAAAGGGAGTCAATATTCCCAATTAAGGATATCTTTCAATAAAGTAAAAGATCATTGTTAAAATGATCATAGAAAAAGTGGATCAAAATAATGTACAAATATTTACTACTCCAAATAATATAATAAGGTAGAATAATAGAATGAGCCTATAAATATTTTGAAATATGGAAAATGTTTTTTTAGGATAAAATAAGTGGACTGATTTCTACCAAGAACATGGCTCTAATAAATGATTGAGAAAGATAAATCTACAGAGAAAATAGTAGCATACATGAGTTTAAGTGTGGGAGAATGACAAGGTCAAAAAATGAATCACTATATTAGAAAATGACACCATTTTATCTTTCATAAATCATGTTCTAAAGTGGACTTAGATTTAGTTTTATGAACTCTTGCTTGTTTTAGAATGAAACATAGGAATATATCTAGTCTATTCTTTAAAAGTCATTCAAATATACATTGTTATTTTTATAATAATTTCTTAGAAAATAGATGTCAAAATTTTTATATGCAAGCTAAAATGAGTCATCAATGTAGATAGAAAATTTTGAAGTTCTCAAATACCAATTTAGAAACAATCTTCATGTAGCTCCAGATATCCTCAATAGCTTCAAAATCCTAAACAAATCATATCCAAATTTTTTTAGTTACTTTTGATATAGATGTACTATTAATGCATGATTAACTAAGGCATAAAAATAACTTTATATCAACCAAAAGTAGGTTTTGTATTTTTGTGTTGGTTTGTTTGATGTTTTGGTTATGAAGGTGTAAGGACATAATTAACAGGTTCTGAAAAACAACAAAAAAGTCATCAAGAATATACTTAACCCTAAATATAATTGTATATTTAGATTCCTCTAAACTTTTTGACAAGTTAAAAAAGAGAATAATCTTGATCCAAGTCCATATATAAAATTTATAAGCATTTCATCTAGGGCCAAAGTTGTACAAGTTTGGCTCTAGAGTCCATTAGTTTGGTTCTGGAGTCCATCTGTTTGGCTCCAAAGTTTCAAATAATTAGTTCTGAGGATGTAAAGAATTGATTTTGGGGTATATAAGATTAATGAATGAATAGAGAATATATTTAGACTTGTTATACAGTCTTTATATATGTAAAATTTATAAAATCCTAAAAATAGACATCATAAAAAATATCAACTACAAGGGTCTATAACTATGGGAACATGAGAATAAAATAGATGATTGCTACATATTTTAAAAAAGTATTTATATGAAATCTATTTATAATATTTATAAAAATAAGTATTTTGAAATAAGGTAAGATAGTTATAGTATTTCAGCTACTATGGATATCTCATACATCAAATTATTGGAGGAAACCAAATTGGCCAAGATTATGATTGATTCTCTCTAACAAAATTAGAAGTTGTTGGAAAGAAAATAAAACACATAAACTCTCTTCAACAAATTAGAAAATGGCAAATTTGTGAATTTAGCATTTTCCACTATTTAATCTTTAATGGGGATTATTTTTATTCTCAAAATATATAAAAAATCAAATTTGTTATATTGTTAGCTTAGAAGAACAATTAGTTTCAAAACTGATTTGTTATATTGTTAATATTAAAAAATTAGTTCTAAACTGATTTATTAAAGTTGATGCTTTAAAAAAATAAGTTGTTGAAGAAGTTGTATTATAAATACAACCTTTTCATTTATAGTTGGGAGTTAAAAAAGTTATTATGAAGTGAGAAAGTAGATGATAACATGGATTGAAGATAATTATCAATAGATATGGAGTTTTTTAAGATTGTAATCATTTTTAAAATTAATGACGAATTGATTTCATGAAGTTTATACAAATCTAGTGTTGTTTTAATCTTATTCTAAGAGAGAGAGAGTAAAGACTCACTCGACCAAATAAGCATGATTTATTATAGTATTTATATGTTTATATTATTCTATGCTTTTATTATTCATTCCTCTATGCAAAATATTGTGTTATATGTTTAACTTATAGGTATATGTATTTATGCATGCATGTTCTAATTAAGATTATTTTTACCCATTTAAATTTCAAGCATTTTTATTTCACACAAATTTTTATTTCAACAACATACATTAAAAGTGTGATTACATTTACTAAATTTTATCTTTCTAAAAATAGATTAAAAGTGTGTTTACTTTAATGTAGTTTAAATTTCAGCAAAGTATGTTTCCTATACAAGCATTCTAATTTATCAAGTGTGTTTACTTTTACAAGTAATAGAGTAGATTTTAATTCAATCAAGTATATTAGATATTAAGGAGTAAATGATCTACAACTCCCCCCAAATTGACAAATATTAGTCATTATCCTTTATATATTATTGTTGATTAGCGTTGGACATTGGCCCTGGTTTGATATGATATCAAATTAATTTAGTTGATTAAATGAAGAGGACACAATGATGCTCATCATGGTGTGTTGTAAATTAATGATATTTTTCAACTTGACATGATCTCAGGGTTCTGAGATTTTAAAATTGAAGTTGTGTACTACTCCCAAAAAGTATTGTGCACATGGGATGTTGCCATGTGGAACAATCTCAGGGATCTAGGGTTCAAAAGACTTTGACATTTCAATTTTGAATGATAAGCTCTAGAATTCTGATAAGATGACACATGGATGACTATTAGCTCTATGGAGAATACTATATTTTACTCTTATACCTTCCTCTTGACAAGTGTCAAGAATATTGAGATGATGATATGTGGATGGTCCTTGGGAGTCTGAAGAAATGGAACACTATAAATGTACCTTCAATTGATAGGCTTAGAATGAATGAGATCATGCCACATGGAAAAATCTCATTAATATGAATACTTATAACTTTTAGCACTATAATTGTAACTAATAAGGTCTGAGTGAATGAGATTATGCCACCTATTGTGATATCATCTAATTGGCTGATCTAGAAATTTGAATTTATTGAACATGCCTTGATCTTATGGGATATTGAGTTGAAAGGATTGTGCAAAGTGCCATGATATCAGGGTTTTATGAACACAAAATACTTATAACTTTCATGAAGACTGACTAAGTGTTGAGTTAATAATATTTTAACACATCGATAACTCACACTAACCTAGGGACTTAGAATGTGTTGAAAGTAAAAAATAAATATTGAAAAAGATGTTTCCATGTAGAATGATTTAGAAAATCTAGTTTATCAAAGGGACTTAGAGTATTTCTATTTTATAATTATGATTGATTGCGAGCAAACATAATGTTGATATATATCATGATGTGGGAAATTAAATGAAAATATGAATCCCAAGAATAAGATGTTGCACATAAAATCTTAGATATGCCAAAACATCTTCATTACTCATATTAGTCCATTAAATCAAAAACCAAATTTGAATAAGCATTCAAAATATTATAAAATATCAAAGGTGGTAAATAAATCATGAATGGTATGTAAACTCTGATTTTCTTTATTTTGGAAATCTAAAAAGTGAATTAGACTTCAAAAACAACTTTAGGCTTATGTATATTAGACCAATATTATAATTCATAAGGTTGATATGGAACCCATATGAAGAATCCTAACAATAATGGGTCCTTCTTTGAATTTTGAAAATGAGGTGTGTTGGGGTATAAGAAATGATGACTAAGTGAGAAAATACTCATGAATATTTGAGAATATATAATTTCAATTTATGTATCATAATATAACTTTAGTCTTTATAGGAAAAAAAATAAACCAGTCAATTGAAAGAGACTCCAACCTCTTCATGCAACATAATAACCTTTTTTATTCCTAAGATCTATATGTGATTTTATGGAATTCATTTACCTATGTTTATGATAGTATTGACAAAGATTTGGATATACACTATAGGTTTCATTTTGATATCTAATTTTTATAAACAATAATAAGAAAACCCTGAGTATTGCTCTACTTCTAGCTAGGCATCCATAGCCCTAACAAAAATACCTCTAATTCCAAATTTAAGCATTGATCTACTACCAACCAGAAATTTATAGCCCTGATAGAGTTTGATTGAATCATCATTCTTCCATAAGTTTATATGATTTTTTTAGAGCACAAATGGAAGAAGGGTTAGGAACCACCATTAACTGGGTATATGTATAATACAATTTGTTTTATTAATATGTCCCTATTAGTATATATCCATATCAATGTTTATTTTCTCTCATCCAAGTTTTAACATGTAATAGTGCACTTGATCTTTGGAAATGAAAAGTATTTCTAAAATTTGCATGAATAGATCAAAATAATTTTCAAAGACATGGAAAATCTATCAATCCAAATAAACACTTGAATTCAGTTATAACCCAAACCTTAATCTAATAATTATCAAAGTAATACCAAAACAAATCTTGGTGGATTCTCATTATGTACTTATTGAGTCATCCCCTTTATTTGATAATTATTTCATGATTCTTGCAAAATAAATTGACTGGATTATTCTATAATTTTAAGAAAGCTAATCTAGAAAGCTAATCTAGAAAGCAATAAAACTAATTATGAAAGCAAATAATGAGAAAATAAAATTAATATAAGAAAACAAGAAATATATCTAAGAACACTAATGATAAAAAGTAATAAATCTATTCTATAAATCAAGAAACCTAATCTACTCCTAGTTCCATGTTGAAACTCATAGTCATTCAGAAGCATCTCTAATTAGAATAGCCATGAAATAATTTTTCAAAAGTTGTCCATTGATTGTAAAAGTGAGGTCATTAACCTGGAGGTCCTTAATACAAAAAGTATGGCTACCTAGGATTTTAGATATTTAGTATGGCCCAATCTATAAATGAGAGAATTTATCATGTTGCCTTTTATTTTCATGTGATTTATCCCATAAAAGCAGTAAATATGAAATATTAAAAGCCTTGATTTTGGATCTTTTATTAAACCATATTTTGATGATGTATGGGTACTTACTGAAACTATGTAGTGTTTCAGTTCATGTATTTTCCACCTAAATTATGTTAAGTAGTCTGGATTGATTTTTTTCATCTTTTCCCATATACTCTTGCATGAACTGATATGTTGATAGTATGAAAGTAATATGAAAAATTGGTTATTGTCCATACACTAGAAAGAAAGGTAAAGACTTGAGGGCTTGTTTATACCTTGTTTTATCTACCTATTGGTATTTTGTCTTGTCAAGGTCAAATACCAACCTCTATAATTCAAAACTTTCTAGGATCTTGTTAACAACCTCTATAAGGTGGTTGAATAGGTGTATTTTGTTTTAAAAAAGTTAGTTTTGGTCATTTAATGACTAATATGGATGTCAAAGGTCACAAAATTACTCATAATACATTTGAATACATTCATATATATGAATTTTACCTTAGTCCAAAGTTTTAAAAACTAAAAAGATGTTTTGATGCAAATTTAAGTAAAAAAGGGTCTATTTCTAGCTTCCACATGCCAAATTTGGCCTCAAAAGAATGTAAAAGGATAATTTTTTTTGTGTTTACATGATAAATGACTCTTTATATTTCTATTATCTTCTAATTATGGTGGTGGAAGCTTTAGTTTTTAATTAAAGGCAAAGAAAAGGCTATATTTATTCTTTTTTCAAAGAGTAGTATGGACTTGTACATAATTACATACATTTGAGGTTTGAAGCAAGAAAAAATAGGAATGAGATATGTTCATGAAGAATTTTAGGGAAATTGGAGGAAAAACAAGCTCAAAATCAGTTCATATTCTCCACCTTGCTAGTTTGTACATAGTGAAAGGCCTTCAGGTTTGTAGCTGGTATGGTTTGGAGAGAGAAGATCCAAGTCTAAGTTTTTGGTCAAATAAAGTAGACTAAAAGGTATTATTTATGGATTAAATGGTTCTTAAATTTTTCTCTTCTTGCTCATGAATCATCCATTTAAAGTCAAGCTTAATTTTTTAGTTTTGCATCCATGAAGGCAATCAATTTTCTACCAATTCTCCTCATCAGGGCATCATTTCAAGAAAATTCAAGTTTTTAGAGATTATTTAGAACATAATACACATTACCATATCCTCATTAATTATTTTTACACATGTGTGAAGGTAAATCAAAGATCACAAATACAAAGAGTGTAATCTACAATTTGGCATGCTTATAAAGAGGAATTGTATGGTCTAGGAGAGAGAAGGTTTTCAAGTTTTCTAGGTTTCCTTGATGACATGGATGCCCTTCATGTTATAATTTTATACATTAAATTTTTTCAAGGTTTCATATCTAATAATACCATTCATATGCTCTCAAATAATCTCAAAAGGCCTATTTAGCATTGTTTAAGGAAAATTAACATATTTTAAGGTTTTTTGCAAAAACCTATGTTTCATTTTTAGCTTATTATCCTTGTCAAAAAGAATAAAAATTGATATGGTGTGAGGATATTATTTTAATGTTTGAATATTACCCTTCAAGTTTCCATTTTCATGCTCATAGTGCCCTTTGTCACCTCCATCTCACTCACCTTCAACCTCACTATCATATGTTACCTTTACCTTGTGGTTTGGCTTCTTTTCCATCTTCATTTAGGTGTCCTCATTCTCCATTCATGTCATCACCCCTTCCATCCATATTCACACTATGAATCCATCAAAAATATAATCCAAAGCATATCTAGGTCTATCATGGTTATGGTTACTTAAAGGAGGTATCCAGACCTTGAAGCATCAAACTACAACCAAAGAGAAGCACACTTATAGTAGTACACCATAGTCAAGTGTTTGTTATAAAATTTCAAAGAAGGGAGAGGTTTGGTTTGAAGATTAATCCTTAAATACCTTTGAGATAATCCAAAATTTATTTCATTCATGTCATAAGTAAAATGAGTAGCCTCTAAACAAGTAGTCAAGTGTCATTTAAGACACCTACATGCCTAGATGAAGATAAAACCTATAGTGGCTAAGGTCTTAGTAGTCATAAGTTTGTTCAAGTTTCAAGAGGGTGTTCATGAATAGTATAAAAATTAGAAACATATACCTCAAGTTAAACACAGTTAAAGTATTAAGTGACTCAAAAGGCTCAAAGGAGACCTATAGCCAACTGTGAGGGCAACCTACAGTGAACTAGGTTTACAACAAAGTTGGAGTTTTCATGGTTTAAGCACTTCAAGAGGATGATATTGTGGCTATAGATATATAACATACAAGTAAATGACACCTTCACACTTATTATCACTATTTCCCAAAATATCTAAAGCCTAAATCAGGGCTATAGTCCATACATGTCAGTAATCGAAGTCAAGTATAATCAAGTATAGGTGAAAAGTAAGATTGTCTTCAAGAGTAATGATATGAATAATAAATATTATTATAAAATTATGTATATGAATTTTGGTGTCAAGGATATATTTAATGATAAGGATGATACTCCTATCATTATCAAGAAACTATCTCCACTTACAACTACAAAAAAAGAACACAATCAAAAGAAAGAAAAACAATAACTATGAGGGAAGTTTTCAAAGTAGTGAGAGGCTAAAACATTACTAGATTGATCATAAAAATGACCATGGGGACTAGTAACCTTAGTACATAACTCCATAAAACACACCATGAAGTTCAAGAAAGGCTTGAAAAGGAGAATAGTGACCTATAACCATGCTTAAGATAGGCCTATAGCCATCTACAAGGATTTTTAAGTACAAAGGCCTAGATAGAAGCTTCATGTTTTAAGAAGATGCATCAAGAGAACAAGTGAGATTAAATCATAAAGATAATTTGAGGACTCTAAAAAAATGATACAGTTAGCTACAAACCTCAAAACATTCATCTATAACCTCACTAAAGGATAAACCTAGCTAGTTGAAGCAAGTGAAGAGAACATAGTGGTTTCTAAAGAGGTAATATGCTCAAGATGATGATTTATATGAACAACAAGATGATATATTAGATATATAGGTAATGATAAACAACCCACCACCCTCAAACACCCCACAAGGATTTTTAAGTACAAAGACCTAGATAGAAGCTTCATGTTTTAAGAAGATGCATCAAGAGAACAAGTGAGATTAAATCATAAAGATAATTTGAGGACTCTAAAAAAATGATACAATTAGCTACAAACCTCAAAACATTCATCTACAACCTCACTAAAGGATAGACCTAGCTAGTTGAAGCAAGTGAAGAGAACATAGTGGTTTCTAAAGAGGTAATATGCTCAAGATGATGATTTATATGAACAAAAAGATGATATATTAGATATATAGGTAATGATAAACAACCCACCACCCCCAAATGCCCCACCCCACTGCACCCCCCCAAGTACTAAGATAGTACATTCAAGGTCAATAAACATACCTACAACCATACACAACCACCAAACATAGTCATAAGGAGTTTTCTTAGGTAAAATGGTCTATTAGAAGGTTTCATGAAGTATTGAGGGGTCATAAGGAAAATAGTGGTGTGATGTGGATCTAATAAAGAATAAAAGTGTTACAAACACTTTTACACACTCATCTACCCCAAAAATATCACACACAACAAGCTTATAAAGCCCTAGAATTATGCTATCTCCTCACTAAGACTAGGACTAAAAAATATTGTATGCTTCAAGGATAAAGTAAGGTTAATGTATTATTTAAAAGAGATATGAATTCATTTATAAGATCATGAGGAAGGGTGATCCAAGGAAATATGTAGTCATTGAATTCTTATCAAACCCTATAGTCATGAGAATACAATCATCCTTTAAGAATAGTTCATATGAATTGAGGGTTGTGGTCTCTATACAAAATCTATAATGAAAATAATATGTCAAGGTAGTGGTGATGATAATATTAAGAGGTCATGGATTTCCAATTACTACCTATAGTCAGGGTCAACAGGACACTCACCTACAACACACACACACACACACACACACACACACACACACACACACACACACACACACACACACACACACACACACACACACACACACACACACACACACACACACACACATGCCATTTATTACAAGCACAATCATATGAGAAAATATGCATACAAGACATCTAAAATTAGGAAGTAGACCTATGAAAATATATTAGGTAAATTAAATGAAAAGTTGGCATCCAAATACTATTCAATTCCACCAAGATGTTTCCAACTCATAAGGATTATAGTACACAATCAAGTGTATGAAATATAACTATGTGAAGTCAAAAAAGCATTGTTTGAGGTCAAAACATGCTAGAATAAGGGTGAGAGATGGTTTAAAGTTGGTTGAGAGGAATATTAATCACTAAATTAGTATAAATTTAATCTTAAAATATTCCATGTTACATGAAATTAACCCCCACATACATCAACATAGTCAAGTGCATGCTCAGTCAATGCATAAGAGATAGTTTGAGAGAGATTAGTGCCTTTTAGGCACCTATAGGTGTAATAAAGACATATAAATTGGTGAAAATAACAATAATTAATCTATTAATCTTACATACCATTCTAAATATTATTTCACAAGTGTAAGTGCCCACTAGTTTGACACAATCCCTTACTTATCTTAAAATAGTCATGATTGAGCTAGAGGAGGTTCTTGTGGGTATCAAGGTGCAACAAAGGTTTATAATATCATTAAAGTATTTTAAAATAATTAATATATATTATTAAATATTCATAATACCTTTAAAGAGTGTTAAAACTCTAATTGATATGCAAACCACGCCCTTGAGGGCTAAAATAAGTAAGCAAACCTATAGCACCAAAAGGCATTTTTTGACCTATCAAGAAAGATGAAACATATAAAAGGATTTTATGACATGTAAAAGGTCTCATGATGATTATTTAAAGTATGGAGAATCAATGTAGGAGTAATTTTCAATCCAAGAAGGAAATTTAAATTATGCATTTTTAAACACCCATTCAAGCCACCTAATCAAGTGCTCGTATCTTTCACCACATGAAGAGTTTGGAAAAATGATCTTAGAATGATTTGAGTAACCATATTACATTATAATTTATGAAAAATTGAGGTTTTTTTAGCGTTTTTGATTTTATGAACAATCATTAAGAGCATAAACATGTCCAAAATGCTTGTAAACCCTATAGGCAAATTTCTTCATGTAGACATATTTTCAGACATTTTTCATGGGAACCCACTATTATTATGGAATTTAAGGGTGTGTGTATACTAAAAATTCATATAAATAATATTGGGTTTGGAGGTCTATGATTTATGAACCATCATTAAGAAGGTTCAGCTCTAAAACCCTCCCAAACCCTCATAATGATTAGTTGTGAGAAAAGTTGATTTTGTTTCCATAAAAACCTATTGGATCAAATTGAAACATATTTAAACATAATTTAAACTTATAGAGGGTCCCAAAAATAATCATTTTTTGTATGGAATTGTACAAATTAGGGTAGAAATCAATTTTTTGAGGGAAGAAAACACAAAAGATGAGGTACAAAGTAGTATACATGAAATATAATCCATGAAGGTTGAAGCATAATTTTTTTTTATTAATCATAAAATCATCAATTGGTCATAAATATTCCTATAATTTCCCTTACCATCTCATCCAAAATAGCCGCTTTACAGGAAAATGTGGTAGAATTGACCTAGTCAACCATGGTGATTGAGTTGTAAGAGTTTTTTCCATCAAGAACACCTAGCTCATGGTGTGAGGAGTTGTTACAGGTCTAATAATAATTTTATTTTTAGTTTTAATGGTTTTATTGTAGGTTATAATGGAGTTCAAGTGTAATAAATAGGCTATTAGGTCTAATTGGCCTAGTAGGCCTATTTGATCAAACAATCAAAGAGGAAATTGGTGTTGATTGAATATCAAAGATTTCACACACCACTTATCTATTTTTAAAGTGTATATATAATTAAATTTCAAGTATTGAAGTCCCATTTCATGTAAATAAAGGTCTTAGTAGAGTTTATCTTATCTTAAAGACCAATCACTTCAGTTGATTAGTTGACTAGCATCATGCATTCTCCTTAGTTTTCATACAAAGGAGGGGCATTCACATAGTTTAAACTTACTTCAAGTGAATTTATCCACCAATTTATAGTGTATAATTTATTCAAATTTATTTTTTCAAGTCATAGATGGGCCCTCCTTTCCTTTCCAACACAAAAGAGAAGATCATGCAAAGACTTTCAACATGTAGACACTTTTTGAAGACTATTGTTTATAATTGTAAAAGGATATTGACTTAAGTTAAAGTATAATTGAATTATCCTTCTTCCCTCTATGCCACATTGGCTATAGATTCTATTTTTATATATATTGAATCTTTTAATACATTTTTCAAATCCCTTAGGCTAGTATAGAGAGATGATACATAAATTATAACTTACACCAAAAATCAATAAAGAGAGTTTCTTTGAGGATCAATTTATGATTGTAATGTGTAATTTTTATTGTTTATTTGCATATAAGTGCAGTATATATCTCATTTTTTAGGTCATTTCCTCACCTAATACTATGATTTCATCCTTTATAGGTCACTTGAAGAGTTAAGAAAAAAAATTGTGTTGAAGATTGTTAGTATGTAGTGTATTTAGAGACCTTCATTCAAACACATTCAATATGTAAAAATTCATTTGAAATACTAATGTTTAGGATTGATCCGAGAGATTTATTTTGAAAAATTATTCTATCTTGATCCATATGTGTGCCTAATTTTTAAAGTTTATAGAAGATTAATCACTATTTAGGTGCATCACCATCATAACATAGTTTTCATTTTCATTTACTCCTTACTCTTTTCATCCCAACATAAAATATGTAGTTGATCCTAAATACATATATTCAAAGGATATATCCTCACAACTAGAGTTATAATCTAGATACAAGTATCCCAAAACCTTAGATCATTCTAATGTTAGTCTAAATATGAGTTAAATTTGAGCAATTTGATTTCAACTGGGTCCTATCTAGGTTGCTAATATTTATAACACACCAATGGAACTAATTATTCATATAAATTAAAGAATATATCTACATATCTAAGTATAGTAGCAAGTTTTAGGGTGTTATTTTTAGATTTACATACATTTCATGCCATCTAGAGTGGTTACAAGATCCCCTACAAAAGGGAAAGAGACAAATTTCACTAAGTTGTCTTTCTAATCAGTAAAGAAAAAGAAAGCCTCTCAGTACAATCCAAATCCCACACCACCTAATTCTCCTATTATTTTTTGAAGAACTTCTCCTATTCCTATTTAGACAAATATTTTTTATCCAAATGTTGTTGTAAATCCCATTCCCCAAATGGATATCCCTAGAATAAAAGACTTTGTACCATTCAATAATAGTAGCTCCCTGAACATCAATCAATGAGATGATATTCCAACTGCTACCCTAAAGTCTCTTCCTTATTTAATAGGAAAAAATCTAGTTACTCCTATAGAACATATTGTATATATAGCTAATCTTTGTTTAGTGCACCATGTGACTTAGGAAAATGTAGCTATGAGGTTATTAACAACTTCATTCAAAGGCAAAGCACTTTAGTGGTATAGAGGATTGACACCTACATCATTTGATAATTGGGATGAATTTGGAGAAGTCTTGTACTACAAATTTGAGGACAAAAGTGATCATCTTTCACTAGTGGATCAACTTACAACAATCAAGAGGTTTCCTCATGAATTGTTGGTGGATTTCAATTATATGTTTCAAAAAATATAGAATAAAATACCTGTAGTTATCAAGCCTACTCTAAACTATGCATTTTTGTACTATCTAAAGGCTCTCAATTTAGATGTAGCTATGATGATCCAATACATGGGAGGGAATACTTTACCTAAGGCTTATAAAGTAGTAATAAAGGCTAAAAAAAACTTAATACAAGTAGGTAAATTGTCTCCAAGGCCACCTATGCCTTTATTTCTAGAGATTCACCCTCCTGGTCCTACTGTTACTACAATTCTATATTTAACAAGTCTTTATCAAATAAAACATAATCATATTGATATATTATGGAAGATAAAGAGTCTTCTCAAATCTCAAAACAACAAATTGGTTACAATGAAAAGGAAGAAAGCTCCACCTTAAAGGCCATACCAGAATCCCACTCAAAATTACCAGTACAATATGCCACCCTATTAGTCCAATCAACAAAGATAAGGGTAAAATTCTCAATCAAGGAAATACAATCCTAATTCTCTAAGAAATTATAGATCTATAGTTCCAACTCAGAGGAACTATGCTTAGGAGGGTTGATGGAATAATCAGTGGGATTAAACAAATAACATGGCAATGGCTTAAACTAGTGAGAGTTATCAACAATCTTATATGTAGCAGAGTTCAACTCCTTTTCCAGATGACAACCAACCACCTTCTCATCATAAGGAAGCTTATCTACCATATAGAGACATTACTTCTTTCACTCAAGCAGAGGTACCTAATCAACAAGGAGAATGTATAAGTAAAACACCTATTAAAACTATATTTGTTAACTTTTAAAAAGGTGGGAATTCATTTTAGCACATAACTGTAAATAAAGGCCAAAATATGTCCAATCTTGATAATTCTATTTCAGCCCATACTAGATCCAATAAAAGGGTAATTGGTGAAGGTTCAGGTCCTAAAAAGGTAGATCCTCTTCCTTATTAGCCACCCCAAAATACCACCACTCAAGATGTGCCTCAGAAGACATCAAATCAACAAATACAAGATCTAAAGGGGTAGAATTTGAAGGGTCCTTACATTCCTTAGTTCACACAACACTTAGGAGGCACTTCTACTCCTTAATTGTAGCTCAGGATAACCACTTATCCACTCAATATTATGGATCAAATAAAGAAGGATAATGTATCAATTTCTATGTGGGATACACTATTAATCCTAGGTCAAAATAAGATTCTACAAGAGGAACTTTCAAAGCTCAATATCACAGATAGGCATCTTGAAAAGGAGAGAGTAAGTACTATTCTAACAAATTTAAATCAAGTTATTGAACATTAAGCTCTAAAGGTGATGAATTCTCCTCCCTTTTATCTTTATATTGTCATAGGAGATTTTTTGGTTCATAATTGTATGATTGGTAGTGGTGCTAGTACCTCTATCATGCCCAAGTTAATGGATGATAAAATAGGACTTCAATATGAACCCCATGAGAAAGGTGTCTTGTAATTAGATGGGTCTTCTATAAATATTGTAGGTGTTTTGAGAGATCTTAAAGCCATACTTGATGCTTGTCCAAATTTTACCATCACACAAGATGTGGTTGTTGTTGATTTACCTTCTTATTTTGCACTATGCCTATCTAGATATTTTATTGATAAGATAGGAGGTTACATTTATTTTTATTGGTCATATATGGTTTTTATAACTAGGTATGGAACCAAAGTACTAATAATATCTGAGCCTATTTCCATATTTCACCTAGAACCTTATATGTGAAATATGTCAAATGCGAATTGTAGTATTTTAGAAGAGGATGAAAATGTCAGTGATCAAGAAACTTCCAAGTCACTTGAAGGCATACCAAATTGACTCCTAGATGAGTGGTTTATTGATAAATATGGATATGACCTCTAAAAAATTCTTGAATAATCAAGTTTTGGTGTCTATTGTATGCATGAAGAAGGTGACTTATTACCTAGTCTCACTAGCTCAATACAAGATCAAGGAGTGTGGAATCTATAATTTAATGGATCCAGATCAAAGAATGGAAGTAGGGCTGGTGTAATGTTGGTTTCAACTCAAAATAAAAGTTATTACTTTTTTTAATATTTTATTTTAGTTGTACATCAAATATTGCAGAGTATGAAGCTCTTATTCATGGCCTACAATGGGCTAGAAAGAGGGGTGTTAAGCTTTTTTAGGTGAAAGGTGAAAGTGAGTTCGTAGTAAAAAAATTTAGAGGTTTAAGTATATAAAATTATCCTCTCCTAAAGGCATATAAACATAAATTTTTGGACCTCATGGAATATTTCTAGGCATTTGATATTCACTCTATTCCTAGAGGAGCCAATAAACAAGTAGATAGACTTGCTACCATAGGAGCATAATATGATATTGTGGATCAACTCAAGGACACTAAAAATTAGACCAAAATCAAGGTTGTATGTATTCCTTCAGTTCCAAATAATGATGTAAGTTGACAATTTTTTGACAGTGATAAACAAATAGCTTGTTTCTTACAAAATGAGGCAAAATTATGCCCAAAAAATCATGATAAATTACAAAGCCAATATGAAGATCAAATTGTGAAATTAAGATAAAATAATCTCCCTAAAGGTTTGGTGAATTTATAAAGCATTTTTAATGAATATTATCAGCTAAGAAAGGATAAGGTAAGCATCTCTTCCAAGAAAGAACATTATGAGCAAATTGCCATAGCTGAAGGTAAGAAACTCAAGTTGGGAAAAATTAACACTAATATTGAGAGAGGAGATTTCATATCATTTTATAAGGAGTTCATGGATGTATTTTCTTGGGAGTATCATTATTTGAAAGGTTTTGATCTTAGGTTAGCAAAAAATACTATTGAGCTGGAAGAGGATGCAAAACCAGTAAGACAGAAGCAAAGGCCAATCAACCCCAAGGTTGAAATCCTCACGAGAAAATAAATTACAAAGCTAATTTAATATAATATAATATTTTATATAAAACATTTAACATAGGTAGAAAACCTGGCACCTATGAAATAGATTTTAGAGTTTTGAATAGAGTGTCACTGAAAGATCAATATCCTCTTTCCTCCATGGGTCAAATTTTGTAGAGAGTATTAGGTTCATAGAGGATATCTCTACTAGATGGGTACTCAAGTTAAAATAAGATATTGGTGAAAGAGAAATACTAATACAAAAAAACTTTCACCACTAAATGGGGTACTTATACATATAAAAAGATGCCCTTTGGACTCTCCAATGCTGGAGCTACTTTTCAAAGGATAATAGATGCTGATTTTCATGGTATTTTAAGTGAAATGGTTTTAGTTTATCTTGATGAAATTAATATATTTTAAAAATATCTTAATGATCATCTAACACACTTGAGATTGGTTTTTGATAGATGTAGACAATTTAGAGTTTCCTTGAATCTAAAGAAGTGCATCTTTGCAGTGCATGAGGGAGGACTTCTTGGACATGTAATGTCCAAAGCTAGAATTTTAATTGATCCAAAGAGAATATAAGAAATAATTTCTCCATAATTACCTAAAAATAAGAAATAATTATACATATTATTAAGAAAGATTAATTTCATCAGAAGAATCATTTTTGGTTTTGCAGATTTGGTACGGTCACTCACTCAAATACTTACAAAACATAAAGATTTAACTTAGAACAAGGAGGGTAAAAGAAGCTTTGAGGACATCAAAGAGGACATTATCCAAGATCCTAATTTTATCAATACTAATTTTAGTAAATATCTATTTATGTATGCTTTCTCTACATGTAGTATAATTTCAGCCATGCTTATGCAATAAAATAGTGAAGGTTTGGATCAGCCCATTGCTTTTTTTAGTCAAGATTTAGAGGGATATGAGAAGAGGTATTATTTTTTTGAAAATCATGCATTTTATTTTATAATAAGTTTGAAAATTTTTATACATTTGGTTTCAAATAATATATATTTTTTAATATATAGCTTAGTGTGAAGGATTTTATCCTTTACAGAGATGTAAGTGAAGATGGATGGGTCACTAAATGCATGGAATATGAAATTGAAGTGAAGGTAAAAAATATGGATAGAGGTAGAGGATTATGTGAACATCTTACCATAGATTTGAAATAAGAAAAAGAGGTGATTTTGACAGTTTAGGACACTCAATATGAATTTGAAACTATCTCTAGTTCCAACTAGACACAAGAAATTGCTAGATTCTTCCAAATAGGAGAGTTTCCTATGGGATTAAATGAATCAAAGAGGAGAAAATTTAGGCTGAAATCAAAACCATACATTATAATTGATATATTTATTTTCAAAAATGATATTGAAGGTATGTTATTAAGGTGTGTTGAAACTATTCAAATTGACAAAATTTTAGAGCAATTTCATGATAGTCCTTTAGGAACCCATTTTATGGCTAAGATTACAGTAGAAAAAATTATTATATCTAGTTTTTTTTTGTCTAATTTTTTCAAGGATGCACATACATGGGCTAGAAAATGTACAAAGTGTGAAATGTTTATAGGGAAATAGAGACTAGCTACTATGCCATTGAAGCTTATTCAAGTTGAGCAACCTTTCATGCAATGGGGTTTAGAATTCATTGGTATGATTCATCCTCCATTAAGTGCTGGTCATAAGTGGGTTTTGATATCCATATATTATTTTACTAGGTGGGTGGAGGTAGTTCCACTGAAGGAGGCAAATGAGAACTCATTTATTGAGTTCTATGATAGTCTAGTCACCCATTTTGGAGTCCCTTCAACTATCATATCAGATAATGCTTTGGCATTTAACAGTGTAAAGGTATGTGAATGGGATCTTAATCATGGTATTTATATAAAACCTTCATCAAATTATTATTCATAGGTAAATAGACTTGTAGAGTCCACTAACAAGAACCTGATTCAGATCATCAAGAGAACAATGGAAGATAATCAGAGATCATGACATTCAAAATTAAAGACTACCTTATGGGAAGATATAATCACTCCTAAGAAGGACATTTGTCATTAAACTTATCTTTTAGTTTATGGAAGAGAATAAAGGCTTCCTATCTCATTAGAAATTCTAGCTTTGGAGCTTGCACATCAACTAGAGCTTATGGAAAATGATGAAATAGAGGTAAGGATGAATGAACTAAGAGAATTAGAAGAAATAAGAAATGATTCCATGCATATCGTGTGTTCAAACCAAAAAAAGTCAAAAAATCCTTTGATAAAAAATCTTCATCAAAGATATTTTATAAAGGAAACATAGTAATCAAATGGGATGAAGAATGTGTCAAACTAGATAAAAACTCCAAATTTGATAGACTTTAGAGTGGCCCATATGTTATCACTAATTGTAAAGAAAGAAATGCTTTCCAATTATATAAACTGAGTAGAGAGGAAATTCCTATTCTTATGAATGGGATGTTCCTCAAGTACTGCTATTAGGAGAGTCACTCCTTTGTACATAGTCATAGTTTCATTCATCTAAGTGCACAAGTTGTACATGCTTTGTTAAGTTGTTATTTTTATTTAGTAGTTAGTTGTTGTTTCTAGTTTGTGTTTATTTTTTTGTTTGTTTTAGTGTCTACAAGTTTTCATAGTTTCTAAGTATAGTCCAAGGTCTAATATGGTCCAAAAATTCTAATTTTTTTTGACTAGTAGGTTGTTCAAACCCTATGAGTCACCATAAATGTTGGTAATTTGGCCTTTCAAGTCCAAATACCAACCCCTATAATTCAAAACTTTCCACGATCCTGTCAATAGCCTCTGCAAGGTGGTTAAATATGTGTATTTTGGTTTTAAAAGGTTAGTTTTAGTCATTTAATGAATAATATGGATTTCAAATTTCATAAAATAATTAATAATACATTTTAATACATTCATCTATATGACTTTTACCTTAGTATAAAGTTTGAAAAGCTAAAATGATGTTTTGATGCAAATTTAAGTAAAAAAGGGTCTATTTCCAGCTCTCATGTGAAAAATTTGGCCTCAAAATCATGTAAAAGGATTAAAATTTTTGTTTTTTCATGATAAATGAATCATGATACTTCTATTATTTTCTAATTATGGTGGTGGAAGCTTTAGTTTTGAATAAATGATAAAGAAAAGTTTATTTTCATTCTTTTTTCAAAGAGTAGTATGGACTTGTATGGAAATCCATACGTCTGAGGTCTAAATAAAGAGAATCAGGTCATGAAATATGTTCATGAATAATTTTAGGTAAATTGGAGGCAAAAATAGCTCAAAAATGGTTCATATTCTCTAGCTTGGTATTTTACACATAGTGGCAAGCCTTCAGGTTTGCAACTGGTATAGTTTGGAAAGAGAAGATCCAAGTCTAAATTTTTGGTCAAAGAAATAAGAATTATAGGAGTTATTTTTGGAGTAATTGGTATTTAAATTGGCCTATTTTAACTCATTAATCATCCATTTGAATTCAAGATTAATTCTATAGTTTTGTATCCATGAAGGCAACCAATTTTCAACAAATTTTCCTCATCAGGGCATCATTTCAAGAAAATTCAAGTTTTCAAAGATTATTTGAAACCTAATACAACTTACCATGGAATAATTTATTAAATTTACACATGTATGAAGGTAAATCAAATCTCACAAATATAAGGAGTACAATCTATAGTTTGGCATGCTTTTAAAGAGGAATTATACGTGTAAGAGAGAGAGAAGATTTTCAAGTTTTCTTGGTTTCCTCCATAACATGGATGTCCTTCATGTTATCATGTTATAAAATAAAGTTTATAAATGTTTCATATCCAATAAGACCATTTATATTCTCTCAAATCATCTCAAAAGGCTTGTTTAACATTGTTTAAGGAAAATTAGCATATTTTAAGGTTTTTTATAGAAACCTATGTTTCATTTTCAACCTATTATCCTTGTCCAAAGGCATCAAAATTTATATGGTGTGAGGATAATATTTACATGTTTGTATATGACCCTTCAAGTTTCCATTATCACATGCATAGTGCTCTTTCTCACCTCCATCTCACTCACCTTCAATCTCACTATCATACACTACCTTTACCCTGTGGTTTGGCTTCTTTTCCATCTTCATTTAGGTGTCCTCATTCTCCATTCATGTCATCAAAAATTCCATCCATATTCACACCATTAATCCATCACAAATAAAAGCTAAAACATAGCAAGGTCCATCATGGTTATGGTTACTCAAAGAAAGAGGTATGCAGACCTTGAAGCATTAAGCTACAGCCAAGGAGAAGCACACTTATGTTGGAGGTACAATCATTGAGAGGGGGGTGAATAAGTGATACGAGATATTTAAAACTTTAATTATAGTCTTTTAAAACTTTTAATCAATGACCATAAACATTCATAAAGCATACAAGATGTTTATAATAATGAATAAGAAAGATGATGCAAGATCACACACATAACATCAGATCTACATGGAAAACCTTCTTGGGAAATAAAAACCACTCTCAATCCTATAAAAACATGGAATAATTGTCCTATAATATGATCACAAACATGAGATCAATTTAGTGAATCACCCACTTCACAAATAATACCCACCCCTAAGTATGAATAAGCACCCACTTTTTCTAGATCTTGAGCACCCACACAACACCTATGAAATCAATAGTTACTAAATTCTAATAATAGATCAATTTTATTGGAGAAACAATGTATAATATCTCTCTTCACACTCTTCACACACACTCAAACTTTCTCATACAAGCAATGCATACAAAACATCCTTTTAGATCTATCTAGTCTTCTTCACTCATCCTCAATCTATTTTATACTTCAGTCCATCCATTGATCACACTATCTTTGATCTCTCTCCTTCATATTTATCTTCTTCTCTCTCAATAAATGCACATTAAAGTCTATAAACCATTTCCTTGGTCTCCACTATTTATAGAGTCTTCATGAATATTATCTTCTTGGTCAACCATAAGACTTGACTTAACCATTAAGACATCTAATCATGCTATTACATAGCTCAAATATATTGTCACAAGTTAGTCATAGCATCTATGGGTCACACTTAAGCAACCATGCATTAAATTAGGCCATAGTATCCCTTATAGGTCTCATAAAGACCTATTCACCCATCTAGCACTCCATCAAGTAAATTAAGAACAAATGATCAATCTCAATACCTAGGTCAAAGGATTAATCCTACCAAAACATCCTTCTATTAAAGCTCAATTACTTGAACAACATTTTTTACATAAAAAAACCATGAATGAAAATACAGTCAAATTTGAAGCTCCATATCTTTAACTGTATATATATTTAGACCTTATAACTAGTTTCTTTGGATGTGCCTTGAAGTCCTCTATAACTTTGATTTTTACTACATCAATAAATTCATCTTAGATCAAAAGATATAGCCCAAAATCTAAGTACTTTTTTTCTTTGCAAATTTGAATATTTGAAATCCAATGGTCACTAAACAATATTAAACATTGAGCATGTTGATCTCATCTCATGCACCATAGTAACTTTGAATAAACAAACTTCATCGATCTCTTTGGATTATCCTAGTATTTATCTTGAAATTCTCATAGTTGATCTAAGATCCTCTCTTCCATAATCATTCCACTTGGTAACCCCACATGCCTTCTGTGCACATTGATGTGTTAACTCTAATGAGCTTTTGTCACTTGGCAGCCTCATGTGTCTTCTAAGTAAATTTGACATATTGATTAAATATGCACTATTGGATCATTTCTGACAAGATTATGTGTACCATTAGATCATTATCCAGTCTAATGAAATGTTCATTGTTATATCTTGATCTGATTAACACTCACCATTAGATCTGTCTAGATAAATTGACCTCAGAATTTGACGTAATTAAACTTGATGGCCTTTGGCCCATCCCAACCTACAAGATCAACTTTGAAGATTTATAACTTGAGCTAGAAAACACTTCAAGAGTCCAAATTTTTAGGGGACCTTGGCACTATAGATAACAACTCCATAAAATCCTTTGACCTTGGTTGACTTTTTGAGTGTAGAAATAAATGCACAAACTTTCTAGTCCATCCATATCTACATGACGTGTAGTGATTATCTAGCTTCTCTTAAGATAGAAATTGCATGTTTCTCATTCTAAATGATCAAATGACATACTAGAACTTCACCAAGACATCTATGGATGCATCATAACTTCTTTGTCCTTATAGACCTATAAATGTGCCATATCTCTCCAAACCATCAATTTGGTCACTTTGTCATTAATGAATTAGTATAACATGCTTTCTTTGACATCAATGACAACTAAAAATCAATGACTATACTCAACAATCTCCCCCTTTGTCATTGATGGAAAAACACCGTTAGAATGACTTCTTACTTATTTGAAATGAGCTCCTTCATTTTGATCTTTATTTTCCTTTGACATTAATGATAAAGGGTCTCTTATTCAACATGCCAAAAATCATTCCTCATCAATATTTATGCATTAAAATACTATTAATATGCTTAGGATAATTACATACTTTCAAGCATATGAATCAATTACTTATCCTTTGACATGCACCAATCTTAACTTGGACATTTCTAATCTTTGGACCTAACAAAATACTCACAAACCTTAGAAATATCCCCCTAACATCAAGTTCCATCTCATGTTATCTATTTTTTGACATATACCAAATTGAACTTGTGATTTTTTTGATCCTTGGTCTTGTCTACCTATAGAACTCACAAGCTCTCTTTGCTCATGCATGAAGATCCAATACCTTGTCAAAATACATGACTTGGTTTGATCAAGTCATAATAAATCTTATTGAATTTTTAGATGTAGAATACATCTTCACATATGCTCCTTCTTACATCTTGCACATCTTCTTCAAGCCACACAAGCTAACTGAGTTATCTCCCCCTTAGCCAAATAAATCTTTAAATGATATTATTGTCCTACAATTACTTATCCTTGTCTTGACTAATCAACCTCTTTAACCAACATATAAAATGATTTAACCTTCTCAAAGAATTTCATCTATAAGCTTATCTTTCACAATCTCTTGCTTACCCTTTGCCTTCAAGATCTATATTGATTGACACTTTGATCATTACCTAGAGCACACATACTTGATTTTACACATGAAAGATGTCTCCTAAGAAGCATAGGTGGAGACATCCACTTATCATAGAGGGACTACATATCCTAAAACTCAGGATATTCCCATATCTCTAGGCTCTCACTTGACTTGCAGTCTTTCCTCATCTTCAAATTATCTTTGAATGAGTTCTTAACCTTAGTCTTTTCTTTTATCTCAGGATCTAGCTTGATTTCCTTATTCATTTGGGAAAATAAGGCTTGTTCCATGATAATTGAACTTGTTCCCTATTCTATCATGGAAAATAATCTATTTTGATTCTATTTTTCATTTATCTACTTAGGCCTCCATTCACTATGAATTCTTCTCTTCATGATAGGATTGATAATTTTTGAAGTAAAATACTGATTATTCTTGTAGAACCTTGTTATGTGACCTCTCTCATGACATTTAAAAAAATTTAGGTTTCTTAGATTATACATACCTTGTGATTGAGACATATGATGATTCCTAGTAGTTTCATTAATTCATTCATGTACCTAATCATTTGGTCTCCTGATGAAGATATTAAAAAACATTGTAATATGACCAAATCCTTGACACTTGTAGCAAAATATGTCATCATTTCCTTGTGAACCTATTGACTATCTTGAGTGATGATGTTATTCATGCTTGCTATTGTCTTATTAGTGTAGGTTTTTATTTTTCCCTATTTTTTAATTAGGGAAATTGTATATCTTGTGCTTACATGGAGTTTTCCTACATTTGTGGGATAGGCTAGCTTATGTGGAGATGTGTGTCATAGATGTGTCATAGGTGTCATAAGTAACTCCCTTGATGGGAGTTACTTATCTATTCTTAGCACCTTGTCACCACCTTTCATGGAGGAATTACAGTCTATTCTTGGGGTGCCTTGGCCACCTTTTGTGGAGGAGTTACTTACGTGCTCTCCTATATGTATTCTTCACTTTGGCCATCTCATGTTAATCAGATTTTGGTTTTCTCCATTTTGTCTTGTGTAATTTATCTTCTTGTATAATTTCAAATTGCTTTAGCATCTATGTGGTGTGCACTTGCTTCATCTTGTGTGATCACATCTCCATTGCATTCGCATTATCCAGAATCTGGCAACAACTCCGATATGGTATCAGAGCCACTCTGGTAATCGTGTGTCTGGTTATGCTATTAGTTTATTATGAAATTCTTACTTTGCTTCTTTAGTTGTTTTTTTGTTTAACTCCATTGCATTTTAGAGTTTTGGTAGAGTTTTTTGAAAACTCATGCAAATCCATACGAAAACTTGTTAATTTTTTTTTTTACTTATGAGTTAAAATTTGTCGAGACATCTTATAGATCTGTTGTGGCTTTAGCAAAGATAGTAGAATTCCTTTTCTTTTGGTCATTATATAGAAAAAGATAGATCTCTGCAATCTAGTTTCTGTTCTTGGATGCCACTATCAGTGTGGGGCTTCTGGTAGAATGAGGTGTATGACTCCAGCTTGAGGAAAGGGGTGAGGACTACCAATCCAAGCACTGCCACTCACAATGACAACTTTGACAAGCACGTGCTACCTATGCTTACCCTATAGAGAGCTGGTGTAAGAAGACAGTGATGCCAAGCCAAATTTGGGGTTTCCAGTCATGGCTTGGGTTCATCGTGATGTTTGTTTGGGAGGAGGAAAGCATGGCCACTGCTGCGACGGTGGCAGCAGTCGACTGACTCACCTTTGACCTTGCATCAGTCACAACATACATCAAATAGCCATCAAATAGCTATCAAAACTTGCATCGGTTAAGGTTTCTTTTTTGCCACGCCAAGCATTAGTCATAATGTTTAGCATCTATTTTTTTAAAAAATGGTGCTCCCTTTTTTGGTTTCCAACGCCCATGTGGTGGGTCCTCTCTCTCTCTTGCTGTTTCATTGATAATTTTGATTTTGTCCAATAATTTTTTTTGATATTCATAAATCAGTAATTTGATTTTTTGAATTAAAGACAAATTGGAAACTAGCATTAAAAAAAAATAGTTTAGAAGTTTTTTTCAAACTTGTATCTTCAACCTACAAAGATGAAGGGTGAGGCCCGGGTTGGCAGGAGGCCAATTCCCCCTCACACAAACCTCCTTTGGATTCCTCACTCTGTGTCAAATCCAACGAGTGGTTGGAAGGCCACTTTCTCTCTCAAAACATGCATTTTTTTAATGTTTTAGTGCTTTTTTTTGCAAAACACTAGTTTATGGGAAAATTGAACCTTTAATATATTGCAAATGGTAGCTCAAATTTGGGTGCCATTTTTTGAAAAAGTGTTTGTAATTCAATTATCCACAGTGTAAGGTTATTATTTGTCAAAAATGCACTAGTTTATAAAGTTCCTAAAATTTAGGTCTCTCAGGATGCATTTTCAGCTGAGTCCGACGTCCTATTTGTTTTAAGTCTTGCACTAATTTCTCTAAGACACATTCTTGGTTGAGCCTGATGTATTTTGAACATACACTTGCATATTTTGGGGGGGCTCAACATTTTTGGGGGGTGTGATTGCTTTTCACAACTTGCAAATCTTTGCTTTTATTATCCTTTCTGCATAATTTCACAACTTGCAATCAACACAACTTCACCTAAATTTAGATTAAAATGGATAATTTTCAAATTAAACCCATAACATCCTTTAACTATCATGAATGGAAGGTTAAAATCTCAATCATTCTTAGAAGCAAAGGGTTGTATAGGATCACCATGGGTACTGAAGTAGAACCCAATACTGATGTTGAAAAGGTCAAGTGGTACAACTGTAGTGATGAAGCCTATGGAAACTTGAGTTTTCCATGTCTCTAAAACTTATCTTCCATTTTGAAACCTCTAAGACTCCCAAAGACATATGGGACACCTTAGAACTCTTATTTGGGAAGCTTGATGAGATGAGAGGACATGAGCTTGAAAACGAACTCATAAGCCTAAGTCCTAGCAACTTTGACACCCTACAAGACTTCTTCACTAAGTTTAAGGCCCTTAGATTGCAATTGAAAGAATGCGAGATAGAGAAGAAAGATGATCAACTCATTCTTTCTATTCTCTCAAAGTTAGGTCCAAGCTATTTAGTCTTTGTCTCTACTTTCCATGCCACAAAAAGTGCCCTTGGCACTACATGGAAAATGCCTTCTTTGGATTCATTCATTGCTGACTTGAAAGATAAGCTAATTCAAATGGGCACAATGAAGTATACTCAACC
The DNA here is from genome assembly GCA_037957365.1 of Torreya grandis. Taxonomy (NCBI): domain Eukaryota; kingdom Viridiplantae; phylum Streptophyta; class Pinopsida; order Cupressales; family Taxaceae; genus Torreya; species Torreya grandis. Next base: position 663,774 of record JARHVA010005207.1, read on the forward strand.
CCAAGCCTTGATATCTAGAAATGGTAGGGATAAGACTTTAAAAAAGGAGAAGAAGAAAAATAACAAGGACTAGGAGAAGAAGAAAGAAAACAACAATCCTGCCAAAAACAACACTGAGTCTTCCTCCTCCAATACTAAACCTAAGAAGGAGAAGGTTAAGTGTGCCTATTGTAAAAATATAGGGCATGATGAACACAAATTCATGAAGAAACAAATAGATCACCTAACTCATCTTCTAGAGAAGAACAACATAGGTTTTCTTGAGTCCATCAAGTAGAATTCATCTACCCAAGATTCTACCAAGGCAAATGGCAAGGGTAAGGAGAAAGAAAAGGGCAAGGCTCTTGTAGCTACAACAACTTCTACATCTTCATGGGTCATTGACTTAGGTGCTTCTCACCACATGGGCTCTTCCCTAGTTGAGTTTTCATCTTTAGAGCCTTGTAGCATGACTTCAATTAGTTTGGGTGATGACACATCAGTTTCTATTGCAAGGAGAGGGTCAGTTGAAATGGAAGGAGGAACATTCAATAATATTCTAAGTGTTTCTTCTCTTTCAACCAATATCCTATCAGTGTACCAAATCACTCACATTGGTTAGGGCACGAGAGTTGAGTTTTCACCAGATTCAGTGGCTATCAGGGTGTTGCATAATGATACTATAGTGGCAGTGGGTAGGGTAGATCACCAAGCCAGGTTATACACCTTCTCACATTTTGTACTAGATTCTTCTCCAACAACATTGCTGACTCATTCAGATGAAGTTAGCAAATTGTGGCATGAGTGGCTTGGCCACCTTAACTACCACTACCTTGAGCAACTTTGCAAAAATGACATGGTCATTGGCTTGCCTTGTGTCCAATTCTCAAAAGGACTTTGCGAGGGGTGCTCCCTTAGGAAGCATCCTGAAGCAAAATTTGGCAAAGGCAAAGATTGGAGGGCTTCACAACCTTTGGAGTTAGTCCACAATGATGTATCGGGACCCTTTCCCAAACCATCTTTCACAAGGGCCAAGTACATCCTCACTTTCATTGATGATTTCTCTAGGTACACTTGGATATATTTTATCAAACAAAAGTCTAAAGTGTTTGAAAATTTTCTAGACTTCAAGGCTCTTGTTGAGAAATAGAGTGAGAAGTCCATCAAGTTTCTTCAAACTGATAATGGAGGGGAGTATGTCAGCATCAGGTTTGAGCAATTTTGCACCACAGAGGGGATTGATTTGCAATGCACAGTCACTTACAATCCTTCACAGAATGGGGTTACTGAATGCAAAAATAGGTTCTTAAAAGAGATGGGTAGCTATATGATTCACTCCAAATCCTTAGCACCATAGTACTGGGTTGAAGCCATCAATTGTGCTTGCTACATTCAAAACAGGGTTTCTCACAAAGCTTTGAAAGGGATAACACCCTTTGAAGCTTGGCATAAAAGGAAACTTGATGTTGAGCACCTTAGGGTTTTTAGATCCCTAGCCATGGTCCACATTCTAAAGAAGAAATGCAAAGCTATGGAATGTCAGTCCAAGCCTTGCATCTTTGTAGGATATCCTGATGGTATTAAGGGGTATCACCTTCTAGATAGAGTCACTCATGAGTTGTTCATCAAGAGAAGTGTCTATTTTTATGAGAGTCCTAGAGACTCAACACTTGATGCTTCTTATCCCTCATTGTATCTACTTTTTCATGATAATTCCTCATCAGATTCAGATCAGCCACAATAGGTTCTTGAGCTAGAGACATCTTCTTCTTCGAGTTTAGACAATGAGGATAGTGATGCAGAGTCATCCACCTCTAGTCAGTCAGAGGATGAGGAGTTAGCACCTAAGTCACCCACTTTCAGGCCATTTTGGGCCAGACAGACACTTGAGAGTGCTGACACTTGGTAAAAGATCCTGTAGATGACATACGTACTAGGGGGATTTTTAGAGAGATCCACATGCCTTCTTTGCTTCAGTTTCATATTCATAGAATTTTTGAGAGGCATCAAGGGTACCTGAGTGGGATAGTGCTATGGAGGAAGAATATTCTTCCTTAATCAAAAATCACACTTGGGATTTGACTTCACTTCCTAAGGGAAGAAAGATGGTTCGATGTAGGTGGATATATTTGACCAAGTTTGTAGTAGATGGGTCAGTTGATAAGTATAAGGCGCGATTAGTCACTAGGGGTTTCTCATAGGTGACAGGCATTGACTACTCAGAGACCTTTACACCCATTGCAAAGATGACTTCTATCTGACTCACCTTGGCTATTGCCACAACACATGGTTGGGATGTGCACCAGATGGATGTGAAGAGTGCCTTTCTTCACAGAGACCTAGAGGAGGATATTTGCATGGAGTAGCCACCAAGATTTGTTTAGGATTCTTCCTTAGTATGCAAACTTAGGAAATCTATCTATGGCCTCAAATAGGCCCCTCAGGCTTGGTATGCCAAGATGGATTCATTCTTTCTCACAATGGGTTTCACTAGGTGTCATTCTGACCCCAATGTCTACTTCTTATGACAGGATGATTCGCTCCTGATTTTGGTTCTATATGTTGATGACCTTTCGATCACCAAGAGTTCTTCATCATCTATTGTAGTGGTGAAGGCATCTCTTCAAGATAGATTTGACATGATAGACTTGGGTTTGTTGCACTACTTCCTTGGCATTGAGATCTCACAGTCAGATTCATGGATTTCTCTTGCACAACCTAAGTATGCTCTTGATTTATTGGCTTAGTTTCACAAGGCTGATTGCAAGCCATCTCTGACTCTCTTTATATCAGGAGTCAAGCTTGAGGCTAACTGTTCTTTACCATTGGTTGATGCCACTCGATATCGAAAACTTGTTGGTAGTCTCATCTACTTGACTCACACCAGGCCTAACATATCATATATAGTGGGACTTGTCTCTAGATTTATGTAGGAACCTCATGAGCTGCATTAAAAAGTAGCTAAGAGGATCTTGCATTACATATAGGGTTCACATAGATATGGGATTCATTACAGATTTGGCATAGAGGTTGACTTGGTTGGATATACAGATTTAGACTGGGCTGGCAATTCACAGACTCGCAAGTCCACTTTTGGTTACAATTTCTCTCTAGGTTTTAGTCCTATCAGTTGGTCTAGCAAGAAGTAGAATGCTATTGCTATATCATCCATAGAGGCAGAGTACAAGGGAGCTATTAATGTAGCTACTGAGGCTATTTGGCTTTAGGGGATACTTTTTGAGTTTGGCATTTTCTATCAGGCAGCCCACCATCATTTATTGTGATAACCATAGTACCATTTAGATTTGCAGGAATCTAGTTCAGCACTAGCGGACCAAGCACATAGAAATTCACATGCATTTCATTCGAGAGCTTATTCATAGTCAGGTCATTGACTTGATATTTTTCTAGTCTTTGGATCAGGTTGTAGACATCTTCACCAAACCTTTCACTGAGAGCAATTTCATTCATCTATGAGCTCTTCTTGGGGTGCGGTCTATATCTACTACAGCATCATCTTCATGGGGGCCCACTAGCCTCTTCTTTCTTTTGTCTCTCTTTTGCGGGGGGGGGGGGGGAGTTTTTTCCTATGGGTTTTCTCCTTTTCTCTATCTTATGGGAGATTGCATTTTTACATGGGTACCTCATCAAGCCTAGTTTTCAGGACCCATTTTATATTTCCACACTGCCCACCTAAGCTGTGCTTATGGGGGGTATTAGTGTAGGTTTTTATTTTTCCTTATTTTTTAATTAGGGAAATTGTATTTCTTGTGCTTACATGGAGTTTTCATACATTTGTGGGATAGGCTAGCTTATGTGGAGATGTGTGTCATAGATGTGTCATAGGTGTCATAAGAATGTCATAAGTAACTCCCTTGATGGGAGTTACTTCTCTATTCTTAGCACCTTGTCACCACCTTTCATGGAGGAGTTATAGTCTATTCTTGGGGTGCCTTGGCCACCTTTTGTGGAGGAGTTACTTACGTGCTCTCCTATATGTATTCTTCACTTTGGCCATCTCATGTTAATCAGATTTTGGTTTTCTCCATTTTGTCTTGTGCAATTTATCTTCTTGTATAATTTCAAATTGCTTTAGCATCTATGTGGTGTGCACTTGCTTCATCTCATGTGATCACATCTCCATTGTATTCACATTATCTATATTCTAGCAACAACTCTGATATGTCTTTCTCATAATTCCATACAAATTCATTATTTGAGGATATTTTACAATCTTTTGATCTGTGACCAAATTGATTGCAAGAGTAATAATAACCTTTAAAATTTGCATACATCATTCAGTTATCTAATATGATTTATCTTCATTCTACCGAAACCTTCATTCCTTGACTAATGATTGATATTCAAATTCTGATTGTCTTTATTCATATCAGCGTTTATCTTATTTGGAGTTACATGTTTATATTCTTATTTATATCCAAGACTAGTTCTATCACATGCATGCTTTTAACCACTCAGAATATTGTCAAGATCATTTGATCTTTTCTCAAACTTCATAAATGACTTCACCTTACAAGATGTCTTATCTAAATTAGCTTTTAATGACTCAATTTTAATCACATACCTTAAGATCTCATCTTCTTTGGTTTTTAGGCTTGTAGACATAGTTTCTAATTGACTAGTTAGATGATTGATAGTATCTTCATGTTATATGATGTCATCATTCAATCTTGATTCAAACATAATGAATTGTTCTTCATAGTCCTTGATTTGTGAAATCATCTCTTTTTTTTAAAATTTTAAATCGTTAGATCTTCAAGAGCATTCATCAATTCATCCTTATTATCTGACTCATCAGCTATATCTTTGCTCATATCTCTATTTAGTTTCCTTTGCAAAGACTCTATCTTTGATTGATACATGATACACTCTTCATTCTTATTCTTTAATTCTTCATCAAGAGTACAAACCTAAGTTTCAAACTATTGTGTGATCTCATCATGTTTCTTAAATTCATTACTCAACCTTCCTTCAAAAATTCCAGTTTTCTCCTCATAGGATTTGATCAAGAAATCTTGTTTTTTGTTCTTTTTTTTAGTATATTCATTTCTTCCATAGTATCTAGATATTCATCTTCAAGAGTGAATTTCTCATCATTTTCCTCTGATCTATCTCTACCAAAGAAATCTATGATTAAAGAACATTCACCTTCATCATCATTAAGAGCCATGAACAATGTCTCCATGTCCCCATTATGAAAAGAATCATCACTATCAGATGTGTTTAATTATTCTGTAGATGAGTTACTGTATTCTTCATGGTAAAGGCTCTTAATACCTTTGTATGATTCCATATTTCTATTTTTATTATTGAATAACTTTCTATACTTGCTAGGACCCTCAGATTTATTATGTTCATCCTCACGAGATTCCTAATGAAATTATTTGTGTTTAGAATTGTCTATACTTAGACATCTAGATATAAAATGACTAACTTTACCACATGAAAAAAATTTGAAAGGAAGTTTTTATTCATACTTAAATGATACTACATTCAATTTTTTTACAATCATGGCTTCAAGTTGATCTTCATTAAGATCAAAATATTTAAGAATTATTTTGTTCTTTTTAGATTTTATTTCCTTGATCACTTTGAAGGTTGCTTCCTTCTTAGGAGGTCTATCTTCATCAAATTTCATTTCATAGGTAGTAAGGATGCCATGTAGTTCATCCATATTCAACTGAGTGAGATCATGACTTTATTCTATATCATAAACCTTTGACTCAAACTTGAGTGTAAGAGTCCTCAAAACCTTTTGTACTATAGTAGCTTCTTAAATTATCTCTCCAAGACCTTTGATTATATTTACTACCACATCAACCTTTAGAAGATAAGATGCCACAATGTCTTCTTCCTTCATTTTGAGACCTTCAAATTGCCTTTAGTAGATTTGTAACTTGGATAATTTTACCTTAGATTCTTATTTATAGATAGTCTGTAATTTAACCCTAATTTCCTTGGTAGACTTGCAATGTATCACTTTGGTGAACTTAGCCTCAGATAGACCATAAATGATAACATTCATAGCTTTTGAATTATTCTCACCTAACTTCTTGTCATCAAAACTTGTTGGAGGAGTAGTTGGTGTAACATAACCATCCATGATAGATTACCAAATATCAAACCCTAGATACATGATGTTTGTCCTCATCCTTATACTTTAAAAAGCATAATTTGACTTATTGAATAATGGTGCTTGCTTAGTAGAGAAACCCTACATCTATTAACTTGACATATTGTACCATGGATCATCTTCAAGTGGTTAATATTGTAATGAAGGTCCTAATCTAATACCAATTATTGTATGTATAATTAATGAGGGAGGAGGTGAATTAGTGATGCAAGATATTTTAAACTTTAATTGCAATCCTTTTAAACTCGTAATCAATGACCATAAGCATTCATAAAGCACAAAATATTTATATAATGAATAAGAAAGATGATGCAAGATCACACACATAACATCAGATCTACGTGGGAAAACCTCTTGGGGAATAAAACCCACTCTCAAGCCTACAAACACATGGACTACTTCTCCTATAAGATGATCACAAACATGAGACCAATTTAGTGAATCACCCACTTCATGAGGAACACCCACCCTTAAGTATGAACAAGAACCCACTTTTTCTAGATGTTGAGCACCCACACAACACCTACGAAATAAAAAATTATTGAATTCGAATTGTAGATCAATATGATTAGATAAATAATGTATAACAACTCTCTTCACACTCTTCACACACACTCAAACTTTCTCATATAATAAATGCATCCAAAACACCCTTTTATATCTCTCTAATATTTTTCACTCAACCTTAATCTATTATGTACTTTAGTCCATCCACTAAGCACACTATCTCTGATCTCTCTCTTTTGTCTCTTTCTTCTACTCTCTCAATTCATGCACATTAAAGTCTAAAAACCCTTGCCTTGGTCTCCACTATTTATAGAGTCTTTATGAATATTATCTTCTTGGTTAACCATAAGACTTGCCTTAACCATTAAGACATATAATCATGCTACTACATAGCTCAAATATATTGTCATAGGTCAACCATAGCATCTATGAGTCACACTTAAGTAGATATGCCTTTCAATTAGGCCATAGTAGCCCTTATAGGTCTCATGAATACCTATTCACCCATTTATCACTCCATCGATCAAATTAAGAACAAATAATCAATACCAAATACCTGGGTATAGTCCATATGACCCCTAAGACATCTTCATGTGATTTCTCCTACCAAAACATCCTTCAGTTAAAGCATAATTACTTGAACAACATTCTATACATATTAACACCATGAATAAACATATAGTCAACATTCAAGCTCCATATATTTAACTATACAAATAATTAGACATTATAATTAGATTCTCTGGATGCATCTTGAAGTCTTATACAACTTTGATTTTAATACATCAATAAATTTGTCTTGGATCAAAAGATATAGCCCAAAAACTAAGCACTAGTTTTATTTAAAAATTTGAATATTTAAACTCCAATGATTACTGAGCATATGTTAAACATCAAGCATGTTGACCTCATCTCATGCACCCTAATAACTTTGAAAAAACATGCTCCATTGATCTCTATGGATTAGCCCATTCTTTATCTTGAAATTCTCACCATTGATATAAGATCCTCTCTTTCATGATCATGCCATTTGGCAGCCCCATGTGCCTTCTATGCACATTAACGTATTGACTTCACTGAGTTTTCACCACTTGGTAGACCCATGCATATTCTAAGAAACTTTGATCAAGCACATCATAGTAAACTTGGAGACTATTAACCTTAGTACATAACCCAATCAAGCACATCATGAAGTTCAAAAAGGGATTGAGAAGGATAACAGTGACCTATAACCATGCTTAAGATAGGCTTATAGCCATCTACAAGGATTTTTATGTACAAAGGCTTAGAGAGAAGCTTCATGTTTCAAGAAGATGCATCAGGAAAAAAGTGAGATGAAATCATCAAGATCATAATGTGAGTACTCTAAACAAATGATTCAGTTAGCTACATACCTCAAAACATTCATATACGACCTCACTGAAGGACAAACCTAGCTAGTTGAAGCAAGTGAAGAGAACACATTGGTTTCTAATGTGGAAATATGCTCAAGAGGATGCTTCATGTGAAAAACATGATGACATATGAGATAGCGAGGTAATGATGGGTCCCCTAAGTACTATTATAGTATAGTCAAGGTCAAAAATGCATACGTAAAGCCATATACAGTCACCAAACATAGTCATAAGGAGTTTCCTAAGGTAAAACAATCTAGTATAAGGTTTCATGTGTAGAGATGGATTACAAATATGGTTATATCAAGAATTAGTCATGAAAAATACAAGAAATACATAAATAAAAAATAATCTAGGCCAACCTAATCAACAGGGTGTGAAAATGACAATTAAGAACTCAATGAAAGAAAGCAGACATACATTACCTTCCCAAGAGCATCCCATCATCCATAAGTGGCTCAAAACATGTTTTCCCCCTTGATTTAGTGCTCAAATATTCAATAATGGTGGAAGGAAAGCTCATCCACCATCTCAAGAAAACCAAGTATAATCTAGGCTCATGATAGGAAAATCAATGTTATGCCTATCAATGAAGCTATCCTATTACAAAATAAACATAATAATCAATAGACACAAAAGGCATGTGGAGAGAATTCTACATAATAATTTTACACAAATTAAGCTTAATCAAAGTGGTCTTAGCCCTCCTATTTATAGATTTTACAAATTAATTTGCATCAACCATGATCATCCATCTCAAGATAAAGATGTGTGGCCATGAATTAACCTAATTATGTAAATAATATCTATCAATAACCTCATAATGATTGGGGAGGAAGAGACATTAAAAAAGCATGAGAAGCCATAATCCTGATATTTATTGCATTTATAGCTTATAGATTCCACCCAAAAAATGACCTCAATTTATAATAAAGTTAATATGAATAAATTTCCAATAAATAAGTATTCAATAACTTCCATGGAATTCTTACTTAAGCTCATAATTTGGTTTAATTTACCTAAGATTAATCAAAATTAGTGTAATTCTTTGGAAATTGGTGCACAATTAATCAAATTAGTTAGAAAGTCATATTATTGGGTCATAATTTGATTGGAAAGGAATTAGAAGGTGATGTTAATTATGTATAGAACATTAACCTATTTATGATGTTATCAACACAAAATAACATATGCACATGTTGTGTGCTTTCAAATTAGAAGAAAAGAGTGATCCATAACACCAAAATGCATTTTCATCATTTTGACTCGAAATGATTTGATCAAAGTTAATAATCACATAAAATACATTGCCTCATTTATTGATACATTAGCATAAATCAAAACTTGTGTATGAAAATATCAAACCATTTATCTCATTTTTAGTGACTTTGGCCCAATTTGTACATTTTCACAAATTTTGAGTAAGATTGACAATTTCAACACAATGGTGTTAGGAATTGGATGTATACATCATGAAGTATTGAGGGATAATATGTTAAAATAATGGTGTGAGGTAGATTTAATCAAGAATAAAAGTGTTTTAAACACTTTTACACAATCAACCACCCCAAAAAGATCACCTACAATAGGCTTAAAAAGCCCTAGAATTGTGCTAACTCCTCACCAAGACTAGGACTAAAGAAATATTGTATGATACAAGGATAAAGTAAGGTTAATGTATAGTTTAAAAGAGATATTAATTAATCTAGAATATCATGAGAAAGGGTGATCCAAGGAAATCTACAGTCATTGAATTCTTATCAAACCCTACAATCATGAGACTACAATCATCCTTGAAGACTAGTTCATGTGAATTGAGGGCTAATAGTATCTATAAGGAATATATAATGAAATAAATACATCAAGGTAGTGATGATGATAATATTAAGAGGTCATGGAGCTCAAATTAAAACATGTAGTCAGTGTCAATAGGACACTCACCTACAATTCATATGTATGGCATTTCCTACAAGCATAATCATATGAGCAAATATGCATACAAGACCTCTCAAATTAGGAAGTAGACATATGAAGATATATCAAGTAAATTAAATGAAAATTTTTCATCCCAAGAATATTCAAGACCACCAAGATGATTCAAACTCATAAGTATGATAGTACATATCCAAGTGTATGGAATATGACTGTGTGAAGTCAAGAAAACATTGTTTGAGGTCAAAACATGCTAAAAGAAGGGTGAGAGATGGTTTCAAGTTGGTTGAGAGAAATATTAATCACTAAATTATTATTAATTTAATATAAAAATCTTCCATTTTACATGAATTTAACCCCCACATACATCAACACAATCAAGTGTATGCTCAGTCAACGCATAAGAAATAATTTGAGAGAGATTGGTGCCTTTTAGGCACCTATAGGTGGAATAAATAATTAAAAATTGGTGAACATAATCATAATGAATTTTGGAATCTTACATATCATTCTAAATATCATTTCACAATTAGAATTTCCCACTATTTTGACACAATCCCATACTTGTCTCAAAACAGTCATGATGAAGCTATAGGAGGTTCTTGTGGGTATCAAGGTGCAATAGAGGTTTATAAGATCATTAAAGTATTTTAAAATAATTAATATATGTTATTAAATATTAATAATACCTTTAAAGAGTGTTAAAACTCCAATTTATAAGCAAACCATGCCCTTGAGGGCTAAAACAAACAAGCAAGCCTATAGCACCAAAATGTATTTTTTATCTATCAAGAAAGATGACACCTACATAATAATTTTATGACATGGTAAAGGTACCATGATGATTATTTAAATTATGGATAAGTAATGGAGGAGTTATTTTCAGTCCAAGGAGGAAATTTGAATTTTGCAGTTCTAAACACCCATTCAAGCCACCTGATCAAGTGCTCGTATCTTTCACCACATGAAAAGTTTGGCCAAATTATATAAGAATTATTTGATGAACCATATTAAATTATAATTAATGAAAAATTGAGGTTGTTTGAGGGTATTTTATTTATGAACAATCGCTAAGAGTGTAATCATGTCTAGAATGCTTGCAAACCCTACAGGAAAATTTCTTGGCGTAGCTATATTTTCATAAATTTTGCATGGGAGCCCAATATTAATAGAGAATTTAGGGGGTATGTATAATAAAAATTAATGGTAATAAGTTTTATTTTTAAGGTCTATTATTTATGAACCATCATTAAGAAGGTTCAACTCCAAAACCCTCCCAAACCCTCATAATGACCTATTTTGAGAAAAGTTGATTTTATTGCCATTAAAACCTCATGGATAAAAATAAAACATATTAAAACATCAATTAAACTTAGATAGGGTCCCATAAATTATTATTTGTTGTATGAAATTATATGGATCAAGGAAAAAATTAGGTTTTTGAAGGAAAAAGCACAAAAGATAAGGTAAAAGATAGTTTACATGAAATCCAATGCATGAAGGTTGAATATTGAGACTTTTTATTCATATTAAAATTATCATTTGGTCATAAATATTCCTGAAAATTCCCTAATTATCTCATCCAAAACAACCACTCTGTAGGAAAATGAAGTAGAATTGACCTAGTTAACCATGGTGACTGAGTTGCAAGAGTTTTTTTAATCAAGAACACCTATATCATGGTGTAAAGAGTTGTTAAATGTCTAATAATAATTTTATTTTTAGGTTTCATGGTTTTATTTCAAGTTATTATGGATTTCAGGTGTAATAAGTAGGCTATTAGGCCTAATTGGTCTAGTAGGCCTATTTGATCAAATAATCAAAGAGGAAATTAACATTGAATGAATATGAAAGAGTTCACATGGAGTTTACACACCACTTGTCTATTTTTAAAGTGGATATATCATGAAATTTCAATTATTCAAGTCCAATTTCATGCAAAAAAAGGTCTTATTAGAGTTTATCTTGTCTTAAGGACCAATCACTTCAGTTGACTAGTTGACTAACATCATGCATTCTCCTTAGTTTTCATGCAAAGGAGGGACATTCACATAGTTTGAACTTAATTCAAGTGAATTTATCCACCAAATTATTGCATATAATTCATGTAAAGATATTTTTTCAAGTCAAATATGGGTCCACCTTTCCTTTCCAATGTAAAAGAGAAGATCATGCAAAGACTTTCAACATGTAGACACTTCTTGAAGACTATTGTTTATAATTATAAAAGGATATTGACTTAAGTTAAATTCTAATTGACTTATCCTTCTTACCTCTATTCCAAATTGGATATATCTTCTATTTTTACATATATTGAGGCTTTTAATCCATTTTTTAGATCCCTTAAGCTGGTATAGAGAGACTATAGAGAAATTGTAACTTCCACCAAAAATTAATAAAGAGAGTTTGTTTGCAGATCAATCTATGGTTGTAGTGTGTAGTTTTAATTATTTATTTGAATTTAAGTGTGATATATATCTCATTTTTTAGGTCCTTTCCTCACCTACTACTATGGTTTCATCCTTTACAGGTCACTTGAAGAGTTAAGAAAAGAAATTATGTTGAACATTGTTAGTATGCAAAGTCTTTAGAGACCTTCATTCAAAAAAATTCAATCTATAAATCTTATTTCAAAACCTCATTTGAAATACTAATGTTTAATATTGATCTAAGATATATTTTTTGATAAGTTGTTCTATCTTGATCCATATGTGTGCCGAAGTTTCAAATTTTATATAGGATTAATCACTATTAAAGTGCATCACCATCATAACAGAGTTTTAAATTTTAGTTATTCCTTACTCTTTTCATCCTAACATCAAATAGGTTTAGTAATTGATCTTAAATTCATATATTCAGAGGAGCTAGCCTCACAACTAAAGGTATGATCTAGATACAGGTATCCCTCAACCTTAGATTATTCCTTTGTTAGTCCAGATATGAGTCAAATTTGAGAAATCTTATTTCAACTAGGTGATATCTAGTTTGCTAACACTACCCATAGTGCATATTTTAAAAATAGATGTCATTCTCTTAATTTATCTTATGTAGATTTGTTGATGGCATCCATCAAGTTCTTATTAGTATATTTAGCTACTCCATTCCCTTATGGATAATAATTTCAAGAACATTTGATGGTGATCTGATTGTTGTAGGCCCACTCAGTAAATTTTTTAGATTGAAAATTTGGACCATTATCACATAATAAATTAGAGTGTCAAACCTAATTAGTATGTTCTCTTCTATAAATTTAATCACATCTTATGCTTTAGATTTCTTTGTAGCCATAAATTTTGTCCACCTGGTATAATAATTAGTAGATGCTAGGATAAACCTATGTCTTCATGAATAATTTAGATTGATTACTCCCACAAACTCCAAACTCTATTATTCAAGGTGTCCCTCAATCACATGATGTCATGGAATAGAAATGTGTACTTACCTCTTCCTAAATACTTGAAATTTATGGCATGTTCTGACATGCTTGTGGGCATTTTGAAAATAGTAGATTGATAGTATCCCCTCCTCAAGATATTATGAGTTGTAGAATTTTCAAAAGGATGTCCACTACCTATCTTCTAATGTAAGTTATCTAAGATATCTGTAACTTCTTCTCTTGAGACACACCTCAAATAGATGCCTTCATGATTATTTTAGTACAAAACTCCCCTTTTTATCATGTAATGGGTTGAGTTAATCCTAATATCTCATCTTTTTTCTCTATTTAGCTCAAAGGGACATGTACATGCGAGTAGGTAATGGCTAATGTGGGCATACCAGTCACCTCTAAATACTTGTGTTTTATTGATATACTAAATATAGATACATGGATATTTTTCAATCATGAGTTGGATGATTCTTTGGCCTCATACCATTTTTATAGGCCTAATTTGAAAATCAAACTCTTGAAATTTGGCCTTCCATTTACCTCTTCTTTTTTCCTAACTCATTTTGTTTGATGTAAACTTGATAGCTAGGTTTGGAATAATGACATATGTTTTGTTTTGAAGGATGCAATGCCTAAATTTATTCATTAATTTGATTTATACATATATTTTCATATCTACAACTCTGCATCCTTTGGATTAGTACTCATAAAGTTAATTGGATGTTCATTATCATCTACCTTTTGTATGAGTACTGCTACTATAGTGTGTTCTAAAGCAACTAAATAAAGAAAGAAATCTTTCATGAAATCAAAACTAATCAAAACTAGGGATTGAGAAATAACAATTTTGATATCTTGAAATGATTTCTTGGCTTTAGTCATCCATTCTATATTAGCATCCTTATTCAACATGGTGTTTAGTGGTTTAAAAATCTCTGTAAATCAAAAAATGATTTTTCTCACAAATTTTATGTTGCCAAAGAAATACTATAATTATTTATTAATTTTAGGAGGCTTATCTTGGAAATGGCATGGATTTGTTCTAGTTCAATATAAATCCTCTATTTGATGATGACGTGGCCTAGTATTTTACCTTCTGTGACCTTGAAGATGCTCTTTTTTAATTTAGTGACATTTTATATCTTCTACATCTATCAATAGTTTTTGTAAGTGAGTCGTATGATCATATCTATTCTTTGAAAATATTGTAAGGTAGTCTATATAGATGATTAACATTTGCCTATGAGACCTTGAAAGATGAAATCCATGGCATGTTGAAAAATTTCCCCTACATTAATTAAGTTGAAACATATCCTCTTATAAGTGTAATTCCCCACTTGGTGGTGAAATTAATCTTCATTTGATCCCCTAATTTTATTATAACTTGATTTTAGCTTGATAATCCATCTAGGAAGGACATCATTTTAGAACCATTAACCATTTGAATCATCTCATAAAATGAGGGTAAAGGATAGTTATTCTTTTCTGAGGCTCAGTTCAGGTTCTTGAAGTCAACACAAAACCTAATTTTTCCATTCTTCTTACTAATAGGCACTAGGTTAATGACCCAAATAGATTGTCTAATTGGAAAGATAATATTGGCATCCAATAATTTATAAACATATACATACATACATACATACATACATGCATGCATGCATGCATACATACATACATACATACATACATATATATATATATATGTATATATATATGTATGTATGTATGTATGTATGTATGTATGTATGTATGTATATATATATATATATGTATATATATATATATGTATATATATATATATATACATATATATATATATACATATATATATATATACATATATATATATATATATATATATATATATATATATATATATATATATATATATATAAATGAGGGGTTGTAAAATTAGATTTAATGGCCTTTATCATTACCGAAAGGGCTTGTGTTTTGGTTTCAAAGGAATAGTGTACGTGATGACCCTAGGATAAAATATTTTTATGTCTTCATACATCTAAACTATCACATATTTATATTCTGAGTAGACCCTTTAATTTATATCTCTCACTTTTAGTGTGTTGTTTCCTTCACCAACAACCCCTTTTTAAAATTAAAAATAGGTACCTTCTTTTTCTTATCTGATCTTTTTCTATGGGGTTGTGATGGTCTATCTAACTGAGTTCTTGTTTGGTATTTTACTAGATGCTAAGTTATAAATGACTATTCATACTCATTTCTAATGCCTTTGAATTTTACTCAATTCAGTCTAAGATTTCATATATAAACATTAATGTCTAACTTGTAGGTTTATTTTAAACCTATGAAGTGTTATACCTTGATAAAATGCTTTGATATTCACCCATTTGAATGTTCATGCCTAAAACTTAATTTTATGTGAATGACTAGTTTAATTTCCTATATTAAATGACCAGTTCTTGCATAAAATTCACTTGTCAAGACTTAGATCTTTAAAAAATATTTACTTAATCAACTTTCTTATTTTATCATAGGTTTTTAAAATATTTTGAGAACCCCTAGATTATTCCACACATCTAAATATCAATGATGCATGGCATCAGAGCAAAATATTTTTAGAAAAATGGCTAAGTCTTTTTAAATCCCTAAGACCCTGTGAAGAACCTTAGAATATCATAAACTAAGGGGAATTTAGATAAACCTTAAATCCTATGAGTTGATTGAAGTTGTCAAAGGCTCATGGCCTTGAGGCCCTAAGAAAACACCATGTGGCATCCTATCAAAATTTTAAGAGCTCAGAGAAATTACACAATTAACTTGGGAAATTGAGGCATTGGCATAATTTTCCCAAATCATGAAGAGCTTGGGAGCCCAATAAGATGCCATATGGACGCAACAATGACAAAGGTTGACAATAAAGTAAAGCCTAAGGATGCTAACAGACTGTCAAGTGGCACAGTTGGACCTGATAAGAAAAGATAAAAGCCTAGAGATGGGAATAAAAGGATAATATAAGAAAGGACCATGTGATAGTGGTGATGTTATAATATGAAGTGACTAATATTGATGGCCCATATGGTTATCAAAACCATCAAAAGACAAGATGGGAATATGCAATCAATTAATCAACAAAATAAAGTTACAACTCATTAGCATGATGATAAGTAATGAAATTCAAGGCATTGTAATTGATGAAATGATTAAAAGGAGGAGGATTCAACTAAAATCATGAATACTATGTAAATCATGGGTGTGGTGTGTACATTGGGATCAAGCAAAGATCATAATACAAATTTAGCCTTCAAGAGGCATGACACCTAACTACACAAAACACATCTAAATGGTAATCCTAGTGACCTTATACTACCATAGTTTAATTCAATATATACAATAACATGGTTGAAATGTAATGTCTATCAGAGTCTCAACTGGACCTTCCAATCACATTGATGATTACTTGTAACCACCCTAGTAGTGGGATTAATTTTAAACTCCATAGAATGGAAGGTCTATAGAGGATCAAATACTTTGTTTTAGTAAGGGTTGGTTTTTTTAGGATTAGATTAGACTATACATAGTTGGATCCTTTTAGTCTTAGCATTATATTAGAGGAGCAATCATTTTTATTTCATGTATTTTCTATAGATTAACTTATTGAGTCGAGGCTATTTGAGGCTAAGTCTATAATCCAACCAAGTCTTGATGAATATGAAAGGATCTTTCATGGATATATATTTATGTGAAATATTTTCCATTTAATAGAATTGGTTTTTATGGTAACCTCATTTTCCTCTTTTGCATTGTTTATACCTCCCTCAAACTCTTGCACCATCCTTTAGCCTAAATTGTGCTAGGTTTTGTTTGGCTAAGGACTAGTTTATTATAGGATTTGTCTACTCAAGAAGAACTAACTAATTTATTTAGAACATGCACTTTATTATTTTCTCCATGCCCTTATCTCTTTTGCTTTTATTTAACCAAATTTGTTAGCTTATAATCTAAGTAATATCCTCTTAATGTTTTATATTGATTTCTCTCACTCTGTCTATTATTGCTTATACACTTTTGAATCCATACAATAAATATGTTTATTTAAATCAAATAAATTCAAATAGTTAAATCATTCTACTAATTCTTTAGGAATTAGCTCATATTTTAAATGTATATTGACATGTCTAAAGTACTTAGCTTAACCATCAAAGGCCTCTTAAATTGGAATGGTCATAACAAGCTGCTGAGTGATTATCTATACACCTAAACTATGTATAAATAACCTTGGGGAGTTATTAGGAGCTCTTTACAAGAGGGGTACTAGCATGTCAAAACCAATAGAACCTAGTTTTTGTTGGTTGTGTCAAGATGACCACCAA
Organism: Torreya grandis; assembly: GCA_037957365.1. Taxonomy (NCBI): domain Eukaryota; kingdom Viridiplantae; phylum Streptophyta; class Pinopsida; order Cupressales; family Taxaceae; genus Torreya; species Torreya grandis. The sequence goes on from JARHVA010005207.1 coordinate 681,477, forward strand.
CATAACAAGCATTGGAAGGGCCTAAAAGATTATTTTAGACTTTTATTTTATTTTAGAGCTTTGCCTACTAGTCTAATGGCCTTATCTTGGAAAATAGGATATAGTAGTCATGTGATGATTCTAGGACCTTCCCATGACTTTCATAAGAACCCCCATACATTATTTGAAAATTATATCCATGGTGGGGTCAAGACTGCTAAGTAACACATTCAAGCTTTTAAATAATCCATTATCATAAGGTAGATTTAGTATGAGGATGTGGATTTTCACCTGTTACCCCATTCCATAGATCAAATAACCTATTATTGGTAACTTGATCTACCATAAGGATGCATCACCTCATGGTCCATCTTTGAGAATATGTTCCTTAACCATTTTAGTGTGCCCATTGAACTTTCTATCTTATTTTATCAATTTTCCATATCCCGTAAAGAGCTCAGTGAGCCATATAATACATTCAACAATATATTATATCATCTATTTAATAGGTTGAAAGATCTTTTCTTGAAAATGGAGGATGCAACCATAGAAATTTACCTCAGTGCTCTAGATACTTTGACTTTTATGTTCATTAGAACAAATCTAGTTTCCCTCACATCTTTAGCTTTGACCTAAAAAGAAGCAAGCACAATAGAACAATAGTCGATTCCCAATGGATATGATGCTAATACTTATTATTCATTAGTATAACTAGGGGTTTGTCCCCAAATTACTTTAATCTACATGCCTTAAAATCATCCCATGAGTCATCATGTGCCATACAATGTAATGTTCCAAGTTTACAACCAGATTAGTCTTCCTCTATAAATGAGAACCCTATTGTTAGTTTTAATGCATATGATTATGTGAATTAAATATATGATCAACATGTTTTTCCTTTGATTATATTCAAATTTATTTTGATGTTTCTATTAATTTCTTGCTATTTTTCATAGGAGAACCTCATACAATGCTCAACCCAAGCTATGAGACTGCATTCTCTAATGCATAATTGGGAGTCTATGAACATGGATGTGGAACTAAGACTGAGATAATCATGCACATTGATAATATTACATATTGTAAATGTAATCCATTATTTGAAGGATACAGTAGCTGTGATGAGGGGTTTGGTGGTGAAGTTGAATTGGAGTTTTCAAGCAACCTAGTGAATGAGAAACAAGTGAATGGAGAGCTGCTTGCCTAAGAAGAAGAATCAAAAGCCTCTTACAATCAATCAGAGTATGAATTTGAAGGACTAGAAGATATAGATGAGGAAGGTGCATATTATACATTTGAAGCATATTTATCATATGATTATACATTTTAAAAGTTGTTACAAGATAATTAATAACTCTATGGTAGTGGTGTGACTTTCCCTACATCATTAGAAGGGAATGAAATAGAAGAATAAAGTGGTGTAATGTTAGACTTCTCATGGAAAGAATAAGAAAACAATTAATAAGGGGAATGTCTATTTAAGGAGAACACGTTGTAAAATCTCAATATTGATAATCCTTCCCCTCAAGTTAGCCTTGATTTCAAACCAATTAAATATGCCTACCTTATGTCCTTCCCAATAGTAAAGGTAGTCAAAGTGGGAATGGAAAATCAAGAACATTCAAGGTCAAACAAATAAGAGTTCCTCTCCACATCCAAGTTAAATAAAATAAGGAACTCAAGAGTTATTTTGATAACAACATAACTATCCTTGATTTCATAATGTAAACATATTCCATGTCCAAAGCAACATAGATGGTCAAGATAAAAATAGAATATCATAAGCATAATGGTCTGAATAGAGAAGTGGATCAAATGGATATGCAAGCTAAATATGATAATTCAGCCCAACTCTCCATACACTTTAGCCACTGATGACAAACTCAAAAGGTATTTGATGTGGGAAGGATCCAAGTCAATCCCATGCCTTCTAGATGATAAAAAATGGAGAAGAAGATGTCGTCAAAGCATCTATTTCATTCCAAGAGCATCCAACAATCAATGTATCAATTAGTTGTAACCAAACAAATGCCTCTGCTAGGTTAGATACACACATCATTTTGGTATATATGTATATTTAACCTTATTCCTCATCTCAATTCACAGTGTGGGTATAGGTATTTATATTTACTTATCTTGCATGATTTATACAAGATAAATGTAAGCATAATGATAAATGTTGTGATTTAATTTTTATTAAATTGTATGAACTGAACATTAACAAATCATTATGGGATAGTGTATCCTATCATAGAGGACAACATAGAAAAAAAGTAATATTGTCCTTTTACCTTATCAAAATCTTCAAAATAAACACGTGTCTAACTAGTTTCAAGCATGCATTTCATTGAAAAAGTTTGTGAATAATTTCTCTTTTCCTTTCTAATTTTTTAATTTACATCCCTTGTTAGTTTAGTTTCTCTTTTTTATTTCATTTTTTTGGTCCTCCTCTTTTTGCCTTGAGGTTACCTCATTAATCAAATAAATAAAATAAAAGGCATGTTGTTTAGCTAGCATCGATGACACTCAAGAACATGAATGAAAACCTTACTTAAACACTTACTTGAATTACTATGATTCTCCTGTGCATTTTTAGATTTGTAAAGGCCAATGATTTGAAATAGAATGTGTGGGATTATAAAGGTTTGTTTTCTCATTTAAGTCTATCTATACACGTAATTAAAACATATGAAGAAAATACAACTTTGTCTTTTTCAATTTTTCTTAATTGATCATTAACTTATTAATTTTACCTAAACCCATGGATTGGTCCCCAACCCTCCATGAATATAAAAGTAAATTCTCATTTCCAAAATAATTGAGCCAAAATGTAAAATCTAAAAATATTCCTTAAAAGGGTTATCTTGGTAACCTCCACCACATGTTTTTTAGCCTAGTTAACAGTGGATCAAAGCCTTATGAAAAAAATAGAGGTATCTATATCACGCATATAGATGTTTGGCTAGTAGTAGAGCAATGTCCACACTATTCCCCCCATGCTAAATAACTAAATCCTTCTTTTCTAAAGTTTTGGTCATTTATACAAATCTAAAATATTGTGTGTATGCAAAAAAATGAATTAATCACTTGATCACACACATAGATGGTCTTTAACAATATTGTAGCTGAGCATGACACACATTAAGGTAGAATTTAATAATTTTATCCTTCTAATTTTACCCCAAGTAGTTATTTGTAGCTAATACTCTTTTTTGGGATGCAAGAACTAGATATTCTAATTTTTTTAGATACTCATGAATATTTACCATCAGGAGTCACCATTTGTTGTTACATCACCAACATGCCCCATTTTCAAATTGAAAATAGGGACCCTATTTTATTATCTGACATTTTTCTATTGAGTTATGATGATTTGTCTGATTGAGCTCTTCTTGATTGATAATTTACTAGATGCTAAGTTATAAATGACTATTTTTACTCACTTTTAATGCCTTTGTATTTTTCTCAATTCAATATAAGATTTCATCTATGAACATTAATGTCTAACTTGTAGGTTTATTTTAAGTCTGTGAAGTTTTATTCCTTGATAAAATGTTTTGGTATTTACCCATTTAAACATTCAAGATTAAAGCTTAATTTTATGTGAATGACTAATTTCAATAACTATACTAAATGATCGATTCTCGCATAAAATTTTCTTGGACAGACTTATATTTTTGAAAATATTTACTTATCCAACTTTTTTATTTTCTCACAGGTTTTAAAAATATTCCTAGAACACCCCAGATTATTCCATGTGTCCAAATCTTGTCAATGTAGGGCTTCAAAGCCAAATACTTTTGGAAAAACTAAGTCTTTTTAAAGCCCTGAGCCCCTAAGAGGATGCCATGTGACACTCTACCAAAAGCTCAAGAGCATGGAGGATTGAAGGAATTAACAAAGGCTCATAACCTCAGGATCTCATAACCTTGAGGGTATTAAGGAATTAACCTAGAATCTTGGGAGTTGATCAACATTTACAAAGGCATGTGGCCTTAAGGCCTCAAAAATATGTCACATGACACCCTCTTGAAATACCAAGAGCTTATAGTGATTATAAAATTAACCTGGGGACCCAAGGCATTAGAAAATTATCCTAGAGCATGAATAGCCTAGGATCTTGAGAAGACATCATGTGGCCATAGTGATGACAATAGAGAAAATCTTGGGGATAAAAAGTGGGACCCAATGGGAAAATCCAAAATCCTAGTGATGGGAATAGAAGGAGAAGACAAAAAAGGACCATTTGGTAGTGGTGATGTTAGAAGATGAATGAACTAAGATTGATGGCCTGTCTAGCCATCAAAACTATCAAAAGATAGGATGGGACTATGCATTCAATTCAACAATAAAATCAAGTTATAACTTAGTAGGATGATGATAAATAATGGGGTTTAAGGCATTTTAGTTAGCATAATGATCAAAATGGGGTAGATTCAACCAAAATCATGAATAAGATAGGAATAATGGGCATGGCATGCACATTGGGATCAAGTGAAGAACATAATACAAATTTAGGCTTCAAGAGGTATACCACCTAACTACATGGAATAGATCTAAATGTAAATCATAAAATAATCCTAGCAAACCTTTGCTACCAGATTTTAATTAAATATATATAAGATCATGGTCAATCTAGCATGTCTGTCAAAGCGTCAACTACACCTTCCAATCACATTGATGATTGCATATAACCACCCCAATAGTGGGATAAATTTGAAACTCCATGGACTTAGAGGTATATTTAAGATTAGCTATTATGTTGTACTAAGGGTTTGTATTTTTTAGGATTAGATAAGGATATACCTATCTAGCTACTTTTAGTCTTAGCATTAAAGTAGTGAACTAGTCATTTTTATTTCATGCATCATCTTATTTTTTAGATTAACTTATCAAGTCGATGTTTTTTGAGGTGAGTTTGTAATTCATTCAAGTATTAATGAATACCAAATGATCTTTAATGGAAATATATTTATGTGAAAGATTTCCCCTTTGGTAGACTTGGTCCATGAATGTATATGGTGACCCCATTTTCCTCTTTGACATTGTTTCTACCTCCCTCAGACTCTTGCACCACCCTTTAGCTAGAGTTTTACTACATTTGACTTGGCTAAGTACATTTTATTTAAAGATTTGTCTACTAAAGAGGAACTGACCAAATCCATTAAAAAATGGGATCTCTTTTTTTATCCATACCCTTCTCTCTTTTGATTTTATTTAACCAACTTTCTTAGTTTAGGTTCTTAATGTTTTGTCTTGATTGCTCTCTCTCTATTTTTTTGTTGATTATACACTATTGAATCCATGTAATAGATACGTTTTTTTGAATCAACTAATTTACGTAGCTAAATCATTATGTTGATTCTCCATGCATTAGCTCATATTTTAAATGTATATTGACTTATCTAAAATAATCTAGCTTAACTAGCAAAGGCCCCTTGAATTGGAATGGTCACAATGAGCCACTGTGTGAAGATTAGTGTGCATAGACTAGGTAGAAAAAACCTAGAGGAGTTCCTAAGATCTCGTTGAAAGAGGGGTTATAGCATGTCAAAAACACCATAACCTAGTTGTTATTGGCCATGTCTAAGATGACCATAAACATAGTGCAACTCAAGCCAATATTTACATAGTGAGGATGTTGGATAGTTCCTAGGTTCTCTTTGACAAAATTAGATTCTATTACTTTATATTATTTTACTTTTGGGATTGTGGATCCATGTCAAAATATCACTCTAATGAGATCATACCTGTAGGTATATGATTATGTTCTAACTATAATATGCCATCATCACCTAGGTCTTTTACATTTATAGGTTCAAAAATATATTATTTGAGATTCAAAGGATGTAAAGATATTTATAAATAATATGATCTATTGATCATCATAAAGTACCTAGAAGATATCCACATTATCTGGAATAAAAGGAAAATGAACTAAATCCATAGAAAAATTCTACATTTTATATTCTTGGAATGGTGTTAAGTTGGTAATTGAAGCTACAAATGAATCTACTATCTGATTTTATTCTCTTGGAACAACTTTGATGTTGAATAATTCAAAGGATTCAACAAAATTTTAGGCCCTGTGTTTATACTTATTCAAGTAAGCAAGTTTGCATTGATATTTATTTTTTATTTGGTTGATAACTAGCTCAAAATTTCTAAATATTTGTAGTTTCTTGACATCATGTTTTAGTCTAAATTGTAAGCCATATACTAGTGCTTAATACTCAACTCGATTGTTGGTATAAGGGAATTTCAATCTATATGCAGTTAGATGTTGTTTCCCATCTAGGTTGTTCAAAGCTATTCCAACACCTAAACCTTTCTTAGATTTAGAACCATCAAAATAGAGAGTCCATAACTATGAAGGACATTAAAATTCTTTTTCATGAGGTTCATTATTTGTGGTAAACATGTAAACACATACATGTGTAGATGCAAAGTCAACCTTCTCATTCTTTGCATTATATTTTGTAATCAAGTACTTCATTTTTATTTCTCAATCTACTCTAATCTAATTGTTTAAAATTTTTCAAGGTAGCCACATATGTGATAAATTCATTTCCATGTATCCAATCAACATATTTAACCAATCATGGCTCAAAAACAAGCCATATGATTCAAGAATGTGAATGATCAAAATGTCTATGTTTTTTTGTACATGTGACTCAAAGGAAAGATGAATGTGTACATTTTTCAAATCCTTAACACATGACCCATATGACTTGTCTAATTGTTGGAACAATCTTTTATATTTATCTAGGGTCAAACCTAATTTATTACATACAACTATGGGAATCACATTAGTTGAGGCACCTGAGTAACCCAAATAATTATGCAAATTTTTACCAAATATTTTGATGGTTAGCTTAAAAGGTGGTACCTCAGGTTTATTCTTGTAGAGAACCACATTGGTGTGATCCACCTTTGATTTGTTAGTGGATGGTCTCCCAGTTAAAGTCTTGATAAAAAATTCTCTTTACTAATCTAAGATAGCTCATGAAAACTAATATTTTCCTTAATCTTCTTCATATATTCAATTATAAATGTATCCACTTTTAATCTATGGCTCCATACTATTGTTGATTATTTTTTTTTGGGGGAGGTAGATTATTGTTTTCCTTATAATCTAGAAGAGTAGTAGCACTTTTTTTTGGAGGGGTCGAAGTGATATTAGGTTGTTTATTCCTCAATTATAATTTTTTCTTTAGAACTATTGAAAGGTATAGATTTCATCTTTATTATCTCTAGGTTCATTCTCATCTTTTACTAGAAATGGAAAATCATGTCTCAAAGACTATTGTTGTGTTGGAAGGACCTAAAGTAGTGGAAGAAGATGGCTCTAGATGTTTTTCAAATATTTCTTATCTATCCATTTCATTCTGAAAGATCTTAAAAATGGTGAATAATTATATACATTCTAACTCACCATGTTGTGTTGTATTGTGGACTTGGAACCAATTAGGTAGTGCTAATTCCAATGTGTTTATTTTAGGCATCTTGTTAGGTGGTTGTTGTTTCATGTTGTTCCCATATCTGTTAAAAGCCCTGTTGTACATTTGGAATGATAAATTATGTTTGGTATTTTTCCCATAGTGCTTCCCATTCACTTCTTCATGCTTAGGATCTCATTCTTAGATTATTTACCATTTTCTAGATAGTGTTTAATTCTGATTTTGTATAATCAGAAACAATATCTTGTGTAGTAGAATCATTTAATGGTATTGAGGATTGGTTCTTATTTTTTTAATTAGGTGCAAACACAATATTATTTAGAAATCTAGGGTTCTATTTAGGTGGATCATGGGCTAATGAAAATTGTGTATATACTTGGTTTTGATTTTGAGCCACAACATTCTGATTAGTATTCAAAATAGAATAGAGGGTTGGAAAGTTAGGACCAATATTAGGTAGATCCAAAGTTTATAACTGAGGATTTAACTACATACCAGTGCTAATAATTTCAACATAGGATAGAGGTGGCATGGTAATATTAGGTTTTAAATGAATAAAGACAACTATCATAGAATCCAAGGCATTTTGTACATTTCAAGGGTTAATGCTTCATTTGATTTATAATCATTGTCAACTAGGATATACATATTTCAGAATATTACATTAAAGGCTCTGATTGTTTCATTAGATCTCTCCTAATGCTTGTAAAATGTTTATATATAAAACTTGGGCTTGGGACCAATCTAAATTATGCCAAAAAGGTTTCTTAGCACTAGTTCTAAGAGGTAATCAAATCTTCTAGAATATCAAGGAACCAATCATAAATAACATCTTACAAGGTAAAAGGGAAGAGTTTGCATGACACATATTCATGGTTTATATTTAGTATCCCTAAAGTAATATTTAAATCCTTTGTGTGTTCTTTGGTAGTCTTGCCTCCTAAGGGAGAAAAAAGGAAGATACTTTTCAAGATTTCTAGGCAAGTCATGCACGTCCCCAAGGGTAACAATAGTATAACTAGATAACTAAATTAAGACAATATTACACAGAGGAAGATAACTTATTATGATTAGGGAATAATATTAAGCCTTGGGTCCCCTTAATATGCCTTTATCTAACCTAAATTTTATAAGATTTAAAGGGTAGCAATAATAGGCCAGTGTTTGAGGTGGTCCTTATTAGTCATCTGGATGTATACAATACAACTCAAGTGATATTTTAAAGAAATACAAAAAGCGTCCCTCCATTTGCATGAATTTAATTCTTTTTTATGTATATTTTATGCACACTAGGTAAAATTATGAGGTATTCTTTAACCTTTTAAGATCATTTAAAAGATTCATACCAAGGCACAAGTTGTAGGGTATTCAATTTTATAAAAAACCTAGTGGTGGAATAGTGGTTAGAGGAGTAATTATTTATCTTAGATGGTTCATATATGACATGAGTCTAGACCTAATTGAGACGGGTGGATATATTGGTGAATCTAACCTAAAGTGGCTAAAAGAAAATAAAAAAGGAAGAAAGGTAGGGTAGAAAATAAGGTTGGTGAATCAGAGTCAGATGAAACCCTTCTAAACTAGATTTTAAAATATGGTTTAGAAAAATATTCAAAGAACTAATGCTTGTTACAAGTTAATATGTAGAACGCAAAACAAATAAACATAGATAAGAGTCTAAGGAAAAAAAATAGTAAAATTTAGTGCTAATAATCAAAAGTGGTTACATTTGTAAGACTGCAATTACACAAATTACACATCTACAAAGGGAGATTATGATTAATAAACACAAAAAATTTAGATTATCTATTTGAATTATATGAATAATTGTATCAAATAACACTTATGTACAACCCAAAGACTAAAATAAAATAATAATAAAACTTATTCAATGGATCACCAGTTTGGAGAAGAATAGAAAATAACACATCCAGACAAGCTTACAAAATAATACATAAAATTTATTATTTATATTGATAGCCCAAAATTATACTCCATTTATAATTGATAGGATATATATATATATATATTGGGGAGGGGTTGCCTCATCTTCCAAGAAAAGTCTAATTTTACAATTTCCAAATATAAAACTCATGTAAAGTATACATGTGTAGGATATAATTAAAATGGCCAACCAAAATCACATAATTACAATATCAATATACATATGCTCAAAAATAGAACATAAATTTGAGTTCCATTTGAAATAAAATACATGCAAACATATATTTATATTTAACTATGGTTCTATCTTGACACTACCTAAAGAAGAAGGAAGTTACATGCTTGTTGTAGTGATTGAAGTAGTTTGAAGGCAATCATGTGGAGAACTAGTTGAAGTAGTAATTAATAATGATATGATAGTCATTGCTACTTGAGAAGCACTAGTGGATCTAGTACAAGTTTTCACCATTATATTAACTTCCACGTGAGATTGAGTTCCTGTAGGTGTGCTCTGTATGGTGGAAGTAACTTTTTCAATAGCCTTAAGTTGTTCATATAAGGCAAATGTGATGTCAAATTCAACATTGATAATATCAAAATTTATCATGGATGGCTTGAATATCACGGAATATCATCCATTAATCTCTTTTTCTCAATTTTTGAATCTCTAAATCCAAGCTCTAAGGGTCTCTGCCTTGGTCACTTTGTCTTTAGCAAAATTAATCAATTGTAGAATTTCTTTACTAGTTTGATACATAGTGCCTTCAATCTCAACTTTGAATCTCTTTGCAGCTACCTTAAGTAACCACTTAAAGTTGGGCCTATTCACCAACTACCCTATATAAATTATCACATTGTTGACTCTCATATCTCTTAAAATCTCAATTGCTTCCCTTTCTTGAATTATAAATTGTGTTACCAAGGCTTTTACCTATTGGTGCCAATTATAGGCACTATCTCTCCCGATAATTACTTAATTCAGATCCAATACAACCTCTTAATAAGTCATGAGATTTAGGTGACTATAGGTGCTATTTATGATAGATAAATTTAGAAAATTGAGCCTCTTTTAGAATTATTTTAGCTGATTCCAAAAAGTTAAGACTCTTCCCCCATTAACATTGAGATTCACCCCTAAAAGTTCTTATAGTGTTTTAGAATGTCATATAATTTCCTTTTAGATGGATTGTTAGTATTCTTTACCAGGCTTATTTTTGGATTTTATACATTTCTTTCATTACCTCCATTATTATATCCACAAAAGAATAAAGTCTTATGAATTCTCATTAGGGTCATTACGGTTATTTTTATACTTATTTTATAGTGGAAATAAAATCTTCTTTTTCTCTAATTTAATTCTCCTCTCATGTCTACTGTATTTTTCTTCCTAACCCTGTGTATGGTGCCACTTTTCTTGACAAACATGTGATTATTGTAGGTAATTCTATAAGGATTAAACACATTATGTACTTATTCCTTTCCTAAGATCTTTGACCTAAGTATGTATAATAATCTCTCCTTTATCCTCAAGCCGACTAGTTTTTGTAGAGGTAATAGGTGGAAAAAATATTATATGAAGAATTAAAGAAATTATTTGAATTGGAAATTGGATAGGTAGTTGCATAAACCTGATCCACTTGTTTCACTATATTTTTAAATCATTTTATTTTATCTTTGGAAAAAAATAAAACTAAAGAAAGGGAAAAGGTGTAGATGAACTTGGATGTGGCTGTGCACTCCATTGATCTACACATTGTGAGTAATCATCTTTGGCTAGGGAGGAATAACCTACAAATCAATAATACTTAAACAAGATTTGGATTAGAATGGTTGATAAGTGGGTTGCCTAGCAAATGCTAGCTTCTAGAAGTATGAAACTTCCTAGGATGGCTATCAACCCACTTGTTAAGTCCAAATGAATGTTGATAAGAAATTATTTAAGAAAATAAAGAAGAAATTAATTTAAAAAAATGATAAAATACTTAAAAATACTTGATTCCTTTTGAAATAAATTTAAACTAATTTACATAAAAGAAATGCTAAAGTAATAATGGTCAGTTTGGATTATTGTGGATAAATATTGTGTTGTAGTAAGGATTAAGAAAGAAGTGTTTTGATAGGTTGAAAGATATATTTTTAGCTTGATATTTTGGGGAGAAAAGTTTATATAAAGATTGATGTTGATCTTCTATGGATCGATGTCAGTTAGGAAGAATTGATGTCAATCACTGTGGGAAAATATAGTTTTAACTTTTAGCAAAGAGGTTGGATTTTGGGAGAGTTTTAGAGAATTTTTAGGCTATTAAAAGGTTTGTATAGGCTTGTGAGGGTGGTAATGAATATCAATAATGTTCATACAAAAGTTTTGGCCTTAAAAGAGTGTGGAAAGAAGGTGAATGTTGGATGTCAAAGCAATGTTAAAGTGTAGGACTTCAACATAGGTAGTTGAGGCTATGGGAAGGTATGAAGATATTAAAATAATAAATAATAAGATAATAAAGATTGAAATTGATTAAATAACTAATAAAGTACTTATCTGATGCAACAATGTTGTCTTAGAAGTAGGTGGCAGGTCAAGAGAACCTGATGTGGACTTGGGAGAATTCATGCAGTGTAATGATACTTAACCTTGGAATTATCAATGGTGTAGCTCCTTTATGCTTTTGGGAAGTCCATGGATATTTGGTTCATGCATAAGATCACAATAAAATTATCACCCATACCTATAATTAGCTTGTTTAACCTCTTAAGCAAAGGTCATGGGCAGCTTTAAATAATCAATATTGGTCCTAGTCAACTAGTGTCAATTAAGGTAGAATAGGTATAACTTGCCAAAAATATTTTTTTGAACTTAATTTTGGTATTTAAAACCATTAGAAATGGTTTGATTTGGTTTAAGAGAGTATGTTCATGTGGGTAGAAATAAATGTTAGGGAAAAAATGGTCTTAGGAGGTTAGGACTTAAATGATGGGGTAAGAAATGGTCTTAAGGTAAGGTGTCAATAACTTAGCCATGGGCTTGGTCTTAGGGTGAGGTGTAAATAGCAGTTTATTAGCTTAGTTAATTAAATAATTTAGCTAAATATGGGTAGGGGTTAATGGGGTTTTAAGGGGGTTAAAAAATTTTTTAATCAAAGGGAGGCCAAAGGGGTTGAAAGGGTGCATTACAACATCTAAAACCATTGGTGTGGTTTTATAGTGTCTAAATTTTGCCCATTTTTATTGCATATTTTGAATAGATAAGCTACAAAATAAAAAATAATGATTTGGAAGGGTGGATTCCCCAAGGGTGGGAGGAGGTGTTTCTCCTCAAACTAGGAATCAATGAGGTGAAAGGAATCAGGTTTGGGTTTGAAAAGTAGATAAGTTGGTGATAAGGTTGGTTGGTTGGGAATTTAAGTAAGAATGGGTATAAAAAATGTGACTAAGTGTGATAGCGTAGATCACACATAGACTAAGATTCCATAGTTGAAGTATTTGGTAAATAAGGTTTCATTGAGAATAATAAGTGATAGGGTAATTAGGCCATAGCATGAGTCTTAACTAATATGGGTTACACATATAAATGTAAGTATCTTAATAGCGGTGCATGTGTTCTTATGGATCCAAAAGTAATATGTGATCTTGAGAAGACAAAATGGTAATAGGTGTTAGGACTACAAGTGGTCATGCTATGATTCACCTAAAGAATTTTGCACAAAAGTAGCACATGCTTGTCAAGTAAGGTGAGGTAGTTATACAATAAAAATGACCAAGGCAAAGTGGTCATGACAAGTGAAAACCATAAAAAAAGGAACAATTTTAAGGTGATTTAGTTGGGTTGGCTAGTGGAAAATAAAGTGTTCTCTGATTTATGAATGGTCATTTTAATGTGATGGTTATGAAAAAGTTTAGGTTGGTAGTGCTTAAATTGGTTGTCTAATTTAGAGTAAGATAGGGAAAAAAAGACCTAGAAGTAATTTTGGTGGTTGGGGGTGATGGGGGATTAAAAAATACCTAAAGTGTTTGACCAACATCAGTCATCCCTAATGGAGAAATGACTGATGTCGGTAAGTGACCAAACCCTATAAAAAGGGAATCACCAATTGAAATGGTCAAGCCTCTTTCTTAATTTTTATCTTTTATAAAATATGGAATGTGCATTTAAAAATGATCAATAGTAGTTATTAGGAAAGGTTAGTGATGAGGCAAGGACATGGAGGTGTGGGATTAGTCGAGCATAAGGACAAAACATGGGGACTAGGTGTTTGAGTGCTTCAAGTGAGTGGTGTAGGTGTGGTGAGTTAGGTTGTGCCACATAAAAGAAGTTACAATGTAGGGTGCATGAGTACATGCACTGGGTAGAGGTAGAGTTCCACCATGGAGGTAGAGCTGAGATGAGTTAGTGTTGTATGTTATGTATGTTTGTTTTTTATTTTGTTTCATTTATCGATTTGGGTATGGTTTTAGGTGAGTTTGACTGGTTAAGGTAGGGGCAAGTAGTCAACAAAGGGTAGCTATAACACTAAGGGTAGGAAAATTAGGTTTTTAAGAAGGTTTTATCAAAGATTTAGGGTTTATATTCACTACCCTAATTTTAATAGGGATCAATATCAGTCATGGTCAACTGACACCGATCGATAAGGAGTTAATATCAGTTGGTTAACAACTGACATCAATCCTTATTTATAGGATAAGGGGCTAAAAGGGGAAGGATAGATTAATTTGGATGAAGTTTGGTATGGTTTGTTGGAGAGTTGTTAATGATGTCATGTAAGTGTCCTAGTAAGTGGATGAAGTGCTTTAATAGCCTAAGTAACAATGATAAAGTGTGTAATGTGCTTGTCCTAGTGTGATTGAAGTTGGCTTGGTTGATCTTCAATTTTGGCATGGTTAGATATGTTTAGGGATGAGTTTGAATTATTGAGCATGTGAAATGGGTCCTATCAATGGTCAAATATGATTGGAGAGCTTGTGTGTATGAGTGGAATTCACCTGATTCATCATTATTCTCATCTAGATATTTTGGGTCTAATGGCAAAAAATCTAAGTGGGCAGTTTACTAATGTCACCATTGCCATGTGTAGATGAGTCAGGGGGAGTTCATAATATGTTTATGATCAAATTAGTCCCTAGTTTTTATATGCTAAATCCTAGGTCATGCACCTAAATAAAATAAAATATATGCAAGTGCAAAGTTGGGCTCCTAGGTAGTCTAAAATTGTTTTCGCATACCTAGCCAAATTTGAATGAGGCAAGAAAGAGTCAAGTAAGTATTTTGGTGAAGCGATATCCTACATGTGTGGATATTTTAGAATAATATGATCATATGAATTTGTTCAATTTTGAGCCTAGTTGATTTGTGTTAAAATTTAGATCATATGCCAAAGTGTGTTGAAAGATATGTATGTACAAAGTTGACCTTCCAAGCAATTTTTGTTGGAAATATGATTGTCAGTGATGTCAAAAGGCACACTATGGATGTCACTAAAGTCAAAAGGATTAGGTAGGATTGATGAAGTTGAAGATCATGTTTAAAAATTTCTCTGTGCAAAGTTGTCATGATTTTACAAAGACCATTTATGGATGTTTAAAGTTAAATAGATAGAATATCCATTATGGGTTTTTTATGTACATTCTATAAATATGGTCCACAAGTTTAGAAGAGAAGGAATGAGCTCATAATTAATTTATTTAGATCTCAAACATTATAGCATTTGTTATTAAAATCCTAAAGGTTTAGCCATGGTGTCAACAAGCAAAGTTCTATTTTAATGTTGACTTGGTATAGCCAAGAATCGGTAACTTAAGTCTATATCGTCATTAAGAAATTGGCCCCTCAACCTAGCAATTACTAGCTCTGAGCAATGATCAGAGGAATTTATGTTTTCCTAAGTCTAAGACTTAATATATATCTAAGATTTATCAATGGCTATCACTTTATCATACATAGATGATCCAATGAAGCAAAGCAAAGTCAAAGTGTCAAAGTTCCCTCTGAGTGAACATGCTAATGCCAAGTGTTACAAGAAGATGAGTCTATCAAATAGAGGACTAATGAGAATGAGCCTATCAAAGATAAAGTTCAAGCTAGTTGGAAGATCAATGGTTAGTGATTAATTAGACATTAGAGATCCAATAGAGTACGATGAAGTTAAATTATCAAAGGCTCCTCCAAGTAAATGTGCTAGTGACAAGTGTCACATTCATGAAACTTGTCAGACAGGGACCCAATGAGTGTAATCTTGTCAGAGTTAATGTTCAAGCTTGTCAAAAGATCTAATGGTGAGAAGATAATCATGCAAAAGAGATCCAATAGAGTGAATGGAATTAAATGCTATAAATTAATCAAGGCTTATTGACATAATGATGAGTAAAAGATCAAGTAAGTTTGAGAAGATTGATGGAGTGAAAGTGATCCAAAGACATGAGAAGTAGTGAGATGGGTTAAAGAGTTCAACATTTAACAACTAGATAGAAGCAATGATCAAAGGAATTTAGGTCAAAGGAATTTTCATAAGTCCAAGACTTAATATATGTT
Organism: Torreya grandis; assembly: GCA_037957365.1. NCBI lineage: Eukaryota > Viridiplantae > Streptophyta > Pinopsida > Cupressales > Taxaceae > Torreya > Torreya grandis. Next base: position 697,380 of record JARHVA010005207.1, read on the forward strand.
TGATATTGATCAATGGCTATCACTTCATCATATGCAAATGATCCAATGAAGTGAAACAAAGTCAAAGTGTCGAAGGTACCTCTGAGTGAATGCATTAATGCTAAGCATCACAAGTACATGAGTCTATCAAATAGAGGACCAATGAGAGTGAGCTTGTCAAAGATAAAGTTTGATCTATTTGGAAGATCAATGGTTATAACTTAATCAAACATTGAAGATCTAATGGAGCATGATTAATTCAAATGATCAAATGCTCCTCCAAGTAAATGTGTTAGTGACAAGTGTCACATTCATGGAGCTTGTTAGAATTAATGATCAAGCTTATCAAAAGATATGAGGGTGAGTGGGTGATGATGCAAAGGATATTTAATGGAGAAAATGGACTTAAATGCTATAAATTACTTGAGGTTTATCAACACAGTGATGAGTTAAATATTGATCAAGTTTGAGAAGATCGACAGAGATCCAAAGACAAGGAAGTAACAAGATGGGTTAAAGATCTTGACACTTAACAACTAGATAGAAATAAAGATCATGCATCTTCGAAGATCCAATGGCATGTGGAAGCTTAGATGAAAAATATCAATATAATAAGTAGACTCAAATGGAATAAAGTGATCGATGTTTATCGACATAGTGGTGAGTTAAAAACCAAGATTGTTCGAGAAGATCTACGAAGTGAAGGAAATCCAAAGATATAGGAAGCAATGAGATGAGGTCAAAGTATCAAAGTTTAATGAACAAGTAAAGTTAAATTTCATTCAAGTTAAAAGATCTAATGACACATGGGAGATAGGGTTTGGAGATTGACATGCATTTTAAATAGTGGAACATTAAAGTTTAACAACGTACAAAGATTTGATGGAGCACGAGAGCTTGGAGATGGCATGAGGAAAGAGATAAAAGGCTAGCTTTTAAAGTGTTAAAATTCCAATAGTCAAGTGGAAAAATATGTATGAACATGTAGAAACTTACATATAAGTTCTATATCTCAACACAAATAATGAGATTGATCGATCCTACTAATCAAATCTACATTAAAGAGCATGTGCATCGAAACTTGAGTTGAAAAAATGCTATAGATAGTAAAGAGACCTAAAATTATGACATGATACATGGAACTAAGATGTGGAAAACTTTCAATTCAATTCTTAATGAATTAAAGTCCAAAATTGACATGATGTGTTAAATTCTGAGTATGAACAACTGATGATATGGAACCCTAGATTCATTTCTTATATATATGGCATCTAGGACACAAGAATATGTGGTTGGAATGATTGAAATTATGTCAAATGAAAATATATAGACACAGAGGTAAAAGTGTAGAGAAGATGAGCTACTATTGAAGATTGTCAAACACACACACACACACACACACACACACACACACACACACACACACACACACACACACAGACATAGAGATAGAGTGATAGAGTGAGATGAAGTGTGTCAAATCAAGATATATCTAGACACAAAGAGAAAGGGGTAGAGAGGAAGAAGGCACAAAGAGAATGTGCATAGTATGAGCACATTATAGATTGAACTTGTAATAGAGAATAGAGTTTGATTCACCTATGAATAATATTATAATTTGGAGTTGTAGCTCCATAGATCTAATTAGTTGGTTCCATAAAATTAGCTAAGTTGGTGCTCAATTAGGGGATTGGTGTCTCTTTAGGATTAGTGTCTCTTTAGAATTGGTTTCTTTAAATTTAACCAATGAGGTTTTACTAGTGAGGCTTATAACCAGTCAAGTTTTGCTAAGTGAGGTGTTAACTATGAGGCTATATTAGAATATTAGATTCTAGCATCTATTTTCACTATGGTTTTTCCCTTTGGGATTTTCATGTATAAATCTGGTGTCATGTGTATATGTGTGTGTATGTGATCTCTATATTTATCTTTTAATCTACATATGCTTTTGAATTACCTTTAAAAGGATTAAAATATTGGTTTAGTTAATCTACTAATTCACCCCCTCTCAGTAGATAGTTGTGTTTCAATAATTGGTATCAGAGCTTAGGGTTCCTTAAAAGAAGCTTAATTAGCTTAGGTAAATCTTAGAGAAATGAACACAATGGCTAGTCAAGAAAGACCTTCATCAAACAAAGCACTTCTCTTTGATGGATCTAACTATGGATTCTAGAACATAAGAATGGAAGCATACTTATCTAATTAAGGTTTGATGTATGGATGTCCATAGTAAATGGATATACAACCCCTACTATAAGTCCTAATAATCGGGCTTCCAAGAAGGCATATGAGTGTAATGCCAAGGCAAAGAATTCTATTCTCTATGGATTATCCAAATTAGAGTTTGTCAAAGTGATACATTGTCAAAATGCACAAGACATTTGGAAAAAATTAAAGAGAATTTATGAAGGTGATGACAAGGTAAAGTAGGCCAAGATACAAATATATAAAGGCCAGTTTGAAAGTCTCAAAATAGATGAAGAGGATAAAATTACAGACTACCTTCTTAGAGTAGATAAAATAGTTAATGCAATAAGAGGTCTTGGAAAAGAAATGAAAGAATCAGTCATTGTCAAAAAGGTCCTAATATCTTTTCCAACAAGATATGATTCTAAAATATTTGCTATAGAGGAAGCAATAGATCTAGATAAACTCACTGTTGATGAGTTGCAAGGAACCTTCACTACCTATGAGATGAGAATGGGAGAACTAGATACTTTAAAAAGAGAAGATGCATTCAAAGCATCCAATAAAGTTAAAACAAAATCATCTACATTTGGATCTAAGAATATTGATGAAGAAGAAGCTAACTTTGTTAGAAGATTGAGTGTTATGAACTTGTGATATATCTTCTCTTTACTTTATTAGTTTAGTAGTTGCTATGGATGCATATGATTTGTAAATCATCCTGTGAGCATTTTATTTTATCCCACATTCATAGGAAGTGGTAGTTACTTAGATTAGAATTCATATATAAATGAGTGTTGAGGCCAATGAAGGCATCCACAAATTATTTGTATTGATCTTGCTCAAAGGAGGTTTCCCCCTTGAAGTGGTTTGAAAGTAATATAATCCATTTAGTGCTTCTACTTATTTTATAATTCTATTATTTCATGCATTTTTATTGACTTGTTATAGGAAGATCCTCTCATCTAGTATCAGAGCACTTTCCAAGTTAATGTTTTTCCAAAAAGGCTTAACTTTATTCTATTGCATACTTCATTTAAATAGTTTTTCAAAAAATATTAACTCTATTCTACTACATAAATTAAGTAATCTACTTTGGCTCAGGATAAAAACCTAACCGCTTAACTATGGGAAGTGCTTGGGTGAAAGCCATAAAACTAATTGTTAGGAGTACCATGAGAACCTCAAAGTAGCTGGCCCATTAAGAAGACTTGCCAGCAAAATGGGCAATGGCCCCTTCCTGATTGAGTAGTTCCCATCTGTGAGAAAAAATAAGAGTTATCATTAAGAGATAAATCTATGGCCAAATTATTTTTGGAGAGTGGTACTTGATTAGATAGCATTGGTGGCTAGAGTGATATTTTAAAAACCCTTAGGTAGCCATTTAAAATTAGAGCTAATTTTTATTAGTTTCAAAATATTTCTAGTAGATAAAAAATCAATTAACAAAGTATTTGTAGACTGTTAGAGTACTTGCAGGCAAACATTTGATAGAAACCAGAATTTGCAAACCATCCATAGAGTATTAGTAGACCCTCGAAGGATTTACCACCATATAGAAAATAGAAAATTACCATCGCAGATCTATAGACTTATTTCAACATATTCCTAGTAGAGGTGTCTTATAGAGCATAGTAACTAGAACTAGAAATAGAAACAGTAGTAGAAAAAAAAAAACCTCTCCATTTTTTTGAAATAACTATCCATCTATAGTTCTGTTGATCCTCAAACTTTATCTAGATACCTAAAATTCCATTCTCTACATTTTCTTCTTTGAGGTCCCATATCCCAATTCCACTCCTAATTCTTGTATATCTCAATTTTCCCTTTTTTTGGGTTTTCCCATAACTTCTATTTTAGTTCGTTTGCCTTGAAATTTTTCCAATGTGTTCATTGTCTCATACTACTCCTTTGTCCTTCTTTGAATTTTTTTTCTAGTTTTTCTATTTTCACTCCTAAAATTTCCCTCCCCTTTGTCAATCATACTCCCACTATGCAAAAAAATCTTTAAAATCCCTTTTACCCCTTCCGTTTTTGCATTATTTGATTCATGGTAGTAGCTCAAACATGAGAAAAAATATGGAGGATGAAATTACCACCCTCAAGACCCACATCAAATATCTCGATGAAAGTTTTTTTATCTTTAGCATTCAACATACCACCATGAACAATAGATGACATCTAGAGTCTTCTTCAGATACTAGGTTTTTTCTTCCAATAATTATCATGGGTCGAAGCTTAATTTTTATTGATTCAATGGTAAAGATTCAATTGGATGGATCTATCACGTAGAACAATATTTTAGTTTGTATAATACTTTTGATGCCAACAAGGTCTCACTTGCATCCTTTCACTTTGAACTTGAAGCCTTTCAATGGTATCGCTGGTATAACAAGGATCTTGATGAACCTATTGTCAATCAGACTTGCACCCCTGTGAAGGTAGTTTTAAGCCTTCACAGTTTGTTGAAACATGGAATCAATCCTAGGCTATGGGTGACCTAATCATTAGATTTAATCTCTAGATTATAAGGACTATCTCCCTTTGGTGTATCAATTAGGATCCTTGCTCTATGCTACAAACTGCGTGGAAAAAGAGAGAGAAACTTGAAATAAAATCCTATCTAATGATGGTGATACACCTAAATTATTGGTTGATCCACTCAATTAGAGCTCCTAAAAACACTAATTTAGATAAGAGAAAGGCTAAAATTTTAACTCTAATTGACTAATATGCATAAGTATTTCATGAAAAGGTTCTATCTTGTGATCAAATCTTGAGGGAAATGATGGAATAGGCCTGATTCAAGGCGCTAAATAATGACTTGAATCCACTATAAACTCAACTAAAAGACATTAAACATGTAACACAACCTGAATAATCTAACCAACTAGTAATTAAGTAAGAATCAAGACTTGACAAGGAAGAAAAATCTATCACTTATGCAAATCAATGACATAAATACACTATACTAGTAGCTAGAATCTGAAAACAATAGTCCTATTAATCTGAAAAAGGTTACAACTCAATCTTTGGTAGAATTTTGTCTTGCCAAAAGAGGGATACAATTTAAGGCTGAAAAACTAATTTATATAAAAAAAATACAAGCCAAAAGAGTGGCACTAAAAATAGAAGAGAAGTCAACTCCAACTTCAGCCCAAGTCTAATCTGTGTTATCATAGGATTCTAAATTTGTCTTTTCTTATCTTTTATCTTGCATGAAAAACCCTTTGACATTAAAAATAGATGGTAGGCTCATCTTCGGTTGTTCTTTTTACATGCATGATATCTACACCCACCTCCAAATATGGAACTCCCCTTGAGCTACTGGAATGTTTGAAAACCTTTAATATCTCCAATGTTAAACAAATTGAGTCCATCATGCAAATGAGTCTCCATTTTTAGAATTAAAGGTGTCATATTTGAAATGGTTACACTTGGATGTGTCTAATCTTGATATGAGCTACTTTTCATGCTGTAAAATGTGTTCATCTATTTATTGGCTATTGAAATCTCTTACATTTTTTGGTTCTTCATTTCTGTGCATATATCTTCCTTATGTATTTTTTGTGTCTTTTCCATGGGCTTTTCTCCCTACTTATTTCCTTGGGTTTATTATTTTGGGCTTGTGTCTTTTTCTTGTGTTATTCTTCAGCCAAAAAGTCTGAGACTTTTCTCCTTGGGTCTCTCTTTTCCTTTGAATAAAAAATATGAAGGAATTACTTCGGGTTTCTATTTTGTCTTTTTTCTACAGATAAATTGTCTACCAGAATTGCCTCTAGCTCATCCTTTTGATCACTTTCCTGAAGGGCACATATCCTTTAGGTTTTTGTTTTGAACCATCTGAAGGGTTGGTACCCTTCAATATTTTTGTAAATGAACCATTTCCTTTCCTTTGAACAAAAATTTCAAAGGAATTAAACCTTTTAGAGATTTTCAAGTTTCCTTTTAGGCTCTTGTGAATAGTCCTTTTACCCTTTTAAAAGGTATTTTGGCTTTCCTATAATTTACAATTCCTTCAAAAAAATTGTGAATAGGCCTTTCATCTAAAAACAACCCTTTGAGATTCCCAAGTGACCCTTGGAAGAGCGAAATAGACCTTTGGATTTTTTGAATTTGTCCCATTACCTTTCAAAATTATTGAAACTATCCTTTCCCAAAAAAATTGAAAAGCGCTTCAGATTTTTGTCATGAACCTTGGAAATTTTGGAAAAGACCCCTCAAAATTTCTTTAGAAAAATTGGTAAGCTCTTTAGAAAAACTAAAAATGGTAACCTCTGACACTTAAGCAAAAATCATGGTTATGTAAAATTTTGAATAGTAGAAGTTTTAATTTTGACCTATAGGGTCAAAATTATCAATAGATTTGCTGACTCTATTGGGAAGCATGCCTACTATGCTTAAGAACCTGGCCATATACATGGTATTAAACTCAAAAAAATAATGGTAAACCTGGTCTATGATTGCAAATCTCCTTTGACCAAACATGAAGTAACCTTCATCCTTCAAAATAAGAAGGGAAACACACAAAAACAAGAAAACTAACTAATAAGAAAATGTGCACACAAGCACTTATTCGAATAAAACATAATGAAACTACTGTGTTTGAAAAACACTGGGAGGAAAACAAAACAAACAAACTATATACAAGGAGATTTGCTCCTTAATAGCAATGTTTCAGATGTATCCCATTGACTAGGATTGGAAGCTCTTGACCATCCAACTTTGAAAGTTGAAAAGCATTGTGGGATTTATAGTTGGAAATTGTGTATGGGCCACTCTAAAGAGAATCAAACTTAGTGTGCCTTCCTAGTTTAGCTCTATCCTCATCCCACTTGAGGACCAAATCTCCTTCTTTGAAACTTCATGAAGAAGCTCCTTTGTCAAAAGTTCTGTTCATATGTACTTGATGAATTTACATGGCTAACATGGACTAATTTCTTGTCTCTTCCAAATCCATAAGCTCAACATACTTGATTTCCATAAGCTCATTCTTCAATAACTCAAGCTAATGCATTAATTTCAAAGTGGGAAATTCAAGAGAAATGGGTAACCTTGCTTCCTTACCATATACCAGCTTGTATGGAGAGTTGGCTATTGATATTTTGTAGGTGATCCTATCATCCCATAGAGCTGACTTAAACTTGAGATTCCATGATATTTGATTGCCTTCGATAGTCCTTATGATCCTCAATAGGTTTTTATTCATAGATTCAACAAGGCCATTACCTTGTGGATAATAGTTTGATGAAGTGATGAGATAAACTCCATATTGGATAGCCCGTTGACTGATCCTAGATCCTATAAAAGCCATTGAATTATCAAAAATAATCATTGAAGGAACTCCAAACCTAGTAAGCAAACCTTCATATAAATCAAGAACATTAGTTTTGTTTGCTTCTTTCAATGCCACTGCTTCTATCCAACATGTGAAGTAATCTATAACAATAAGAATCCATTTATGTCCTAAGCTTGAAGGAGGATTAATAAGGTTAATAAAGTCTAATTCCCATTAGAAAAAGGGTTGATCTACCACTATTGGCTGAAGAGGTAAGGCTGCAAGCTTCACTTTTCCTATAAACATAGGACACTATTTGCACTTTCTAACCTATGCATGATAATCACCAAATATAGTAGGCCAATAGTACCCACCTCTCATGATCTTAAGGGCTATAGTTATTATATAAAAGTGTCCCCCACCATGTCCATCATGGAATTTTTCAAGTAATTTCTAAGTTTGGCTTGGTTCTACATATCTTAGCAACATTTCATTGATATCTTTCTTGAACAAAACACCATTAACAAGCAAAAATGCAATTGATTACAATATGAAATATCTTCTTTTTAAAGAACTAAGATGAGAGTTAAATTAAAAAAATCTTGAAGGGTACCAAACCTTCAAGAAAGTTCATCACGAATATGTTTAAGGGTTGTCTTTCGAGAGGGTGCATAAACAAAAATTTGAAGGGCAGGTCACGAAATGTATTTTGCCAAAGGGTCAGTTTTAAAGCGCTGAAGGGAAAAATCCCTTCAGGAAAGTCACTAGAAATATTGTTGAAGGGTATGTGACCTTTTAAAAAGGACATTAGAAAAAATATTGAAGGGTATGTGCCCTTTAGGAAGGTTCACTTCACAACTTTGTCAAAAAGAAAGACAAGCCCTGTGGGACAAAGAGGCAAGGAAGTAATTCCTTCAGACCTTTTATCCAAAGCAAATAAAGCAAAGACATAGTCTGAAGTAATTCCATTGGAAAAATTGTCTAAAGGAATTACTTTGGAATATTTACTTGAGGAAATATATAGAAAGAAAGGCTCGAAAAGATAAGCTAGAGGCAATTCTTGTAGATAATTTGTCCATAGGAAAAAGACAAAATGGAAACTTGAATTAATTCCTTCAGACTTTTTTTTTGAAGGAAAAGAGAGACACAAGGATAAAATACTCAGACTTTTTGTTTGAAGATGATCACAATAAAAAGACACAAGCTGAAAAGAATAAACCCAAGGAAATAAGCAAGGAGAAAAGCCTGCAGAAAAGACACAAAAAATACATAAGGAAGATATATTCACAAAATTGAAGAACAAAAAAATTCAAGAGATTTCAATAGACAATAAAAAGATGAACATTTTCTACAGCATGCAAAGTGGCCTAAAATAAGACTAGACATATCTAGGTGTAACTGTTTCAAACATGACACCTCAGTTCTAAAAATGGAGACTCGTTTGCATAAAGGACTCAGGTTATTTAACATTGGAGAGCTTAAAGGTTTTCAAATGTTTCGAAAGCTCAAGAGGAGTTTCATATTTAGAGGTGGGCATAGTTTTCATGCATGTTAAAATAATAACCCAAGATGAGCCTACTATTTGTTTTCAACACCAAAGGGTTTTTCATGCAAGACAAAAGGCAAGAAAAGAAAAATTTAGAAGGCTGTGATAACACAAATTAGACTTGGGCTGAAGTTGGAGTTGACTTCTCTTCTATTTTTAGTGCCACTCTTTTGTCTTGTTGTATTTTTTCTATATAAGTTGGATTTTTAGCCTTAAATTGTACCCCTCTTTTGGCAAGACAAAATTTTACCAAAGATTGAGTTCTAACCTTTTTCAAATTAATAAAAGGACCATTGTTTTTAGATTCTAACTACTAGTATAGTGTATTTATGTCATTAATTTGTATAAGTGATAAATTTTTCTTCCTTGTCAAGTAATGATTCTTACCTAGTTACTAGCTGGTTAGATTAAGCAGGGCATGTTCTTTGTTTAATGTCTTTTAGATAAGTTTATAGTGGATGAAATTCACTTGTTAGTGCCTTGAATTAGGCCTATTCCATCATTTCCCTCAAGCTTTGATCACAAGATATAACCTTTTCATGAAATAATTATGCATATTAGTCAATTGGAGTTGAAAGTTTGGCCTTTCTCTTGTCTAAATTAGTGCTTTTAGGATCTCTAATTGAGTGGATCAACCAATCATTCAGGTGTATCACCATCATTAGATAGGATTTTCTTTCAAGTTTCTCTCTCTTTTCTCAGATATTTTTTAGCATAGAGCAAGCATCTTAATTGATACACCAAATGAAGCTAGCCTTGGAATCTAGAGATTTAATCCACTAATTAGGTCACCCACAACCTAGGATTGTTTCCATGTTTCAATAGACTATGAAGGCTTGAAACTACCTTCATATGGGCGCAAGTCTGATTGAAAATATTTTTTGAGAAAAGTGTCCCCCACCATTCCATCATGGAATTCTTCAAGCATTTTTTAAGTTTGGCATGGTTCTACACATCTTAGCAACATTCCATTGATATCTTTCTTGAACAAAACACCATCTACAAGAAAAAATGGAATTGATTGCAATTTGAAATATCTTCTTTTTGAAGCACTAAGATGAGAGGGATAAATACCATCTTAGAGATAACTTACCAAGTCATGAAACCATCTCAAAGGTGAAGTATGACCAAGTGCAACCTCTTCATCATTTGACACCAAAATGAGCTCATTTGCCTCCTTCAAGTCTTTTGTTAGATGCTCACAAATTCCTTTACCTCTAATTAGTTTTGTGACCTTAATTTCCATGTCATATTCCATTACCTTAGTTATCCAACTAGCTCTCTTCTCAGTTATATCCTTGTTCATGAGATACTCTTTGATGCTTGGATGGGAAACCATTAAATGTATATTATTATTAGACAAGTGATTAAACTTCTTGAGAGATCTTATAACTGAAAGTACATGTTTTTAAATAAAATAATACCTTGTTTCATACTCTTCCAAGCCTTAGCTAAAGAAGGCTATTGGCTACTCCAAAGCTTCATGATTCTACTACATAAGAATGCCTGAAATGGCATCCATGTTAGCCTAAGTATACAAAATGAAATCCTTTGTAAAATATAGATTTATTAGTGTAAGAGCACTAGCTATGGCTTACTTAATATCTTCAAAACTATTTACTCCTTCTTTGGACTAGCTGAAGCCCTGATGCTTCTTTAACATGGCTATAAGTGGCTTTGCTAAAATGGTAAAATATGAAATATATCTCCTTATGAAATTTATTTTCCTAAAGAAACTTTGCATAGCCTTTTTGTGCTTAGACAAAGAAAGTGTAAGAATGGAGTCAATCCTTTCATAATCTATGCTTAAACCATGCTTTGAATCAACATGTCCAAGAATCTTACCTTCATGAACTGAAAAAACACATTTTTTGGGATTTAGAGATACCCCAAATTGCCTACACCTTTTGAACACTTGCTTGAGATGAACCATGTGATCTTCTACATTCTTTGAAAATACTATTATATCATCCAAATAAATAAGTACAAACCTATTAAGAAGGCCTTGGAATGCCATATCTATGGCTCTCTAAAAGGTTGCTCCAGTATTAGACAAACCAAATGGCATCTTAATGTATGCAAATGTCCCCCACTTAGTTATGAAGGTTGTCTTAAATTTGTCTTCTTCCTTGACCAAAATCTGATTGTAGCTGATATATCCATCCAGCAAAGAAAACTTCTCTGAACCTGTAACAAGTTGTAAAATTTGTTCCATTGATGACAATGGATAGTTATCTTTAAGTGAAGACCTATTAAAATCACAAAATTTAACACATTAACGAATCTCACCATTCTTCTTTCGTACCAAAATAAGATTTACCACCTAAGTTGAGTGCTTGATTGGAAATATAATAGCTAATTATATGAGCTTGTGAAGCTCATCTCTCATGAAAAGGCTCAAGCTTAGGATTGATTGGCCTTTGTCTTTGTCTTATTAGTTTAGTCTCCTCCTCTAACTCAATGGTGTGTTGAGATAAACTTAGATCAAATCCCTTGAGATCAATATACTACCATGCAAATATATCAGCAAAATTTGTGCATAATTTAATGAAAGCTTTCTTTATTGGAGTGCATACCTTACCCAACTTCAAAACCTTACCAGATGCAATATCTACATTAGCATAGTGCTCTTCCTTTGTTGACAAGGATGACTTCTCTTTCCTTAGCTCATCATCTCTAATAAAAATGTTTTAAAGTGTGACTAATCTCTTGGGTAGCTCATTTTTTTTTAGTTGCACAATCTAATCACCATACCGCTATAAGTGCTTTGCTTGGTTTCTTGAAGAAAAATTAGCATCTTCTTGCAAGAATCTTAGAATTTAATTGTCATCCTTGAAAACTTGCCAATTATCATGATTATCTATAATAGAGGGACTTAAATCCAACTTTATATATGATTGAATTTTTTCACTTTTTATATCAATTGGGATACTAAATTGTGACCTAATGGCAACCAACCTATCTGTGTGTTTGTTCTTACCTCTTGGTATTGCCTAAATGTTAAAATCTTGGAAATATTCAAGTAAGTCCCATATTGTATGCTTGTAATACTTAAGCAATGAATATTTATGCACATTTAAACCTCTTACTTGGTGAACTATAAGTTCACTATCTCCAAACACTTGCAAAGAATTGGCTTTCATCTTCCTAGCCCACTGCAAACCATGAACTAGTGCTTCATACTCAGTAAGATTATTTGAACAGTCAAACTAACATTTAATATAAGAGAAATACCTTTGTTTTATTAGAGAAACCAACATCATTATAGCTCTATTTCTATGCTTATTCCTTGATCCATCAAAGTACAATTGCCATAAAACTTCATTAGACACATCCTCTTTGACCATGGCTAGAATTGGTTCATCATTCTCATGAAGGCAATACACACCAAGTCCTTCTTCTTGAATCAAATTATGAGGATCATGCTCATTCAAGGTAGAATCCCACTAATCAAGAAACAAATCTGAAACTCCATCCAAAGATGATTCTTTTTCTACATCACTATTTTCTAGCACCTCATCTTAGATGATACAGTTAGTATTCACAACACTTGGCATATATGGCTCCATATAAAAATGTGCAATAGGTTCAAAATGAATTATTACCTTGGTACCATACCTAGTTTTAAATATCAAATAAGTACAATTAGATGATAAATATCCCCTAATCTTTGAGGTGAAATCTCTTGAAAGACACATAACAAAGTAGGGAGGTAAGTCTACCACCACAACATCTTGTTGAATAGTAACATTGGGACATGCATGTAATGTCAATTTTAGATCCTTGATGATGCCTACTGTCTTAGTTGGTGACCCATCCAATTGTTATACTCTTTTAGTATTTGGCTCTAAAACAAGTCCAAGCTTATCTATAATCTATTTAAGTATGATTGTACTACTAGCTCCACTATCCACCATAAATTATGAACCAAAGTGTCACCTACTATCAAAGAAAGGTAAAAAAGAGGATTTTTATTTGATTTTACCTCAATTTTTTATACCTTTGTATTCTTATTTACTCTACTATACCTATTGATTTATTAGTTAATCTGAATTAGTTAAGACAACACCTTCTTTCTTAACTAGTTTTGGAGACAATTCAAAAGCTAAAGCTCTTGAATGAGCTTATCATTTTGTCCTAGAATGGAAAGAGAATCCCATCAGGCATGCCAAAAAATATTTTCAATCATACTTTCACCCCTATAAAGGTATTTTCGAGCCTTCATAGTTTGCTGAAACATGGAAACAATCCTAGGCTATGGGTGACCTAATCAGTGGATTGAATCTCTAGATTCTAAGGGCTAGCTCCCTTTGGTGTATCAATTAGGATCCTTACTCTACGCTAAAAAAATTATAGGAAAAGAAAGATAAACTTGAAATAAAATAATATCTAATGATGGTGATACACCTAACTGATTGGTTGATCTGATCAATTAGAGCTCCTAAAAACACTGATTTAGACAAGGAAAGGCCAAACTTTCAACTCTAATTGACCAACATGAATAAGTATTTCATGAAAAGGTTCTATCTTGTGATCAAAGCTTGAGGGAAATGATGTAATAAGATTAATTCAATACACTAATCAGTAACTTACATCCACTATAAACTCAGCCAAAAGATATTAAACATGAAACATGACCTGCATGATCTAATCAACTAGTAACTAGGTAAGAATCAAGATTTTACAAGGAAGAAAAATCTATCACTTATGCAAATCAATGACATAAATACACTATAACAACAACTAGAATTTGAAAATAATAGTCCTTCTATTAATAATAAAAAGGTTAAAACTCAATCTTTGGTGGAATTTTGTCTTGCCAAAAGAGGGATATAATTCAAAGCTGAAAAGCCAACTTATATAGAAAAAATACAAGAAACCAAAAGAGTGGAAATAAAAATAGAAGAGAAGTTAACTCCAACTTTAGTCCAAGTCTAATTTGTGTTTTCACAACCTTCTAATTTTATCTTTTCTTGTCTTTTTTCTTGCATGAAAAACCCTTTGGCATTGAAAATAAATGATGGGCTTATCTTGGGTTATTCTTTTAACATGCATGAAATATATGCCCACCTCCAAATATGGAACTCCTCTTGAGCTTTTGGAATGTTTAAAAACCTTTAATCTCTCCAATGTTTAACAACTTGAGTCCTTCATGCAAATGAGTCTCCATTTTTAGAACTGAAGGTGTCATGTTTGAAACGGTTACACTTGGACATGTTTAATATTGTTTTGGGCCACTTTACATGCTGTAGAACATGTTTATCTATTTATTGGTTATTGAAATCTCTTGCATGTTTTGGTTCTTCATTTTTGTGCATATATCTTCCTTAATTATTTTCTATGTCTTTTCCATGGGCTTTTCTCCCTACTTATTTCCTTGGGTTTATTATTTTAGGTTTGTGTATTTTTCTTGTCCTCCTCTTCAGACAAAAAGTCTAAGACTTTTCTCCTTGGGTCTCTCTTTTCCATTAGACAAAAAGTCTAAAGGAATTACTTCAAGGTTTTATTTTGTCTTTTTCTCATGAACAAATTATCTACAGGAATTACCTCTAGATTATCCTTTTGAGCCTTTCTTACTGTACATTTCCTTAAGTAAATATTCCAAAGGAATTACTTAAGACAATTTATCCAAAGGAATTCCTTCAGACTATGTCTTTTCTTTATTTCCTTTGAACAAAAAGTCTGAAGGAATTACTTTCTCGGTATCTTTGTCCCGTGAACCTTGTGTTTATTTCTAAAAAAGTTGTGAAGTGAACCTTATCAAAGGGCACAAACCCTTCAAGATTCTTACCAATGTCATTTTTACAAGGGTAGATACCCTTCGATATTTTTGCTAGTGACTTTCCTGATTTGAAAGTGCCCTTCAGCTCTTCGAAACTGACCCTTTGGTAAAATGTATTTGGTGACTTGCCCTTCAAACTTTTGTTTATATACCTTCCTGGAAGACAACCCTTCAACATATTTATGATGAAATTTCTTGAAGGGTTGGTACCCTTTAGGATTTTTGTAATGTCCCTCAACCATTTTGAAATGTCACTTTCCTAAAGGGAACATACCCTTTAAGTTTTTATTTTTAACCTCTCCAAAGGGTTGGTACCCTTCAAAATTTTTATAAATGAACTATTTCCTTTCCTTTGGACAAAAAGTATGAAGGAATTAAACCTTTTGGAAATTTTCAAGTTGCCTTTTGGGCTCCTACGAATGGTCTTTTCCCCCTTTTAAAAGGTCTTTTTGATTTTTTATAATGGATAATTCCTTCGAACAAATTGGTCGAAGGAAATTTCCCTCTAAAAAACTACAAAATGGAAATTTTGTCTAAAAAAACCCTTTAGTCTTCCCGAGTGACCCTTTAGAAGAGAAAAATAGACCTTCAAATTTTCTGAATTTGTCTCATTACCTTTAAGAATTATTGAGACTATCCTTTCCTAAAAAAATTGAAAATCTCTTTGGATTTTTGTCATGAACCTTGGAACTTTTGGAATAGACCCCTCAAAATTTCTTTGGAAAAATTAGCAAACTCCTCAGAAAAAATGCAAATGGTAACCTTTGAAACTTAAACAAAAAGCATATTTATAGAAAATTTTGAATAATAGAGGTTTCAATTTTGACCTATAGGGTCAAAATTGTCAATAGAACCCATATGGACTAATTTTTGCACCCTCATTTTGTAACAGTTTGGTCCTACTAATTTTGATGACTTCACTGGAGCACTCACTAAACTTCACCAAATAGGAACCATGAGAGAATATAAAATAAAATATGAAAAATTGGCCAATCACACAAAAGGGTTTGTCTAATGACTTCTTCAAGAGTAGCTTTGTTAGTGGACTAAAAGATGCCATTTGATCTGAGGTCAAAATGTTCTTGCCCAACATGATGATAGAAGCCTTAGGGTTGTCTATGTTGGTAGAGGATAAGATCATAGCTCAATAATGATTTAAATCTAATTTTTATCCATTCAAAAATATAGCTTTACAATGATCTCAAATAATATTAGCCCCTAAAGCCACTCCTATCAAGCATTTGACCGAATCAGAGATGCAAACCTATAGAGAAAAAGGACTATGTTATAACTATGATGATAAATTCATTTAGGGACATAAATGTGTTGTGAAAAAGATCTACCTATTAGATGTGGAATCTTCACCTAAAACTAAATATTGAGAAGATATTCAAGATACTACAGGTGATCCAGAAGAAGCTCAATCAATTATGGAACCTACTTCTCAAGAAGACCAACGAGAGATCTCTCTCCTTACCTTAGCAAGAGTCACTACCCCACAAACCATGTGGGTTAGGGGTTAATTTAAGAAGCTCCTTATCACAATACTCATTGATTTAGGTATCACTCATAACTTCATTAACCCTCAAATAATCAAATAGGATAATTTTTTTATCCATCCTTTCTCCAACTTTGAAGTCATGATTGCCAATGGGGCACATTACCTTGCAAAGGGAAGTGTCACACTATTTATATCTCTATGGGAGATTATAACTTATGATTCACCATGTTTTCCTTGTCCTTAGGTAGATGTGATGTTGTTTTGGGAGCCCAATGGTTACACACATTTGGACCCATCTTTGGGATTTTTTTGAACTTTGGATGCAATTTTTAGCCAATGGGCAAAAACACACATTGAAAGGCTTACAACCAAGATCTCTTAACATTATAAGTTCACATCGTATAGAAAATATTATTAAGAAGAATTCACATGGTGTTAATACCTAACTCCATTCTATTCAAATGCAACCATCAATAGTCTCCACTACTCCTGATCTATAAACCATTCTGTAGAGGTATGCACATGTCTTTACCAAACCAGAGGGATTGCCACCTTCACATCTAGAGGACCATCATATTCAACTCCTTCCTAGAAGCATTCTTCCTAACATCAAACCTTATCATTACCCATTTTAGTATAAGATTGATATCAAGATGCTCATTCAAGACTTATTAAAGCAAGGCATTATTCACTCTAGTACTAGCCCATATTCTTCCCTAGTTCTCTTTATTCAAAAAAAATGGATCATGGCACCTTTACATTGATTTACATACACTTAATCAATTCAAAATCAAAGATAAGTTCCTGATCCCTATTATTAATGAGATTCTTGATGAGCTTCATGGTGCTCATTTTTTCTCCAAGTTGGATCTCTGCTCTAGAAATCACTAGATTTAGCTTCATGAGGATGATATTCCTAAGATGACTTTTTGCATGCATGATGGGCACTATGAGTTTGTGGTCATGCCCTTTAGCCTCACTAATGATCCTTCAAAATTCTAAGCATTGATGAATAAAATATTCTAGCCCTACTTATGGAAATTCATTTTGGTCTTCTTCAATGATATCTTCATCTATAGTAAAACATGGTCTGAGCATCTCCAACATCTAGAGCTCACACTGCAACTTATCTCTGACCATCATATTTATGTAAAATAGTCTAAATGTACTTTTGGATAAGATGAAGTGGAGTATCTTGGGCATATTATTTCATCCCAAGGGGTTTGGGTGGATCCTAAATTTTTTTTTGCTATGATAAATTGGTTGTATCCTTAGACACTCAAGAGCCTCTTGGTTTTTTAAGGATGACTAGATACTATCACATGATTTTCAAGGATGATGAGAATATTGTAGCTCTATTGACATATATGTTGAAAAAAGATGATTTTTCTTAGATATAGGCTATTGAGTATGCATTTGAAAAATTGAGATAAGTTATGTGTACTACACCTATTCTAGCTATGCCATATTTTGCCAAGACCTTCACTATCAAAAGTGATGCTTGTAGCAATGGACTTGGTGATTTTATTTTTCAAGAAGGATGCCCCATTGCATTCACTAGCAAAGCCCTTTATGGAAATAATTTAGTATTCTCTACTTATGCGATGGAAATGATGGCCATTTTGCATGCAGTACAAAAGTGGCAACCATACCTAATAAGAAATCATTTTTCATCAAAATTGATCACCAGAGTTTGAAATATTTTTTGGAACAATAGGTCTCCACTCCATCACAATAGAAATGGGTTAGCAAACTCATGGGTTATGACTATGAGATCACTTATAAGAAGGGTACGGACTATATTATGGTTGATGTTTTATCTCACACATTTGTAGACTAAGTTTCCCTTCTAGTGATTTTCATGCTTATTTCAAATTGGTTAGACATTGTATAATAGGGATATGTAAAAAAATCCTCATTATCTCAAATCATTTAATAGTTGGCCACTACTACCTTAGATATACCATATTATTCATGAGATGGTACTTCTTTATGATATAAGGGTTGTTTGGTGCTTCTTCAAAGCATATATCTTTAACAGGTGGTATTTTATGAACTCCATGCTTATCTATCTATAGGGCACTCAGGGTTTCTCAAAACTTATGAGTGGGCATGATGCAACTTATTTTGGAAGGGAATGAAAAAGATAATTCAACAGATGGTGGTTGAATGTGATACCTTCCAATGCAACATGGGTGACATAACACTTATCCTTGGATTGCTCGAACCCTT
Organism: Torreya grandis; assembly: GCA_037957365.1. Classification (NCBI taxonomy): domain Eukaryota; kingdom Viridiplantae; phylum Streptophyta; class Pinopsida; order Cupressales; family Taxaceae; genus Torreya; species Torreya grandis. The sequence continues at coordinate 715,885 of JARHVA010005207.1, forward strand.
GCCCATCCCTACTAGAATTTGGATAGATATTTATATGGATTTCATTAAGGGCCTCCCCATATTTGGAGTAAAAATGGTGATCTTTGTTTTGGTTGATCAACTCTCTAAATATAGTCATTTTCATGCCTTCAACCATCCCTATACCACCTCCATAGTCACACAAATTTTCCTAGATGAAATTTTCTATTTTCATGGCATTCCTTCATCCATTGTCTTAGATCATGATGCAACCTTCACCATCCATATTTGGATATAACTATTTTGATGCACTGACACCCAACTAAGATGAGTTTTGGGTATCATCGACAAACAAATGGCTAGACTAAAATTATCAACAAATGCTTAAAAACTTTCCTTCATTGCTTCACTCAGAACAACAATATTAGTGGGCAAAGTGGCTTCCTCTCACTAAATGGTGGTATAATACCTCCTACCACACTTTAATGAAAATGATTCCATATAAAGCAGTCTATGGTCAAGCACCACTAGTGTTCTTTTAGTACAACCCCAATAGTTCATTCATTTAAGTGGTCGACACAATTATTTGAAATTGGGATTAGATCCTCAATAACCTATAGGACAATATTCATTTGGCACAAAATCAAATGAAACAATAGGCATATCAACATCATCCCAAGCATACTTTTCAAGTAGGTGATATGGTTTTTATTCACCTAAAACCATAGAAACAATCTTCCCTAAAACTCAAAGGGCATCATAAACTAGCTCCCAAGTTCTATGGGCCTTATAAGGTTCTTCAAAAGATTGGGTTGGTTGCTTATAAGTTATATCTCTCACCTTCTTCTTGAGTTCACCCAGTGTTGTGCTAAATAATTACCCAAGAATACCATATTATTAAGTTTGATTAACATTAATTATCAACCTAGGGTTCATACACTTTTCAAAGATGTTAGCACTATATATGCATTATTGATTCATAAATAAACTTGCTTTACTAGTTGTAGTACAATGAGCTTATGTTAAATTCACCAAATAGTTATACTATGAAACTATTATGACAAAAATATAGAAATAAATCACACTTGTAAATCACACATGCATCACACTTTATATAATCAAATTAATAATGAAATCTACTTACACACTCTTAACTAAGGAGGGTCAGGATCTTCACTACAACTCTTTTTGAGGGGGCCCTTCCTCATTTAGAACTGAGTTCCAATCCTTCTTTTAGAGATTTGAAAAAGCTTATTATAGAATAAAATTTCTCATTACTCAAATTTTTAGTAATTAAATATTGCTATAGAATATTATAAGATAGCTAGATGTGTACTTAAAATTTGATCATTATAATAGTTCTATTTTGTACAGTGGCTGTGAACAACTTGTAGGTGAAGCCTACAGTTGCTATGGGCACTCTGTAGTGGCTATGAACAACCTATAGGTGAAGCCTATAATTGTCATGGGAAATCTATAGTGGCTATGAGAAGCCTATAGGTGTAGCCTAAAGTTGCCATAGGGAACCTATAGTGGCTATGGGTAGCCTGTAGGTAGATCTCACAGTTGCTACAAGCCACTGTAGTGGTTACATATATCCTGTAGGTGGAGCTTATAGTTACTAAAAATAGATTTCAAGTGTTTTTCTCAAATGAGATTCTATAACCTTATGTTATCCTTTAAATGCTTGTTAAATAAAGTTACACAAGTATAATCTAATCAAGGAAAAAGCATCCATAATTTATAACATAACATATACATATATATGTGTGTGTGTGTGTGTATATATCAATGCACACACAAAATCATAAATTCATTCATTCATTTGTATGAGTCATGGATGGTTATGGGGATTTACATAGAAAAAGATATATAATAGGTATGGATGAGACTTAAAAAAGGAGTAATTGGTAGCCTCATGACACCCCCCTACTTAACCTCTTTCTCATCCTCGAGCAAGCCTTGGTTACATTTTGAAACCACAAAATTTTTTAAAATCAAGGGGTTCAGTGTAACCTAACCCTTCAAGGATATAAAATCCTTTAGCATCATAAATGTTCTCCCATCCTTTCTTCTCAACCTCTTTGTTATCTAAGACCATTCCCTTCTAGTCAGGAATCGGGAACCAAAATAAAGGAGGTCAAAACATCAATCCCAACCATTTTACCCTTCTCATCCTGACAAGCTCAATATATATGTATACTCTGTGTACGGTCTCCCTAAAGTTTTGAGGGGAGTAAGGTTCCTTTTTTTCAAAGCATCAGAGAGTTTTACCCATATGTGGGAATAAGAAAGAAAAATTTTCTTTCCATCTGCTTCCATAAGACTCAAATAATGATTATGAACTTTTACCTATTTTTTGATAACCCATTCTTGTGGAGTACTCAAGTTCATGAAGGAGATCCATTCTTCTATTACAACATCTAGATCACTTGATTCACCCTTGATCATCAAGGTAGATTATTTTTATTGATACTCTTCTACTTGTTTCCTTCTTCCTATTTCATTAAGAACATTTGAAAAAAATGCATTTAGCTGGACATCTCCCAAGTAGATGTTTGGTTTCCAATCTACATTATTAGGTACATCATATTGGTGAATGTAAAACTCACTTAACTAAGCTTGGAGGTCAAGATCAACATGTCTATATACTTAAAAGAAATATTTGGGGTCATAAACCATATAAGACTAATCATTATAGATCCTATCATATCTAAATTTAAGCCATCTCTCTTCTAAGTAGACAACATACACCCTAGAAGGTGGTCTACACTCCATTAACATTTTAGTGGTTTCATGCATTTTATTAATCTTTTACTTCAAATACTTGATCCTAGTTTAAGACATTTCTAGTCTTTTTTTAAAATCATCTTGCTATTCTCTTATTTCAACATGTACTTTAAATCTTTGTACTAACTTCTTGTAATGAGTTTTATCATCAGAAAATTGTTCCTTAAGAAAATGTAGGAGATCATTAGTTTCTACAGGTGTGATAGTTGCAAGATCTACATCAATAATTTCTTCTACTATAGGTATTTTTGTAGTGGGTAATGGAAGAATAAATCTATTGTAGAAAGGTACAAATCCAGAGCATAATCTGTTGTAGGTGCTTCTGTGGCCAAGGTAGATGAAGTTGTTGTAGGTTCCTCTAGGGAATCTACTACAAGTTCTTCCAATAAATTTTTCTATCCATAGAAGGTTCTAAAAATTTTGTTTCCCCTAGAAGTGTTTCAATGCCTCTCTTACCTTTCAATTCTGTTATATCATTCCACAACCTATATATTTATTTTATATCTTGTTTTAATGTTTGGAACTCCTAGGCATGAGGGAATATCCCTTGTTCTACTTCTTTTTCCATAATCTCTTCTTTAACCAATTCCTCTTTTATTTTAGGCTAATCTACCATTCTCAATTCTTCTTCTATATACCTAATGCGTCTGAGGAGATTAATGTCTTCCTCAATGAATTTGGATGGCTAGGGCGACTATTCTTCTTATTCCTTCATAGATTCCTCATTAATAGACCATTCCTCAATTTCAAACCCATCAGGGGTCTTCTAAATCCTAGGCTCTTTCTTTGGCTTTTCATCCTCACTAATGTTTATGAGTAAGGAGGCTATAATTATCTTTTGTTTCTTAATTATTTGAGATCTCCTAGGAGGAGGTCTCCTTAATATAGTGGGTTTATTTTTCTTTAATTTTCATCTTCCTTTGAAGAGGGGTGGCTGATGAAACTTGTTCTTCTTGTGCAATAATTGATCGAAGAAATTCCTTTTGTCCTAAAATAACTATGGTGAAAGAATCAATATATGGTGAGGATATAGTGGGAGAAGGAATATGCTGCTATGGACTTCCCTCCTCTATGTTAGGAGCTAGGACTAGTTTCCTTCTCTTTCTTGTACTCGTAATAGTTTTAAATGGACCCTTAGTAGTTATGGGTTGTCTAGTAGCACTAATGACTACAACATCTTTTTGTACAATATTTAAGACTACTCCTCAGTGGATTCCTCCTCATTATTACCCTCTTCTTGTTGAGGTTCATTATTCCCTAGGGCTAAAAATTGTTCCCAACTTAGATCAAGTCTGACAGAGTTTATTCCATATTTAGTTATCAATCATATTAAGTAATGATGGGATAGGGATTTTTTAATACCCTTCTAGTATTATTTGGACATAATTTTTAGAATGTTCCATAAGTGATTTATAAAATTAATGGTTCTATCATGCCTTAAATGATTCAAAAATTTAAACTAAAGAGTATACATTAGGTCATACCTTCCTTCATAGGTCATATATCTAATGATGTATGAGGTTATCTCCCTCTAGGCTATAGGTAAGCTGAGTCTTTCCACACCACCTTTCTTCAGTACTAGTCTTTCATTTCCCTAAAAAAACTACTATCTAATTTTTTGACCATTGGGTTTATCTTGCTAGTTATTTCCTATACTTGGTAGCCTAGTGTTTTGGCTTGCAAGTTCTTCAATGATTGGGAATATGATGCCATGTACAGTAGCTTGGTTTCTAGTAAAAGATCCTAAAAATTTCCTAGCAAGGGGTTTTGAGAAATGCTATAATTTCTCAAAATAAGTGGTCTAACTAGATCTATTGAAGACAACCCAATTGGTTTGGTTTCCCTAAAGTTGCATATGATCTATGGGTTCTCTCCTCACAACTGACCCTCCCATTCTGCTAAGTTCAAATTTTTTGTTAATCCTTTCAATCAGTAATTAGAATCACACTCTATTTGGCTTATAAAAATATACCTATATAAAAGTAGGGTTTGTTCAATAATGGTAGTTTGTGGTTGCAAGTTGTAGGGTTGCAGGTTATAGTATGCTTTAGATTTGCGTGAATGGTTATACTTGTAAGGGAAAATAAAGAATTTGATTATTTCCTTATAGGGTATTCTAGTTTCATTATGACATTTAATCTCACATGTATGGATCTTATAATGTGTGGTATTCTCACCCATAACATCCTCCCCTCCATGTGAGTTGTCATATTCCCTCAAATGATGTGGAGTGAAAAAGATGGAAGGGATAAAATGGGGTCATAATTAGGGGTATAAGTGTGGGTTGGGACGTCATCATGTGGGTTTAAGTGTGAGTTGAGGGGTATTAATGAATGAAATGTTTCATTATTTATTATGTTTTTCAATATCATACATGCGATATCAAAATAATGAATACTTTTTAATGATCAAAATATATAGTGTACCTTTTAACAGTTTACTTAGGGTGACACCAAGGATTTGCATGTGAGTGTTTGCATATGAGTGATTGATGGAATGCAATGATTGTGGCTATTATTATAACTAGACTAAAGTGGGCCCATTTAGAGTAATTATAAGATCACAAGATGGTAGGATTATATGGTGCCCTCAACATGTCTGCATGTGATTCATGATAGCCTGCATGGAATTGGAATAGGGGTCTTAAACTTGGATGAGAGATTATTATTTTACTACCACAAGGTGGTTATTGCAAAGCTAGGTGATCCAAGTTAGGTGTTGCATGAACATGGAAGAGGGTAGCTAAAAGTGTTTTTGCTTTGTGATCTTCCTCTACATGAGTCTATATGACTTGCCTCTATGTTATCTTATTGCTTATGGATTCTACCTAGTAACTTTGCCTTGTTATTCAAAGGTAGGTCTGAGTAAGGTTTTGAATTTTCTACTCTAATCCTTCTTCATTCCTCATCTAGATGGTCTGGTGTCTTCCATGTATGCTCAAAGGCTCATATCCAAGGCCATAGCTTAGATTTTGGGAAGAAGTATCCTACATGTGCTTAGAGAGATGTTAGGGTATGCCTGCAACAACCAGAGATGGTGCCCATAGCAACTACAAGGTTATGCCCAGCTATGAGAAAAGTACTCATATAAGCTATAAAAGAGCTCATATAAATTGAAGGAGGTACCTATAGTAGCTACAAAATATACCATATCAACTGAAGGAAGATGAATAGTTTATTCAAAATAATTGTTTATTTTTCATTTTTTAATTTTTACCCCTAAATAGCCAGTAAGCTAGTTTTTTATTTAGGCCCATTTTATAGTTTTGGGTAGCTAACATGCTAGTTTTTTACCTAAAAATGACTAATAATTCCTAAAAAGGGTTTTCATTATTGGGGTTTTTTTAACTCTAACTGCTACTTATAGTAAAATGTTTATTCTAGGTCCTTACCAAGTGAACAATGAGGGTTATTGGTCAAGGACTAAGTGAAGGTCTTAGTCTTCATGTTAGAGGAGGGCTAGGATGTCCTATTTTCTTTATTCATCTATGTATTAGTTGGTTCTCCCTTTTTTTGGTGAGATATCATGCTAATCTATCATGTCATTGTATCTATTTTATAATTGTATATATGTGTTTGGAAAAATCCTCTTGAGTGAGTGGATTTTTGTACAACTTTAGTCTATAACTATTGACCAGTAGACAGAATATTACTAAATCAATGGTTTGGAGTTACACTAATCCATTTTCATAAATATTCTCAATATCAAATGGACCAAGCCATATAGTCTAGAGTTTGCCCTTATGATCCTTGTATTTGGAATAAAAAAGAAGGGCCTAATCTCCTACATTGAATTGCCTAGTTTCAATGTACCTATCATGCCAGCTAATCCACTAGTGCTATACAAGTTTTTTGGTCTAAAATACCTACTATCTATATTAATCTAAGGCATTCCATTACATAAGTCTTTCTTTTTGTGCTTTGGATAAATCCATCCCAAGTGCTAGTGTTTTTCGTAAGGTTTTATGCTCAAATTCTATTGGCAAGATAGTTTTCTTCCCATAGACCAACTCATATGGGGTGAAGCATGTAATAGTATTCCACATGATTTGGTAAGCCCAAAAAGCTTTAGGAATTCTAGCCTCCCAATCCTTATGGGATAGACCAACAATCTTGACCAAAATATTTTCTAACTCCCTGTTGATGACATCCACCTGTCTATTGGATTGTGGATGATATGGAGTTGATTGCTTATGATTAATCTCATATTATTGGACCAAACCAGTAATTAAAATAGTAGTGAATTGGGGTCCTTGATCAGTGACTATTTCTTGTGGCACACCATCTCTTATGAATATTTCTTCATATAGGAAAGATACTACTTCTCATCCCTGGTGTGTGTAAGATCCTTGACTTCTACCCATTTAGTGACATAACTAGTACATACAAGGATGTACTTTTTGTTATTGGATTTTATATCAAAAGGTCCTACAAATTCTAGGTCCCATTTTTCACATGGTTCAAGTACCATTTGAGGTTGCAAAGATATCTCATCTGAACATGTAGGTCTCCCCATACGCTAACATTTGTCATAATGAGTAGTATACTTTATTGCATATTTATGGAGTGAGGGCCAATAATATCATGTATTCAACATTTTTATTGTTTTATGCTTGGATGAAAAGTTACCTCCATAGGGTTCATCATGGTAGGTTTTGAGGATATCTATAATTTTATCTTCTTTGAGACATCTTCTGATGATGGAGTCTAGTCCAGTATAGAAAAGAAATTTGGATAACCATAAATACATACCATTTTTTTGAATTAAAGCTCTTCTTTGTTTAGGGAGGAAGTTCTATGGGAGTCACCATGTGGTAAAGTAGTTAGCAATATCAACATACCAAGGTGTGGTAAAGGTAAGAGAGAAGATGTGCTCATCTAGAAATGAGTCTTCCACTATGGTATCTTCTTTAGGGGATTATAGGCATGATAAGAAATTATCCACGACATTGTCTCTACCAGGCTTATCTTCAATAATGATATCAAATTTTTGTAATAAGAGCAACCATCTTATCACTTTATTTGAAATAGCTAGTTTGTTCATAAGGTACTAAATAGCTACATGGTCTATATGAACAAAGACTTGATACCCTAGGATGTAGTGACAAAACTTGTTGATAACATAAACTACTACCAAGAACTCTTTTTTAGTGACTATGTAATTTAATTTTGCTATATGTAGGTTCTTGATTACAAAGTAGATAACAAAATTGAGTGCTCCCTATATTTAGCCTAGCATAGCTCCTAGTGTAGTATTTAAAACATCTATGTGAATATATAAGGGAAGCTTCCAATCAAGACCACATAGAATAGGGGTGGTCGTAAATAATTATTTCAATTATTTGAAGGCTATCACAGGTAGGAGTCCAAATGAATTTAGCATCTTTAGTTAAGAGAGTGAATAATGGTGTTGTTACTTTGATGAAATTATTGATAAATCTCCTATGGTAATCAACATGTCCTAAAAAACTCTTGCCATCTTTCTATTTCTGATAAATAAGGAGATTTTTTATGATGCTGATTTTTGTAGGGTCAACATTAATTCCTTTAGCAGATACATGGTGGTCTAAGACAATGCCTTTTGTCATAAACATGTATTATTTATGATGACTTAAAGACAAATGGTGCTCCTAACAACATTATATAACTTTTTACAAATTGTTTAGGCACTCATCAAATGTTTCTCCATAAACAATGAAGTCATCCATATAAATTTCTACACATTCATTTGTCATATTTGCAAAGATACTCAAGATAGCCCTCTGGAATGTTACAGGATTGTTACCTAGCTAAAAAGGTAATATAACATTAGTATAAACACCCTAGGGAAAAGTGAAGGTGGTCTTATCTTGGTCCTCAAGTGTAATGCTAATCTAGTTATAACCACTGAAACCATCCAAAGAGGCAAAATATTTCTTCCTTGCTAGTGTATCCAACACTTGATCAATGAAGGCTAGAGGAAAATGATCCTTTCTCATTGTTGTATTAAGTTACCTATAATCTATGCATACATTCCATTTTATATTTTTATTTGGTATAATTACCAAAGGTGAAACCCATTCACTATGTGAGATGGGCTATATAAATCTAGTGGTTAGTAGTTTTTGTAATTCCACTTTGACTATTTCTCTAAGAGCTAGATTCATGTTACGTTGTGATTGTTTGATTGGTTGGCACTCTTGTTTGATATAGATAAAATGTGTGCATGATTTTGGGTTAATTTCATGCATGTTCAAATAATCCCATTTAAAATCACATTGGTTTACATGAAACATGCTAACTAGGTGCTTTTTCTCATTTGACTCTAACTTGCTATTAATAAGTAATGTTTCTCCTAGAGAGATTTAAATTTGTTGTGAGAGTGCTTTCATAATTTCTATATTGCTAATATATCTAGTTTGACTACAAATATGAGGCAATAAATAGTGGCATATTTATTTTACAGATGCATCAAATTTATCTACTTCTTAGAAGCTATAAAATAAGCACTCAACACATTACAGGTGGCTAAGATCTGTAAAATAAGTTTGGTAATTATTTTGGAAAACATTGGAGAGAATTGTATCATATTCATAATTAGCCAAGGTGTAAGTATGGTTTATGGTAAATAAAAGAATCTAGGGAGGTTGTTCTACCTCATCTTCTTAAACCCATAATGTATGCTCTAGTGCCAAGGATAGTTGTGCTGGGAGATAGAGGACCAAATTATTAGTATGGTTGTCATTGGAGATCAACATGTCACCTGATCTACAACTGATGAAGGAATCAACTATGGAAAGCTAAGGACATCCTAAGATAAGAGGATATCTATCCAAATTAGACTTAAGTTGTAGCATAATGAAATCTATAGGATACTCCTAAGAATATATAGTAATGATAATATCTTCAATGATTCTTTCTGGTCTGACTATAGACCTATCAACCATTTATAGCATTGTAGATGTGGGATGAATATTATTCAACTATATTTTATGCATGGTTTCAGTTGTCATTACATTTATTGTAGCCCCCAAGTTTATCAATGTATTTTATAGTTTTTGATCATGGATCTAGAGTGTTGCTTCTAAACATCTTGGATCTGAATATTTATTTGACAAGGTGTTTCCCAACATAAGGTCTACTAGCTAGCTAATCATATGCACTATATTGGGATCCTTATTTTTCCTTCCAGGTTTATGTAGACATAAGTCTCCAATATCTTTGGAATATATGGGCACATCCTTGATGGCCTAGAAGAGGGGAATTTTAACACATATTTTTAAGTTGTCCTATGAAATCAAATTCAGGCTCAATTACATGGCACTGAAGGGTAAAACATTCTAAAAATGGTGGGGTTATTTTAGCAATATCTTTATTTACTAGTTCAAAGAGTTCTTACAGTGGTGAAGGTGGGTCAACATGATCTTCTAGAGTTTCTTGATTTGACACCATTATTATGGGTGGGGTTAGAGGTGGTAGAACTTTCCCTAAACGTAGGTAAACTTCAATGATGTTCACCATATATGATGGGTACTAGATAGTTTCAATACTAAATGTTGGTTAAACCAACTTATTTATAGGGTTCTATATGGGTTGGGTAGGGACTTTGTTAGGCTTGGGTGCAACTTCTGTATTGGGCATAAGAGTAGGAGGTTGTTATTGTTGTTGTAAAGGGAATCATCCATGATGGTTTCCCTAGGGTTGATTCGATCTCCAAGGCTATTGCCACTAGTTTGTAAAGGGTGAACCTTGGGGTGGTTTCCAAGCTTGTGTCCAAGGTGAGGATGCATTTTGTGGAGGTTACCAGGAGGTGGTGGGATAGCTTGTCTAAGGTGGCTGCCAGTTGGAATTAGGAGATGGGATGTTCATCCATGGACTAGTCTAATTGGGAGTAGTATTTATAAATTATGAGTTAAAGGTGGTATAATTTACAAAAGGTGGATTTTGTCTCATACTTGGATAAGATGGTCATTGAACCCATGGTTTTCTTTGTACAACATAGAAAACCTAGTTTCCATCTCCTTCTACAACATGTAGCTCTACTATTTTTGGTTCTTCATCTATGATGTTAACTACTTTAATCCGAACCTCATGACACCTAAAATCTATCTCCCTCCTCTTAAAATTTAGACAATAGATGGTCAAAGCTTGATCCAAGGTTGCTTGATTTTGCCTTGAGTGCAAGCTATCCAATTAGGTGGCCAAATGACTAATGATACCCTATTTCATATCTCCTAATAGGTTACTAACTTCAGATTTTGATAGGCCACTTACATCTTCTAGTGGAAGCTTACTACCCCTAACTTTGTTTATGGTAGACCTAAAATAGTTCTTGCTCAATTCCTTAATGTCTAAAAATGGAACATGGGAGATATCTCCCCCACTCATTAGGTCTAATGATTCTAGATAGTCTTCTTGGATTCATTTCAAGAAGATGAGTTTTAGAGGTTCTTCTCCTAGTGCACTTTGCTTGAATTTTTGTACACTGAACATGAACTATTCAACAGAGTCTTCAAAAGATTCATCCCCTTTTTGAGTCATCCTGAAGATGTCATTTCTTACGTAACTTCTTCCTCATACATATTATTGATACTTAGTTAGAAATAAATTTCTCATATCCTCCCAAGTGAGAATTGAATTACTACATTGTCCCATGAACTAATGAAGTGATGAGTCTTTGAGGGTGGCTGGAAAAAGTTTCAATTTCTATGCATCCTACCTATATTCATAGTTTCTATAGAGGATATCAAATTTTAACAAAAAGGTGTTTAGGTCTTCTAATAATATACCTCTAAAATTAGGTAAGGTTGAGGGTGAGATATTTTTTATTTGTGTTATACTTGTTATATTTGGAATAGGAAATTCAAAAGTAACTGTGTCTGGAGTCCTATTGTCATCCAAAAAGTCTCCTCTATTTATGATGGATTTTATTATGATATGGATACCAAAGGTACTTAGGATCACATCTTCAAATTTTATATCAATCCTTTCATCGATACCATAATAAACATTGGATTTGTTCAAGAAATCCTTGATGGAATGTTGTTTTGATGCTACTTTTTAGAGTGTTTGGTTCATGAAGTTCTTCTCCTTCATTTATCCTTACTAACTTAGATAATGCTTCCTCTACTTCTATTTCCTTTTTCAAATCCAATAGTACTTATTCTATAAGCTACTTCCTTTAGTTTGTAGTGCTTCTTTCTTTAAGGGCCCTCTGGATTATGGTATATTTTTCAATAGGATTCTTAGTTGCTATGGGTACTTATGGTTATTTTTCAGTAGCAACTTGTGGAATTTTTGGTAGGAATATCCCTAAAAAATATATTTCTCTCTACATAAACATTATGCTACACCTTTCAATTATCCTATTCCTTCCTACACAGGATTAGTGTCTTTCTTTTTTTCGAGTGTTCTAGGGAGTTGTTTTAGAATAAGCAAAAAGTACAATAAAGGAGTGTGGAAATAAAAATAACTGGAATTGAAATTTTACTTCTAGAAAATAATAAATTTATCTACTAAAATTAGGAAAATTACTCTAGGGAGTAAAAAATAAAAGATAGAAAATTATCATAGAAAACAAGAAATGAAAGCAAGAAAATTATCCTAGAAAATAGAAAATGAAAGAAAAAAATTAAAGGCACAATTTGAAAAAAATAAATCACTCTTGAAGAAAATAAATCCTAAAAAAATGAACAAAGTAAATTACAAGATTGCAAAGAGGCATTCAAGGCTATACACCATTTACTTCTAGAAGCTTAGACATTTGGCATAAAACACTGTAGTGCCCTCACTCGACTTACCCATCTTGAACTATATGTCTAGGAACTTAAACATCTAGCATAAGACACCACAATGTCCTTACTCAATTTGCCTAATTAGGTAGAATAGTGTATTAGCTAATCTTAAAAAAATAATGATTGATTTTTAGAAAACAATAATTGACACCCTCCCTGACAACATCACCAAAATGTTGTGCAAAATAATTACTCAATGAATACTAGATTCTTGAGTATGATTAACATTAATTATCAACCCAGGGTGTGTACATTTTTCAAGGATGTCAACACTATATATGCATTATTGATTCATAAATCAGCTTGCTTTACTAGATGTAGTATAATGAACTTATGTTGAATTCACCAAATAGTTATACTATGAAACTATTATGATATAAATACATAAATACTTCACACTTATAAATCACATATGCATCACACTTTATATAATCAAATTAATAATGAAATATACTTACACACTCTTAACTAAGGAGGGTCATGATCTTCACTACAACTCCTTCCAAGGGGGCCCTTTCTCATATAAAACTAAATTCCAACCTTCTCTAGGAGATTTACAAAAGCTTCTTATAGAATCAACTTTATCATTACTCAAATCTATAATAATTAAATATTACTATATAATATTACAATGCAATGACTTCTATCATTCTGTTAACTATCTAATGTCAATTTCAACTTCACTAACTCTTAATCTAATCTAGGTTCTACCATCAAATCGAGAAAGTAGTTTATTAACTTCTAACCAAAGACACCAAACGAGAAAAAATAAAAATAACTTAGAAACTACCCCAGTCAACCTTCAAGTGGTTAGTAACCAAAATTACTTTTTTTAGGCTCTACTAGGTTAAGGACAAGGTATACTATTCTATTGTTTTATTTCTTTTTGTCTCCTTCCTATTGTCCTTGACTTTCTCATCTTTGGCAGCACATCCAAATTTTATTGCACTTAGGGAGTCCATAAAATATTTATAGTCCTTTCTAATCATCCATTTGGTTTCCAAGATAGTTAGATGTGTTTTTAAGATCTGATCACAATAATAGCTCTATTTTGTACAATGGCTATGGGAAACTTGTAGGTGAAGCCTATAGTTTCTATAGACAATTTGTAGTGGACACAAGCAACCTATAGGTGAAGCCTATAGTTACCATAGGAAACTTACAATGGCTACACACACATAAAATCATAAATTTGTTCATTCATTTTTACAAGTCATGGATGGTTATGGGAATTTACATAGAAAATGATATATACTAGGTATCGATGAGGCTACAAAATGGAGTAATTGGTGGCCTCATCACTTGATATTTCATGTCTCTTCTTTGAAGAAATTTATTGGCATAAACATTAGAGTGGATACTATTTTATCAAAATTTGATAATGAAGGATCCATTTTTTGGAGCTAGAGGAAATTTGGGATAGGCACATATGTCAAATTCATTCTTGCTCCATCACTGAGGTTTTAATTTAGTGACATGGAATGCAACCAAAGGATACAATATGGGAACCACTATTTTAGATTCAACACTAATTCACACATCTAAATCTTTCTGTACAAAGATTTTTCTAAGAGGAAGGGTATGTTATGAACCTGTGATATCTCTTCTCTTTACGTTTTTAGTTTAGTAGTTACTATAGATGCATATGCTTTGTAAGTCATCCCATGAGTATTTTGTTTGATCCCACATTCATAGGAAGTGGTAGTTTCTTAAATTAAAATTTGTATATAAGTAAGTGTTGAGGCCAATGAAATCATCCATGAATTATTTGTATTGAGCTTTCTCAAAGGAGGTTACCCCCTCGAAGTGGTCTATGATCCATATAATCCATTCAATGTTTTTACTCATTTTATAATTCTATTATTTAATGCATTTTTATTGACTTATTCTAGGAGGATCCTCTTAGAGGGTCTAGAAAACAAAAAAGTAAGTTGCCCTTTAAATGCTTTAACTATGATAAGGTAGGACATTTAGCTACTAAATTACCTTATAAAAAAAAGAATGGTTCTAAGCAAAAAGAGGATAGTGAAAAAGTGAAACCTCACTATTTCAAGAAGAAAAACTTCTTCAAGAATAAAAAGGGTTTATATACAAGAGAAGATAGTGACTTAATGGATGAGAGTGATAGCTCAAATGATGACCATGACTGTGCTTTTATGGCTAAAAAAATGAAGTCCTATTCATGGCATCAAGATTAGATTCTATAAATCAAGAAAAAGAAGAAATAAACTATGATGAAGAAGAGGAAGGATAAGTGGACCTAGAAGGTGAACTCATATATGCTCTAGATGAGATTGACATGATAAGAAAAGAGAACTCAAGGTAGAAGAAGCTTGGATAAAATGAAATTGAAAAACTATCCAAAATTCTTGAAAGATTTGATCAGATGTAGTAAGCCTTATGACTCAAGTTGAAGAGGTTGCAAGAATAGAAGATGTAGTCAAAATTTAACTACAATTCAAATCTAATGAGTGTATGAGGCTAGAAGTAGAGATAGTGGCTTTGAGAAAAGATCTTGAAAAGGCTAAATAATAAATAGTCAAAGGTCTAAAGTTGATAAGAGGATCAAACATTCTTGATGAATTGATCATCTCTCAAAATCTATCAAAATGGAAATCTAGACTTGGTTATGAAAAGGGGAAAAGTTCCATAACCAATACATTTGCTAAGTTATATGATAATTTCAAAGCAGAAAGATTAGGAGCAAAGAAGGAGAAAGCTTTTAAGGATATAAAGATAAACACAAGAAATGCTGATGTGAAGAAGGCTAAAGATGAAAAGAAGCTTGAGGAAAGGAAAAAGAATAATGAGTCTATCTCTACAAACTCAAGGAAGATGTAGAAGACAAAGGTAGTTGATGTAAATGGTTACATAAGGGTAAGCAACTTGAAGAAGCAAGAGTTGAGAAGAATTCCCCATCCTAGACAAAGAAAAGCTATGACTAGGTATTCCTCATCTTTCTATGGTTATTGTTATAGATGTAATCATTCTGGTCACAAGGCTAGTAATTGTAGAGTTGTACCTACAAGGAGAAATAATTTTGTAATCAAAAATTTATTTGCACCCTTGTTAGATAAAAATGTAATGTGTTATAATTTCAATAATTTTGGTCACATAGCTAAACATTATAGAACAATATTTTAAAGATCAAAAGTATAGAGTAAGAAGAAAGGTGTGCCTCCTAGTGTGAACAAAGGTTCACAAGTCTCTAAAAAAGAGAAAAGTAAGCCCAAAAAGACATATAAGCAACCCAAACATGTATGAAAATGAAAGATCAAGCCATGATGAATAATTTTATAGAGGTTGGAAATTGTCAAGAGTTCTTAATTTCTACACATGTTGAGAATGAGAAGACAACGCTCAAGGAGAAGTCCAAGATGCTGGCCAAGGATAGTTCTGAGGCATGTATAGATTCAAGTGAATATCTTATTGCTATAGATAAAGTATCAAGTATAGAACATTAGTCTTCTATTCCTAGTGATAAGATTATGAGCTGTAAGGAAGATTCATCATATGAAAAGGTTGCCAGATGTTGTCTCCATGTATTGTTAATCCAAAGGATAATATAATAGTGGATGAGAATGTTAATTATCTTAAGCCTAAGAAGAATAAGAATAACTAAAATCATAAGATGACCAAGGATGAGAAGGAATATGAGGAGTTATGGGCAACTCTTAGTTTCAAATTATTCTAGGACATTGTGAATTAAGGTGTCTCTATCTATGCTTCTTAAGAGACTCCTTTTTGTAAAGAAGAAAATGGTGTTCTTAAGAAGATTTTGAAGGCAAGAAATGAGTGCTCCTAGTTGAATTTAGTGTGCTAAGATGAGAGAAGTGATGTGTATGCAGTGTCTATAGGAACAAAATGAGTGTGCCAATAATGTGTTCATGGACTCTGGTTCTAAAGGAAGGATATGGAGACTTCCAAGTGTGGAAGTAAGTGTGTTTTCTATAGATCAACATACCAATAAGTAAATAGGTATGTATAATATTGATTGGTCTTTTAGACTAATGCTATTTTGATATAGAATATATGATCCTATGTTGCAAAGTCTTATATTGATCTTTAGTAGGTCAGTGGAGTAAGGGGGAGCTAGATTGTTTAGTTTCTTAGAATCAAGAAGGCTCAGAATAAAGGAGCTTATTGTATGTTCTATGGTGGTAGATTTTCAAATGCTTAGGTGGATTCTGGTTGAGAATTATTTATGTTGCATAATAAAGAAAATCATGTAGGTCTTTGAGTTTTGAAGATGATAAGTTATATATACCATAGAATTAGGGAGAGCTAACTCATATATCTTGAATGGATTGAGGAGCCATGCATGATGTGAAAAGGAGCATATGTGTGATGATTCAGTCATGATTAAAAGATAAGGTGTTTTGTACTATAGATGTTAACTCAAGTAGGTTGAGATGATGACTTAAACAAATCAAGTTAGGTGCTTAGATAGTGTATTGAATCCTCATGCATAAACAAAGTGGGAGCTTTGTAATTGGTCAAGTCTTATGATTATAAGACTATGTATGGATATTTGAAGATGTTCAAGTGATGCAATGTGACAAAATTTGGGAGTGATAGCTCCTACATCACATTAATAGATACTAGTGATGGAGCATAAGTCCAGAGGAAGGATCATAAAATCCTTGTTGATCCCTACAAGAAAAGAAAAGGCAACCCAGGTATGTATATTTTGCAAATTTATAAGGAATTGATAGTTGGAAGAGTAGAGAAAGTGTCCAAGATGAGTTTAGGAAAATATGCCATTGCCTAAGGGGGAGCAAGTTTGGTATGAACAACTTCAGTTCATACTCATTAGAAGCCAATGCAAGCAATGCTAGATAAGGATCAAATTATTAAAAGATCAGAACATTAAGTTTTCATCAGAGTATTTAGTTTGCCATCATTACCAAAGGGGGAGATTGTTGGAAATATGAATTTCATTGATGTCAAAAGGGAAACCATGGATGTCATTGATGTCAAAAGGATCAGGCAGGATTGATGGAGAAAAGAGCATGTTTCATAGTTGTATCGTGCAAAGTTGTCATGCTTTTACAGAGACCATTTATGGATGTTAAAAGTAAAATAGATAGAAGATTGGTTATGGGTTTTTTTATGTACATTCTATAAATATGTTCTATAGGTTTAGAAGAGAAGGAATGAGCTCATAATTAATTTATTTAACTCTTGAACATTATAGGGTTTCTCATTAAAATCCTAAAGGTTTAGCCATGGTGTCAATAAATAAAGTTCTATTTTAATGTTGACTTGGAATAGACAGGAACTGGTAACTTAAGTTATAACTTAAATCCATATCATCATTAAGAAATTGGCCCCTTAACCTAGCAATTACTAGCTCTAAGCAATGATCAAAGGACTTTATGTTTTCCTAAGTCTAAGACTTAATATATGTCTGAGTTTGATCAATGGCTATCAATTTATCGTATGTAGATGATATAATGAAGCAAAACAAAGTTAAAGTGTCAAAGTTCCCTTTGAGTGAACTTGTTAATGCCAAGTGTCATAAGCACATGAGTCTGTTAGATAGAAGACCAATGAGAATGAGCCTATCAAAGATAAAGTTCAAGCTAGTTGGAAGATCAATGGTTAGTTCTTAATTAGACATTGGAGATCCAATGGAGTGCGATGAAGTAAAAGTATCAAAGGCTCCTCCAAGTAAACATGCTAGTGACAAGTGTCACATTCATGAATCTTGTCAGATAGAGACCCAATGAATGTAAACTTGTCAGAGTTAATGATTGAGCTTGTCAAAAGATCTAATGGTAAGCAGATGATCATGCAAAGGAGATCCAACAGAGTGAATGGAATCAAATGCTATAAAGTGCTTGAGGTTTATCAACATAATGATGAGTTAAAAATTGACCAAGTCTAAGAAGATCGATCAAGTGAAAGTGATCCAAAGACACATGAAGTAGTGACATGGGTTAAAAAGCTCAAGATTTAACAACTAGATAAAACTAAAGATCATGCATATTTGAAGATCCAATGACATGCAAAAGCTTAGATGAGAAAGATCAATGGAGTGAGTCGACTCAGATGGAACAAAGTGATCAATGTTTATTGACATAGTGGTGAGTTAAAACCAATCATGTTCAAGAATATTGATGGAGTGAAAGCGATCCAAAGATATAGGAAGTAGTGAGATGAGATCAAAGTGTCAAAGTTTAACAACTAAGTCAAGGTAAAGTCCATGCAAGTTCAAAGATATAACGACACGTGGGAGATAGGATTTAGAGATCAATGGATGCATTTTAAAGAGTGGAATATTAAATTTCAGCAAGGTAAAAAGATCCAATAGATCAAGAAAGCTTGGAGATGGCATGAAGAAATAGATCAAAAGCCACTATTTAAAGTGTTTAAATTCCAACAATCAAGTGGAGAAACATGCAGGAACTTGCGTATAAATCCTATATCTTGACACAAACAATAATATTGATTGATCTAACCAATCAAATATATATTAAAGAGCCTATGCATCAAAACTTGAGTCTAATAGATGTTATAGATAGTAAAAAGACTTGCAATTATGGTGTGATGCATGAAATCGAGATGTGAGAAACTTTCCATTCAAGTCTTAA